>JAJAGP010000126.1:388456-446871 GCA_025084515.1 Ancistrus triradiatus | reverse complement strand
AATAAATATATATATATATATATATATATATATATATATATATATGAATGACATATGTCAGGCTGAACAGGCATCTGTACCTAACCAGTCATCACATTATTAAAAGATGAGGAAATCGTACCCGAGTGGTTGGTGAGGGTGCGGCTCTGGCCATCCTCAGTGGGAGTGATCAGATCCCAGATAAAGCTCTTGATGTTCTCGTCTCCTCTGTAGTGCAGAAGGCAGTAGGCCAGCAGAGCACGGCAGATCATCTCGACGTCACGCTCGTTTAGGGGACGCTTGAAACGCCCGTGCGCTAGAATGTCCCGCCAACGTCCCCAACTAAAGAGACCCGGATAGGAAGAGAGGCATTAAGATTACATCAGTACGAGAAAAATCTGGTGTGGTTATATTACAGCATGAAGCCCTGCCTGGGTCGAGCACAAAATCATGGTGATCACCACCAGCAGTGCTGTTCTTCACTTCTTTGCCTGCCCGTACCCCCAACGGCAGCAGGAGGAAGACGCACTCTACATTGGACTGGTGGATAAGACTTGAAGCACGTCAAACCCGGAACTGTCGGACATCTGATCGTCTCTAAGCTACGACCCTGAAGCCCTGAAGTTCCAGGATGTGTCAAATGCAAATGCGGTATAAATATATTCACGAAAGCCAAAACCGCTTGGTAAAAAAGGTAAAGGCGGCGAGCACAAGAGTTCATTTGAAAGCGAAAGACCAGAGCACATGCAAAGCAGTGCATCGGAGGGGAAGATGTGCACTGGAGCGAGAGGGAAGGTGTGTACACGCAAGAGGCACAGCCCGGGGTAAAAGCTGTGAGAGAGTGGAGTCTGGTTCCACAATTTACCTAAAAAACACCACATCTCTAACAGGGCTGACCCCTTATTCGCAATGCAGCCTGGTGTTCAGATACTAAAGGAGGGATTTTTACATTATGCACACGGCAGTCATTAGTGGCAGGAGCACCGAGGCCTCGCGTTTAAATGCGCGTGACAGGCGCGGCGGCGATAAGCTCGAGGAAACTGCACCGGTGGGCTGAAAACCACCAGATCTCATCATGGAGGACGGAAAAAAATGAGATGAGACATGCGCGATGAAGCGATGCAGGAAGCCCCACATCCTGTTGAGTGGACGTGGGACGGACTTGCTGTTTCCTGGCTTCATTAAGGACGCGGTCTGGGAAAAAAATGGAGTGGATTCTCCGCTGACGGGATCGGACAGATTGGGTCACCCTGAGAAATTGGTTTAAACGCAAAAAGTGGGGCAACGTGTGAAACCTTTTTACACGCCTAGATGATCCACTCAGAGCATACCATGTACAGTAGTGTAAAGTCTTAGGCATTCTACATTTCTCAGTTTATATTCTGCTTATTCTTTATTGACATTTTAGTGCTCTCTGCACTTTGTAGTTCTACAATGACAGACTGTAGTCCATTGTTTCTCTACATACTTTGTTCTCTAATGGTCAGGACGCCCACAGAGTATTAAACCCCCTCAATGTTACTGCTGGACCAAAAATAATCTGCCGGCCAAAAATGTCCAGCCACCAGCATCCTGTGAGCGATTAGAGGACTAAAACTAACATGAGCTGTCTCGGACTTCACCTCTATAAGGTGCAGCAATAAGATCTAATAGAGAGCACAGTTAAACTCCGGCAGCACTGCTGTATCTGATCCACTCCTAACAATGCGCCACCTGAGGATGATCCACCACCCAACGGGTATGTACAAATGGACTACAGAATGTACTTGTAGAACTACAAGCTGCTTATACAGGACATGTTAAGTGATCAAACGGACACTAGAAAAAGCTGCACCTAATACTAACTAATAATCGGTGAGAAATTACAACCTAGACATTTTTCACCAGTATTTTGGACTCACTCACCCGTAGACGAGCAGGTTCTTCTCCACTCGGAAGCACTCGCTGCGTGGGTATCCCTGAGCCCTGTCCTGAGGTCTCCGTGGTTTCTGAACAGGCTTATCCTCAGAATCGCTCTCCAACTCTGAATATTCCAGCAGCTCGTCCTCCTTCATCGAGCTGTAGTGGCGCGTCTGCTTCCTAACCCGAGGAGTGTCGATCACCAAGGTGTTCTGAACAAAAACGATTCACGTGAGGAACGTCCAGACTGTCTTACAGGGTGCAAACGCAAACCACCGAGGCTTAAGGGCTTCAGCAGCGCCGGGCCTCGAACCCTTAACCGTCTGGTCCTCGATACGTCCTTTAATCTCCGCGCCACAGCAATTAACCAGTGATCTTAAAGCGGGCGCGACCATGGAAAAGGCATTTAATACAAAACGTACCTCGCTGCCCGACTGCTGCGTTTAATTACTGTTATTCCAATAAGAATTAAACAGTCGGAACAAGAATGATGAAGCAATTAAGCGAGGAAGTGTAAACGGCACAACGAGCCAGCGTCTGAGGATCATTTTCAATCAGCAGCATCCACTCTTAGCTCAAGGGCACAAGCAGAAAACAATATTCTGATAAATCACTCCGATTTCCTTCAGCGCGCGACTTTTCCCATCGGAGCCACTAATTCTCCCCTAGTGAAAAGAACACTGGTAATTACAGGGGGGGAAAAAAAAGCCTCCCATGGCTGAGTTTAAGCAATTTCGTCTTTGGACAATTATGACTACATTCCACGCGCTGGTAGCCTGGGGGAAATGAGCCTCGTTAATTACGCTCAGATCGAATATTTATGAGAAGTGACACCATCGAGCGGAGGGGAGTCGCCACCCCCCCTCGCCACCCCATTCCATCATCGGCCCTCAGCGGCGCTTATGATCACGACACCCGTCAAAATCTGGCGGCGTGTCACTCTGACATTCACACAGCCGGCCGCGCTATTCCATTTTTATTCAATGTTTTGACATGGACTTTCAAAGTACACACTGCCGTCCTGTCCCTGTCTGTAGGCCCCGGATTGTTTGTTCTGCACTGCTCGCTGTGTGAAACTGTTTAAACAGCGGCGTTTCAGCACCTTTTGAGTCCAGCGCTGCTTTTTTTATTTAGTTTACAAAAATGTTTAAAGCACATCAACAGTGGAATATAAACCGCTTATGTTCTGTGTAAATGATGAAGCGCTGACTGACTTGTTGCCTCAGACAGATGCACACCCGCGATAAACTACATTTCAGCTCAAACTTACCCGGCCATTAATGGCATCAAGGTCCAGCTCTGCCTTCTTTGCCCATTTCTGCCAGAAATCTGGATCCTCCAGGGAAATATCCGTCCTGTTTCCAGAGGAAACAAAACTCGCCTGGTGGAGAGGGGAAGAAAAAAAAAAATGTTTATACTTTTAGTATTGCTTTTTGACATGTTTGGTCAGATTAGTTATTTATTTCACCCTAAATAAACGGTTTCCATTCTACACAGCCACACAAGTGGATCTCTGCTGCTGCTGAGACAAGATTACCAGAACGATACTTGGTTTTATATTCTCTATTTCATTATACTATATTATTAGTTTCTGTTTATTTAAGCTATTAGCTATAACTTAATTATTACATATAAGATCTAAGGAGGTCGGGTGACTGAGTTTGTCCTCCAAAGATTTCTTCCTTATAATGTTAAGGGAGTTTTTCCTTGCCACTGTCGGCCTAGGCTTGTTCAGTTTGGGACTGGCTTTATAATTTAGATAATCTAAGCCGTTCTGAGACAAGCTCCATGTGAAAAGTGCTATAGATATAAAGCATACTTGGCTTTTCTAACAAAGCACAAAATCTCGTAGGACAAAGGCTGGATTGTGGATGTTACTTTGCCATGTACCAGCAAGCTAAACATTGTTGCAGACCAAGTGCACCCCTTCAGAGTAACAGGATTCCCTATAGGCAGTAGGCAATGCACCCTGTCACACTGCAAAAACTGTTCAGGAATGGTTTGAGGAACAAAGAGTTGCTGCCCTGGTCTCAGATTTCAACCTGTTGAGGTTTCACTTCAGATCCACTGCTATCCTCTTGCCAGATACCAGGCACGAACAATATTAGGGAGATGATGTTACTTATGGTTGATGGGTAGGGAGAAACGATTAAGGGGACCATTGAGGAAACAGCCCTCGCCTACAGGTCCTTCACAGGTTCAAATTAAATACCTGGCCAATCTAAAACATCAGTGGATATCAGTACGCATGCTGTAGTTCTATTTTCAACTGTTTCGAAGCTCTGTACGTAACCACAGGGCGCATTTCCTGACGAAAACGCAGGATGTTGCAAACCGGCTGAGGGCCAATACTCTCTCATCACATACGAGCCATGTCTTAACACAGAGGAAATGTTTACTTTGCACGTGCGAGGCCCAGATACCTTGGCGAAGGTGGATCCCTTGCCCTCAGACTCTATGGTGATGGTCTGCGTACGCCTCAGCAGGATCTGGTCGATGTCCTCCTCACAGAATTTCGAGCCCTCGTCCTCTTCGTCCATAAGCGCTCCGTACGCGCCTTTCCGGAGCAGATCCTCGATCTCCTTCTTGGAGAGTTGCTGAACCTAAAAACAAGTGACCCATAAAATCAGACAAAGCCCAGTTCAAGGAATTAAGGAATTCACCACCCTTCAATTCAGAAGCACTTAAAACAATTTTTGCCCGAACTGTTCTATAATAAATCGGCCACAGATCGAGTCGGGCAACTTTGTACCCGTCACATAAAAAGGCTTCATTGTTCTTACACTCACGCTTCACACTTGTAGTTCCAATTAGAACAACGGTTTGCTTGCTTTTAAAGCAAAACTAAGACTTTTCTATTAAATCCGCTTCGAAATCCAGTTAGTCACTGAAGACGAGGCGAAATGACAATGAATTTCACGCTGAAAGCTGCATCTCCTTCCTCTGCCAGCCCAGACTTATTCTTGGCTCCTGGCCGATTTTGCCACTTTTACTGCTTCTACAAATCAACATGAACACGGCAGCTTTATTAAAAGCCCAACAGCTGCACTTTCAGACCTCATTTTGCACTCTATAGTGAAAACCGCACCTAGTTATCATGACAATGAATGCTGTACAGCCAATATGCAATCTATAGAAACACAACCCACCTGTTTTAAAGCACCTACATCATGGTAAAGTGGCAACGTGGAATTCAAAACCTGGACCTTCTGGTCCATAATCCAGTACCTTAACCACTAGGCTCCCAGAAACCACCAATCCAAGCTACTGAGGGTTAAGGGCCTTGCTAATGGGATCAGCAGTACTGGGACAGATCTCTAATAAGGAACTGATCACACAGACGAGCATCCTCACCCCGTTAGCAGCGTTCTCTCGCCCACTCATGGACTGCAGCACGGCCTTGTCCAGCCCCAGTTTCAGACTGGCCTTGTCGAACATCTCCCTCTCGTAAGAGTTCCTGGTGATCAGGCGATAAATCTTGACCGACTTGCTCTGCCCGATCCTGTGGCATCTCGCCTGGGCCTTTAAGAGAGGAGGAAAAAAATGTAAGAAGCTCAGCGATGACATTAACAACTGACAGTATTCCTCCAGAATGAAGGGCAGGGTCTGAAAAACCTCTCACATTCAGTTTTATGTGTAGTTATTACGTCTGTTATAAAGCGCTTTAATGAGAGCGTTCCCCCCAGTTGCAGAAGTTAATGATTTTTTTCTTCACCTGTAAAGTTTAAAAAAGTCCAATTCACACCCAGCGGTGTTTTATAGACGATTCCAGAGTCGTATAGAAATAAAAGGCAACAATCTCTACGGAAAGTTTCCAGCACCTTGCTGAATCTACAACAAAGAATGATGTTTTTGTAGGCAAAAGGCGGTCCGACCTGGCGCTAGGCAAAGTGCGCGCCAGTCAGTGTACTTCATTTCTTATTCGGAATCACAACCCACAATAAGTGCCATTTTTCATCTTGCTTCTTGAGACCGATTTGCAGCTGAACACAACCAAACTCCCTTCTCTAGTAACAAACGTCCACGAAACATGAAACCAGAGTTCACTTGGGTTTAATACAGATGAATAAACTTTAATAGAGTAGTAATCCATTTCAAAAAGTCACCTCAGCACCACGTTCAGGGCACTTAAAGCCGTAAATGACAACAATCCTCTTTCAGCCGGTCCCGTTAGGGGTTGCCACACCAGATCACCGCGTATTTGATTTGGCAGGCTTTACACAGGATGGCCTTTGACACCGACTCCGCCTGGCTGTGTTTTTGGCTTAATGCACAGCCCGACCCAACGTCAGACAGGATCTGAACCCAGGCCCTTTCACACTGCTGTTTCCTACAGCAGGATCTACCTTCTGAGCCACTGAGGCATCCAATTATCATAAGACAAACAATCTCACTGAACTTGAGTTTTCGTGCAATTTATTCGGACGACAGTAAATGAATCCGCTCTTACGTATAATGGCGATATCTCCCACGCCAAGCGCAATTTTTCGGACAGCAAATTCGACGTTTCATTCGCCCTGTTTGATTTTTGTGAATTTTCACCAGCATTGAAACTCACTGACCAATCACCATGGCTGTTGCTTCTGCGCCTCATGAAGCAGCTCCTGTATTTTCGGTCTGCCTCTCCACTGGCAGCCTTTTCAGAATTGGTACAAGAGTACAAGCATGGTGTTTGTCTTCATGTTCCTTTCCTCTCTGCAATTTTACTTGCTTAGAAAATGTTCAGGATCAGAACAAATAAAAATAATAGTAATATTAGTACTAATTGATTATTTGTAAAAGGATAGACCTCCTAAATTAGATTTTCACGTGCCCAAAAAAAAAAAATAAGTTCGAGATAAAACTCTGGACTCCTTTGTTTTCCAAAATCGGATATACCCAATATCGGCATTTTCCGGTCTGGTTTTTTCACTGCTTCAAACATGTCGGAAAACACAGTTTTCCCTTCATTAGACACAAAGATTATCACATCTAAACTCATTTTATCAAGCACCCCAGTACAGAACGTCCAAACTTCACCATCATGCTCATTTCCTCACTTCTGATCAAACACACGGTACAAAGCCCTGCTTCTGATGATGCAGCACAGCCATGTGTTTTCCTCACTCCCTCTCAGAGCGGAGTCACATTCCCAGCGCTCACTCAGCTGGAAGCGCCGTGTCGATAAAAGGGCTTTTGTGGACTAGGGCGGTTTCCCACGATGCCCGGCTGCGCGGTCGCTCGGCACTAACGACCTGGAAGAGCAGAACGAGGGCGGGCGCTCACCTGCAGGTCGTTCTGCGGGTTCCAGTCCGAGTCGAAGATGATGCAGGTGTCGGCGGCAGTCAGATTGATGCCCAGGCCTCCGGCTCGGGTACACAGCAGGAACACGAAGCGGTCCGAGTCCGGACGGGAGAAGCGATCGATAGCTGCCTGTCTGAGATTTCCTCTCACTCTGCCATCGATGCGCTCGTACGGATAGCTGCAGCAGACACACACGGGGAGGTTACAGAAAGCTTCCGCAGTCCAGAGGAGCACGGTTACAGATCAGCACATGTATTCAATCAAAAACGTTGAGCAAACTATGAATGGTTGCGATGCATGACATTCCCTCAACCGCTACTAAATCCTGGTGCACAAAGGTCACGTCTTGCTTTTAGAAAAATCACAAGGCACACCACCAAACAAAAATGTCACAAACAGTATATTTACTGAAATATAATGAAAATCTAATCAATTGACTCACTCCGTGTGAAACCTGGGCTTGTTTGGTTGAACACAAAGCTGATATCTTACTGCCCCCTAGTGGAAGAGAATGTAATAGCTCCGCCTGTCACTACACGCCACTCGAGTGAAATCGGATAATATTCCACAGCACACCTGATTTCTCACAGCGCACTTAGTGGTTGGGAAACTGTATGAATGTATAGATTTATTATTTTTAGGTTAAATAAACCCAAACACAGTGATTACCAGAATGATACCCTTTCAACGCAAAGTACTGATTGCATTAAGTACTTTTATTAGAAATAGTACGTCTAAGCAGTTATGTTGAATACCAGCCACGTTGAGCCTCGCAGTTACTGGAATCTGTTTAAGCTACAGAATCCGCTGTCACACAGTACTGAGCAAAGCTGTGCAATGTTCCCTATAGGCTAACAATATCTAGAATGGAGAAAGTTGGGGAAGTGATGAGCCATTTTAGACATCACCAATAAGTACGGCTGCGACATATGGTCAAGAAATACTAAATTTATACAAAACAACGATATGCCGGCGGTGTTACACCAAAGCCCGAAGCCTCCTCCTGACATCTCGCCCTTTACACTTCTGATATCGGTCAGCTTTTATCCACAAGACTTTCCAAAGCGTTCCTCGTCACATTCTCAATCTCTGCCGAGTTTACTCCCATTAGACGTCTCTTTATGCGGGCATATTTACATTATTCGTGCAATTCATCACCTAACCTTCCATCCTCTCATGATGGAGAAGTGAAAAGCCTCTATATCAGTAAGACGAATGAATAAAAGGCAGGGATTCATCATTCTAATTAGAGTCTCATTACAGAGCTGATGAATGTAACCTCACAGTCTGTTTGACAACATTCTAAATGCCCATGTGATGTAACCGAGTGAGAAACGAGGCACATGTGGCATGCATTACAGCCTCATTATGGGCCCCCCCCACCCACGCCCACATCCTACCGTCTCTGGATGAGGTAATCCTCGAGGATGTCGAGGCAGCGCACCATCTGGGAGAAGATGAGCACGCGATGCCCGCCGGCCTTCAGCTTGGGCAGGAGCTTATCGATGAGCACCAGCTTTCCTGCCGCCTGGATCATGGCCTGCAGGTGGAAATCGGGCAGATCGGTCGGGTGGCTCTCCCTGAACTCCTCCATGATCTTCTCCTCCGCTCCTGCAGCAAGAACACAACAATGAGGAGGAGAGCATAAATGTCTGCCTTGTTTGAATAACACAGTCTGAGTTATAACTATTTAAATAGATGGGTCAGTACATCTGGAACGAGTGCAGCTCGAGTCTGAGACTTGTTTGCTTAGACTGGATCAAGTCTAGACAGTCTTACAGTACCTTAGGACTGTAACATTTCTCCAAATAAGCCGTTACACCTTGCAGTCAGAACATCAAGAGCACATTTCTCCCACATCCATCACGTCAACTATGAGAACCTACTGCTCACTTGCTGTCTAATAGATCCCAGAGCTGAGCATAAACATTATTTGGTCTGGGCATACTTTTAAAGTTTTGGCTGACCAGTTCGTATAGGTTTTAGGGACAAAGCAGTAGCAACTTCCATGGGCCCTTAAAATTAAATCAGAAAATGTTACCAGAAAAGGTAGGCAGGAGTATCAATACCTATAGAGGCGCTATGCAGCATTCTGACCGGTTACAGAGGGCGCAGTACTGACCGTTGATGAGGTAGGGGTGGTTACAGCACTTCCTCAGCTCCATCATGGTATTCAGCAGGTTGGGCACGCCCGAGCCGCCGCCGCCTCCTCCACTTTTGGACAGGAAAGCAAAGTTCTTCTCCAGGATGGCGCGGTAATACTTCTTCTGGATGTTGGTCAGCTCCACCTCGATAATGGTCTCTTCTTTGGGCGCCAGGTTCTTCTCCACGTCCTCCTTCAGGCGCCGCAGCATCATGGGTTTGAGAATGCCCTGAAGCTTTTGCACCTGACAGGCAGACACATTAAAGCGGACTTTCGTTTATTACGCTTCCACGCTAACAAACAGATTTAAACGCAAATAAACCAGCGGCTCGAGTCAGACCTGCTCCTCAGTTTTAAGATCTCCGAATTCCTGCATGAAGGTGGATTCAGACGGAAAGCGCTCCGGCTCGAGGAAGTTTAACAAACTGAACAGTTCCTCAACCGTGTTCTGCAGGGGCGTTCCGGTCAGCAGCACCTTGTGTTCCTGAAAATAAAGCCATAAGTTTTTGGTCTAGGTGTGGAAAGAAAATTTTTATAGCCATTCTTTGCATAAATTAATATGTAAAGTTCGTTCCTGATCCAAATCCACTATGTAGAACCATAAAGGAGTTATGCACTGCTTGTATGATAGTATAGTCTGCATTAAACCTGCTTAGAACACTTACATTAACACAGTTGGGCAAAATAATTAACACACAGATTTCCACTGATGTGGTATAATAGATCGCTGACACCGAGCTGTTTACATGTATACACAACACACTGGCACTGAACGAACAGGAAACTGTCACAGATCACTCACCATGTCCATGAGCTTGAGACCCTCCAGCAGCTTGCAGTTCCTGTTTTTCAGCCTGTGAGCCTCGTCGATGATCACGCAGCGCCACGGCACACTCCGCAGCTCAGGGCAGTCGGTCAGAATCATCTCGAACGTGGTGATGATGGCATGGAATTTGTAGGCCCCTTTAATCACGCGGCCCTGATGAGCCGAGAGCACAAAGAGCTTTGGATTACAACACACACTGGAGATCAACTTCAGACACAGTCGATCGCACCCGAGTGATGCACGGCATCACCAGAAGGCACCGCAGGATCTCGAACTAACTGTACTCGAGCTGCCATACCACCCGAGCATTTACATCATCTAGCAGATGCCCTTTCGAGAGCGACTTACAATCCAAGCAATTGTAGGTTAAAGGTCTTGGTCAAGAACCCAACAGTGGCAGCAAGGCCATATAGCAGAGGTGGGATTTGAACCCTGGACCTCCAGCACCTTAACCACTAGGCTACCACAGTCCAAGTCCTCGAGGAAATGAAGCGACGACTAACTGCCCAATCTAGTTTAGTCATAAAATATTAATCAATAGTTTAAAAAAAGTAACCATATAGAAAGCAGAGATGTCCCAAAAGCAGCTAGCAGAATCAAACATGGTTGCCAGGTCTTGGTTTCCATAGAACTGGTTGCATGTTTCACTCGTGGGATCTGGCAACCCTGGACTTAAGTGCACTATCTGCGAAATATCTACCAAACATTTTTGGGAAAGCTCTGAAACGCAGTATATCCTCGAGAAAATGAATAAGTGACGACTAACAGCCCAATCTAGTTTAGTCATAAAATATTAATCAATAGTTAAAAATAAATAAATAAATAAATAAAAAAAAAATTTTACATTAAAGAAAGCGGATCTGTTCCAAAAGCAGCTAGCAGAATCATACATGGTTGCCAGGCCTGCTTATTCTAAGAAGCTTTTTGTTTCCGGGCTCGTTTCCATAGAACTGGTTGCTTGTTTCACTCGTGGGATCTGGCAACCCTGGAATTAAGTGCACTATGTGAAATATCTACCAAACACTTTTGAGAAAGCTCTGAATTGCAGTAATTCCTCGAGGAAATGAAGTGACGACTAACTGCCCAATATAGTTTAGCCATAGAATGTTAATCAATAGTTTAAAACCTTTGAATAGTCCACAGGAGGCATTCCAACAAAGACCAAACAGCACATAATGGATCCCGCTGTGACTCAAACACTTACACTACAACTCAACAATAAAGCAAAGCACAGCTATGGAGTAAGAGGCAGTTCTCAGTACCTGAGCATCTCTGTAGTTCATCTCGTAAGCCTGGATGGTTCTGCGACTGGCCTGGCTGCCGTGATAAACCACCACGTTGAGCTCGGTCCACGTCCTGAACTCTCTCTCCCAGTTGGGGATGGTGGAGAGGGGGGCGATGACCAGGAACGGCCCGCAGATTCCCTTCAGGTAGATCTCGTACAGGAACGTGATGGACTGCACGGTTTTTCCCAAACCCATCTCGTCAGCTAATATACAGTTCCGTCTAAAGAGGGAGGGAAATGTCCATGCAGATGATCAGTAGCCAAAAGTGTTAGAGCCTGCAGTAACCGCTACATCACTGTTCTTAACATCCCCAACTCCATATTCTGTTTGCTCACTGGGCTGCTCTTCTGGCACCCGCTCTAGCCCTCACACCTGTACTCAGACCACATCAGAGGAGACCTCCCCCGATGTCTTGAGGTTGCAGCAGCAGCACCGAAACTGTTACCCAAGAACAACCCAAGTGACGGCACGTTTACTGGACTTAATGCCCAAATACCAGTATTTCATGTCTCCATTTTATGATATTCTACATTTTATTAAAGTTAATTATTTTCACCATTTTATTACATTTTGGATTTTATTTTCTCCACTTCATTATACTTTACTTACTGCTTGATTTAGTTTATTATCCATTTTTATTATAAATGCCATTTTATATTCCCTATTTTTATTATACTTTCCATTTTATCCTAAATTAAATTCTCCATTTTATTCTATTCCCCATTTTAATGATTAAATTCTCTATTTTATATTTACATTCTCCATTTTATTTATGATCTCCATTTTATTATATTTATATTATCCATTTTATTTCTCTTAATTAACATTCTCCATTTTATTTATCATCTCTATTTTATATTTACATTCTCCATTTATCATCTCTTATATTTATATTCTCCATTTTATTTCTCTTATTATTCCCTATTTTATTTATGATCGATTTTATTATATTTATATTCTCCATTGTATTTGTCTTTTATTATTTTCCATGTATTATCTCTATTTTATTAAATTGACATTTCCAATATTAATTCTCTATTTTATTTATTATTCTCCATTTTATTTATCTCCATTTTATATTGATATTCTCCATTTTATTTCTTTTATTATTCCCTATTTTATTTATGATCGAATTTATTATATTTATATTCTCCATTGTATTCGTCTTATTTCTCATTCTCCATTTTATTTCACTTTTATTTTCCATGTATTATCTCTATTTTACTATATTTATATTTTTATTTTATTTATTATTCTCCATTTTATTTATCTCCATTTTATATTTATATTCTCCATTTTATTTATTTATTTTATCTATCATTCTAAATTTTAATATCCCCATTTTATTATATTTATATTCTCCATTTTATTTCTCTTTTATTTATTATTCTCCATTTATTATCTCTATTATATTTATATTCTCCATGTAAATTCTCTATTTTATTTATCTCCATTTTATATTTATATTCTCCATTTTATTTCTTTATTTTATCTATCATTCTCCATTTTAATATCCCTACTTTATTATATTTATATTCTCCATTTTAATTCTCCATTTTATTTCTTATCTCCATTTTATATTCTCCATTTTAATATCCCTATTTTATTATATGTATATTCTCCATTTTATTTAAGTCTATTTTATTATACTTTGTTTTATTCCATTTTATATTTCCCCGTTTTATTTATTAAATCTCCCTTTTATTTGTTAAAATGACCATTCTATTTATTATTACATTCTCCATTTTACGTATTCCTTTTAGCTTCCATTTGACCCATTGAGTCTTATAAATGTAACACACCCATGTAACACCTAGGCTGCCCAAGGACACTGGGTCCCTTTTTAAGCCCGTTATTCCAAGGTTTCTCCATCACATTAGGGGAATTTTTCCTAGCCTTGCTCAGTCGGGGGAATTATGTTTTCGCGGCTGCTTTGGGTCAGCGCTCTACTGTAATACTCCTGCATAAATAAATCTGACTTGACTTAATCTGACAAATACTTAGCCATCTGAAATGTTTAATACACATGTCTGGTTTAATGAGAAGCAGGCTGTTTAAAAAAAGGAGTGAGTTTGATGTAACCCAGATTTAGAACAGAAGCAGTGGAGTGTCCTGGTGCCCTCGTGCCCTGCATTAGTGCTGGTGATTGGCAGCAGTGCGGAGTAATTGCATACATACGTGTTGTACCAGTTGAACAGGAGCCAGTTGACTCCTTCCAGCTGGTATTCCCTGAGCGCGTTGCTGTTTTTATATTCCCTCGAACTCTCCGATTTCTGCCAGTCGCTGGCGGGAGGTCGCTCCTGTTTCGAATAAAACAAATTGCCCTTAGTGGTTTCTCACAAACCGCAGGAACGTGGCCTTTCCTCCCCTCTCTCAGCACTGCCGGGACTCACCACGCGACTGAGCTGAGGTTCTTGCGCCATCACTCGCTCAAACTCCTCGATCTTAGCCTGGTCGATGTCTGCCTTCAGCTCCCAGGTGCTGTCCTCGTACGCCAACGAGCACCACTTCACCAGGTACAGCATCACGGCCTGCAACAGGCGGGGTTTGGGAAGCACAGTATTCTCATCCGGCTGTCTCAGACTGAGCTTCAAGACTGACACACACGGGTGCTTTCGTTATAAAACCCATCACGCACCTCTCCGTTTTCATCCGCGCTCTCGGAAACGTCCAGAACTCGATCCACTTCTACGTAATCTGGGTTGAACGGCTCATCGTCCATCTGAGACACGGGAAATGTGTTCAAATATGAGCCAAGACCAATGAAGCAGTATAAAAGCATTGTATCTAATATATGGGACCATGGTAGCCTGGTGCTTAAGATACTGGACTAAGGACCAATGAAAAAGGTCCAGGGTTCAAATCCCACCTCTGCCAAGCTAGAAAAATCCCACCTCGATCTGCATTAGAAACAAATCAGCCCTAACAAAATTCTCCATTCTCAAAGGATAATTTCATGGCTGTATAAAGCGTCTTCCTATAGTTACATGGCTGCACATGGTGCCGAAACGGCACAACCGCACCTGTTCAAGATCACCATCCCTATCTGTATTCAGTATGACGTGCAGGAGTGATCTCGATCCGGACGCTGCTAAACCGGAGACTAAAAGCCTCTAACGTTCATGCCCGCTCTGGAGCTACAAGGTTAAACCTGTTTTGGCTGACGTACTCCGTACTGCTCAGCCGGGGAGCACGCGAGCGTGCAGGACTACACTCCGGCGGCGAGAGCGAGGTCATAAAGAGAGTTTTACTGCCTTCACATGTTCCACTGTAAACATTCCTCGTGCTGCCACCATTATCAGAGTTCGAGCTGCAACACTGCTATTAAAAAAAAAAAAAAAAAGAAGGAGGAGGAAAAACAAAATGTCGGCTGCAGCAGGAAGGGGAGGCACTGACCTCGTTGATGAAGTTGCTGTGGGCCTGTTTCGCTTTGAATCGCTTGACTTTCTGGTGCACCCTCTTGTCCTTCTCCAGCTCCGTCAGATCCGCCCAGCGGCAGTGCAAGTACGAGCTGCACCACACGAAAGATCGGTCAGCGTCAACAAAACAGACAAAAGCCACGTTATGGGTGGGTACGGCCACAAATATAGCGTCCGGCATCTCTTGTGCAGTTTATATCAACACAGTATTGTATTTGAAATTACAGGTCAGTCAGGCTGGGATCGCCCTCTCGGACCGATGCGGACAACCCTGCCTAAAACGTGGTCAACATAAGGGACCCATATGGGACCGCTGCATTTATCCTGCCACGTAACTGCGCAAGTCTTCTCCACAATAACTATCCAGGTAGGTGCTGTTTAATGACCATCTGACCGACGTCTGTTCACTTTAAGGGCTTATTTACTCATTAAAATTTGCTAATTATAGTAGGAAATGTCACTTTAGAAAAAGGTTTAGCATGGGTGTTTGTACTGCCATAAATATGACTTATGCTGTGTTTACATTTGAATTTAATTTCAATTCGCATTATCATGAGCGTAAGCAGGATCTACTAACACACATGTGAAATGGAAATGTCCGTACTCTGCTACACCGAGTTACCGGCTTCACCTATAGATACCTAGAATGGCTGGGCGCCGGTCATGTGACCCCCTGCGACTTCCAACTAGTAGTGCCGTGCTGGATTTACCTACTTAAAGGTTTAAAAGTGTTGGTTTAAATGGTAAGGTCTAGTCCAGAAGCTAAGAATTATAGTAAAATGGGACCCTAGTGGTGGGGCGGAGCTATTGCGGGAGGGGCACAAGAAAGCAAATGAACGAGGCGTGTTTAAGTGCATAACACGCCATGTAATAATTCCGACCGAACCTTGATTTCACTGTTTTAAGTCCGGAAGCAAAAGTGAGAGGGCTCAAACATTCATCTACAAAAGGGGGCACTGCAGGAAGACCCTAAAAGGATAGGCCACTGTTCCCGGGATGCATGGGGTTTGCAGTAAGCGTAGCCCAAACAATAGATATTTGAAGGCTCTAACAGCCAAACAGCACTAAATAAAGAGCAGCCAAGACACGGAAAGGGTTCCAGCATTATATAATCCAGCTCGATATTGGAGCACTTACAAACTTTTGAACTTGACATAAAATTCCTCGACGTCCACTTCCTCTCCAGACTCCAGCTGTGAGGAGAGAGAATAAAGATGGATGGGGTTTTAATGCAGTTGCAGTTCATCATTTACTTAACTACACACCAAGTTCAGGAGAAGCCACAAATCGGCACAAATCACGTTCTCCCGCGCCGACGCGTCAAGACGGCTTTCTGGCACGTGTACTTTTTTTGTTCCTCAAGAAATGACAATAGCGCGAGAGGAAAAAGAGATCAGCGTGTTCTGTGTTAAACCGAAAAAGAAGAAGTGAGTCATGAGTCACACGCACGCACACACCTACCTGACCCATGCTGGGCTTCCTGCCAAAACCACAGCTCTACTCCAGACGCCAAAGGCTGCCATTTCCTCGGGCGGGAGCACATTTGCAGCTACGCTACTGAGAGCGGCGTGTGAGAGGGTGTTATTTTTGGCCGGCAGAGTCTCGCCGCACTGTTCCGAGAGGCAGCCGTGCTGCCGGAGCGCCGACTAAATCCCTCACACAGGAGATTTGCTCACTCTGTTATGCTCCGATTCACCGTGCTGCCGTTACCACAACACAACAGCACCGGACCAGTGGGGCAGGGAGGGCCAACACAACCCTGATCCTACCCGGTCTGACCCACTGCAGCTCTCTAATTAGGACCAAACGTGCCTCGATGTACAGAAGGTAAACAGACAGCAGAAAAGGCTCGGTTTGTTATAGATTTAGTTTAATTCCCCATTTATGGATGTTGCTGTAATTTAGGGCTGGGCTCACCAAGATTACACACAATGGCCACTTTATTAGGTACACCTGTCTACTGTTAATCAGCCGATCGCATGGCAGCAACTCGATGGATTTAGGTATAGAGATATGGTCAAGATAAGCCACTCAAGATCAAACCAAGCAACAGAATGGGGAAGGACAAGATGAGTGATTTTAAGTGGCAGGGTTGTAGGTGCTAGATAAGCTAAGTATCTCAGAAACTGCTGATCTACTGATATTTTCACATCATCTCTTGGTACTACCTCTTCACTTTTCCTGGGCTTTTTCACTTAGATATTAATAAAGTCGGCGCTCTTGAATAAAAAGACATAAATCTGACTTCGACACTCGATTGCCATCTCCATCCCAGACCTTCTCACGTGCCAGGACACAGCCCCCCTCACCAGTGCTCCATTTCTTTAATCGCACCCTCTGCTATTTAAACTCCTTGTCTGAAGTGGTTGGGGTCACAGCCACAGGCTTTGTGTACCGAGTTTCAGCCTTTGTTCCCCTAGACGGTTCTCCATCTGCGTTCTTCTTTGGTTGGTGGTGACCTGGCATTGGTCACCACCAACCAGAAATGGCAAGTTTTATACGTGGATAAGAAGCTTCAACGGAAAGAATTAGTTACTGAAACAATTCAATAAACAAAACCCAACGTATTCATCTGACTCGGCATGTAGAAGCAGCATGTGCCCGCTTTGATCGCGTGCCAGGGATGTTGGTAAAACTGGCAATTACATTACGCATGCCATGAGACACATCCGCTGCCTCACAGCAGTGAGCATAAACACAAGGACGTCTCCCATAACTGCTGTATTCCTTCACCTCTCAGTTTGAGACTGACTTTATGATGGGAATCCGATCAGATACAGACATTCAGGAGAAAGTGTTCCAAACTTCAATTTCGACTGAACTCTCCCACAGGCGCCAGGCATCAGGGCAGGAGCGCCAATGGAGTGACCATTTACTTTTTTGTTTTTCACTTTCAATGAAGTATTCAATCAAGTTGAGCTCCAACACAATTTCAAAAAATGGATGCGTGTTAAGAAGTTACCCAACTACAGGTTACATTCATAAACAATCGGGTGTTATTGCTGTTATTACACTCACCTGCTTCTTAACTGTACGTATTCCCATGATCTTCTCCACAACCGGGCCTTCAGCATCTGGCACCTCCTAACACACAAACCATGGATACTGAGAAATCAAACAAAGCCATGAAATCCGTGGCTAAACGCCAGCAGGGCTCTAAATCAAAATAGTGACCCAATTACAACTTGTGTGATCTGTGAGGAAAAACTCAACTATACTGAACTAAGCTACAGTCGTACTTGAAAGTTTGTGAACCCTTTAGAATTGATATTTCTGCATAAATATGACCCAAAACATCAGACTTCCCCCAAGTCCTAAAAGCAGATCGAGAACCCAGTTAAAAAAGAGACATATTATACTTGGTCATTAATTTATTGAGGAAAATGATCCAATATTACATAGTGAGTGGCAAAAGTATGTGACCCTTTGCTTTCAGTATCTGATGTGACCCTAACTTTCCATGTTCTTTCACTTCACGAGTTGTGGTTCCTAAATGCTTCCACATTTCAGTAATACCACTCAGAGGATTAAGGATAAAACTGGCATCCCATTACAGTACCAAGCTCAAAGTCAGTGAGCTTTTCAGAACAGCCCATTCATTCACCAATAAAAGGCAAACTGCATGGCTAGGTACTTTATTTTAAACCTGTGGCAAACACTTGAAGCCAGCGATTAAGACCTGTCCGAATACTTTTGTCCACATAGCGTATATTACCTCGTACAGACTTGACTGCCGAGCGAATCTCCTGGTTTTTGATTTGTCAAGCCAATATTAGCACACTACTGACCGAGTTACATAACTGACGCTCCTCACCCTCCAATAAACAAACCGAATGCCGCCACTCGCTGTGTTTATTAGTGCTCATAAACAAACGCTCCAGTTTACACATTTGTGATTTAGCCACAGTTACATAAGGAGAAACCAGAAAAGCACAAAATTAAAAAAGACTGGTTATTCCTCTGCGAGGCGGTTTGAAGTGGTAGAGGAACTGATGCTTAACGCAGTACAAGCCAGCCTACCTGTTTTAAATTGAGCCAAAAACAAACCTGTTGCAAAACTCCTCCGAGGGAAAAGATGTTCAGAAACTTTCTGGCACGTGCAGCGTTACCTGCCATGCGTTCGGCATGTTTTTGACACCGCTTGACAGCTCCTTTTATAAAAACAGCTTGTGTGGACATGATTTTTTTAAAGTACAGCCAGGAAACCCTCGTTTTTAAAAAATACCCGCACACGTGCATTAGAGCTCTGAATTTCCAAAACTAAGTTCAGTATATTATTTTGAGTGACGTGGTGAATAAAACTGCCACTGACACTATGCTTATTATTTCATTCATGCATTTTTGCTCATTTCAGTCCAACACTAAAGGCTTGTTCACACACTACCATTTTTTCACACGAGTTTTTCATTCGATTTATAAATGCACCGATACCTCCACACCAAGGGCGCTACGTTTTTTGCCTAAACACTCCGAAAACTCCCTTTCAAGTCCTTTAACAAAAAAAGACATGAGCAAAGATTAGTGAGATTTTTGCGGGCATGAACAGACTAGAATGCACTTAATCAGACGCTTCCATCCAGTCCCTGTGAGCTTTATCCCCATCAGTCTCCAGCCTTTCAGTTTTATTCCTCCAGATCTTTTCTTTAAGATCCTTGTTTTTAGAGCTGTTCTGCCCAGCAACCGAGCTCTGATTGGTCAGCCTGATTTTAATGCCTCCCACCGACACAGAAATTAGGACTGTGTGTGAAGCAATGCCATTTAAACATCTCCATTCTGACAATTTGACATGACTGATGAAACTGACAGGTCATGTGATGGTAGAAGACGGTTTTATCGGCAACTAATTAACACCAAAATAATTCTGACCTGAAAAAAGTTTAGACCAGTGTTAAGACCAAGACATTTATCTGCTGTGATAGGGTGGGTTGGGCAAAGCCATGTAGTTTGAGATCAAGTCTTTGGCAGCTAAGCTCAGTTCGCCCAAGCCAGTGGTGCGTTTCTATTTCACAGAGCTAACAAAAGGAACTGTACCTAATGGGATATTAAATGAATACTTTAGGGCCGTGATGGCACCGCGGTTAAGGCACTGGATTCCAAGCTGCCACTGTTAGGTCTGTGTTAGGCTCTTTAGCTTGGCTTATAAGACTGCATGAGCAGCATATCTGCTAAACGGCTAAACGTAGAAACGTGAAGTTCTTTAAACAAAGAAGATTCGGCTTCGGTCCTCCTTACAGCAGAGCCACGTAAACAGTGATTTAGTCACACACTACGTCTTGCGCTCTAATCCATATAATATAGTACTCAAATAATTGTGTATAACCTGATAATTGGTACTCACCGTCTGCTCGGAGGTGGTGGAGGGAGATTTGGGGCCTGGAGAATCATCATTTTCTTCATCATCAGAGATCCTGAACTCCAGATCTTCTGTGTAGCGCTTCCGCTTCACCTGCCGACTTGAGCGCCGCTTCTGTTTCCAAAACACACAAGTTTGTTGTCGGTTTACTTAACGGCTCGAGTTAAGTGTTAAGTCGATCACATCTGTTAAACGGGTGGGTCAGGGTGGCGTTAATGAATCCAGTCGGCTCATTTTTATTGCATTTTCCACTAACCACACACAGCAAGAAACACAGTGCGAGTGGAAAAACGAAGATGCCGAGGCCATCCGGTTTCACATCTAAACACTTAGGGATTTGCTGCTCAGTTTAGCCTTGTGCTCCGTACATCACTCTACACCCAGACCACTAATAGACACTAAATCGAGTTTAAATCTGAACCATATGAACTCGTACATATATAGCCTCGCATGGGTTGGAGGAAAAGCCACAATATATATTATTACCGACTAAAATATGAAGACGTGTACGGAACATTCCTGCAAACAAACTGAGCAGAGCTTACAGATAGCAGTGGACCACCGACTCTGGACAATGCAAAGTCCCACTGTGGAGAAGCGACGGCCAAAATGTATGGAATCACTAATGAGTTTTGGCAGCTATAGTCCAATCCGTCTCACTAGAGACAGGATTACTCATAAGTCAGCCTATGGGCTGGGCTGGTGTTCAAATGAAGTCTGCTGACCGGGGCTGTAACGAGTCGCTCTGCTCGCGACTCGATACGACTCACGGCGCCCGAGTTCGCGACTCTATTTTGACTCACGGCGCCCGAGTTCGCGACTCTATTTTGACTCACGGCGCCCGAGTTCGCGACTCTATTTTGACTCACGGCGCCCGAGTTCGCGACTCTATTTTGACTCACGGCGCCCGAGTTCGCGAACTGCTATTTTTGACTCCGGCGCCCGAGTTCGCGGACTCTATTTTGACTCACGGCGCCCGAGTTCGCGACTCTATTTTGACTCACGGCGCCCGAGTTCGCGACTCTATTTTGCTCACGGCGCCCGAGTTCGCGACTAATTTGACTCACGGCGCCCGAGTTCGAGACTTCTATTTTGACTCACGGCGCCCGAGTCGGCGACCCCCCTCTATTTGACTCACGGCGCCCGAGTTGCGACTATATTTGGACTCACGGCGCCGAGTTCGCGACTCTATTTTGACTCACGGCGCCGAGTTCGCGACTCTATTTTGACTCACGGCGCCGAGTTCGCGACTCTATTTTGACTCACGGCGCCAAGTTCGCGACTCTATTTTGACTTGATTTTCTCAAGATTATCAATTTAGCCTTTTCCAGAAGTGCAGAGGTAGCAAAAAAAATTTCAAAACAAAAAAATTGTCCGCTGCAATAGAGAAATTAGGAGTGTCACTGAGAACGGAGTGCGCACTTGTGAGCCTAACATGACTGAGCCCTCTGGTGTTCAAAAAATGTAATTGCATTAGATGGCATAAACAACGAGTTCATGATCCAATGTTCAAGGTTACTGATTTAATTTGATGAGACGTTGTTTTTATTTCTGAAGTGTTCATGATGCAAAACAATGCACATTTTCCTTGAAGTTGGAAGTTTTTAAACACAGAACTTAGCAATTCAAAGTTTCCCCTAGATAAGGAGGTTTAAAATTGTAAACAAAATGCTCTATTCAAGAATCAAGGAAAGTACTTTAGTCCCCCTGCCATAAAAATAAATTAGCAGTCTCGGTGAGAACAGGGAGCCCGTCTACGGGCATAACGCAGGATTGCGCATTCTAGTGGTCAAAAAATGCCACTGGCATAAAATGAAATGGCATAATAAGAACCATTTTTGCATCTTAATGCACCGTTACACACCTAGTGCTCAGAGATGGCTTCCCATGGCTAGGCGGTTTAAGCAAAAGCAGGCAAAACAACAAAAACATCGCACTTTAGCTGACATTTTCCGCAAAAAACATTACACAAACTTTCAACTAGCTCTGGCTCGATCGGTGGCGTCCAAGTGAGGATAGGAGGCCCTGTGGAGACGCAGCAGTTAAGCTACCAGTACCAGTAGTGCCACGATGGTACTGTTGGGCCCTTGAGCAAGGCAGAGGAATTCATTTTGTCCATCCAAAGTATTCACAGCCTAATATTACTAATCCAAAAAAGAACATTTATTTACATTCTGTCATTTAGCAGACACCCTTAAGATACAGTCTTACAATCCAAGCAATTGTGGGTTAAGGGTCTTGCTCAAGGACCCAACGTTGGCAGCTTGGCAGAGGTCGGATTTGAACCCTGGACCTTCTGGGCCATAGTCCAGCACCTTAACCGCTAGGCTACCATCTATACGCAATGCAGTCCAATCAAAAATCCCTTTTCTGATCATTCTGGTCACGCAAGGCGGCCATGTTGACGCCACATCCTCCACTAAACAAAGGGAAACGAGCCAATCGGAGTGCTCGTCCAGGATCTGCACCAGTAGAGAGGGGTGCAGATGGTCTGAATTGGCTAGACCTTTACTTGGCAGTGAGCATGATGGAGCACAGCAGGTTAGAAACAGAGCTACCAACCATACTGAAGAGAAATAAAAAGCACAATAGTGCCGAGATTGACAACCCCTTCTCCGCTCCAGTAAGCTTAAATAAGATGTCGGTTGTGTGCTGGAAAACCTCTCATTCAGGTCATCTATCGGGTCATTCACGAGTCTAAACCCAGTCCGTCTTAGTACACGGACATTTTGGGCACCTAAAATGAAATGGGAGAATTTCTGAGCATATAAACCTTAGCCAAAATGGGACTAGAGCGGAGGTGAACGCAGAACTGAGGGGCTATAAAGGCTTGGACTGGATGCACAAAAACACAGAAGTCCGTGCTGGACTGCATCAGACAAGGAATTTAAATAGCACAGGGTGCCATTAATGGAATGCAGGACCACGAAAGAGAAAACAACGTTGGAAACGACTATCAGAAGGACGTTTTAATCGAGTGCGAGCAAAAGAGTTCGCTTCACTTGACTAGGTTTAACCGGACGTGAACCTCAGCTTATTTACACACAAATACTGTGCAAAAGTCTTAGGCCATAGACATTCCATCCTTTCAGCTATGGTATGAAGACCACAATTTTCTCAGTCTCAATATTTTCATTAAAAATCAAACAAAAAACCGGCTTCTATCGGCTACATTAGTGTCATCTCCCCTTACACTTGAGCAACAGCATCTGGGAGCTTCATCGGGATGCCAAGCTGCCCCTGAAAAAGCTTGATCAGGAATGAAGATCAGTGGGAAAGCATTACAGAGCGACAAATCCAAGTTTGAAATGTTACAAATGGGCGTTACACCATTGCTAAAACAGATCTACTGGTGGCCTAAGACTTTTGCACAGCACTGTAGGTACAGGAAATGAATCAACAGCTAAATAAAACCGTGCACACGATATTTACGAAGCACTGGGCCAAACTATTCCCTTAACATATGATGCGCTATCACGGCTATAAACCCTCGAGTACCTGAACACCATCGTCCTCCTCTTCCTCGGGTGACTGTGGAGGAGTTTTCTCTGTGTCGGAAGTAACAGATGATTCAGCCTTCCTCTTCAGTTCCTTCTTGATGCTGCCTTCAGCGTCGGGCTTCTTAGCACTGTGGTGAGAGAAGATATCACATCAGTCTAACTGTTAGCAGGAGCTCCGATCCGATAGTTAGGTTAGGGTTCGAGATTTGATCAGGAGAGAAATCTGTCTGAAGTTCTGGCACTAGGCTAGGGAAAGGCAGCAGACGTCAAAACACAAACAGATCTGTCATGAAGTCCAGGTTATATTTCACGGTCCTGGGTCAGCACTCGCTACTCTGAGAAAGCCACTAGATTCCTCATGACTCAAAGCGTCAGTGCTACACACAGGACGGAAAAGTCCAGCAAAGTAAGCGGTGAGATTTTTAGCACGAATTTATGTACGTCTTCAAGGATGAGGGAAATATTTAAGTAAGAAAATCCTTGTTTATTTACATCAACACGAGGCTGAGTGAAGGGCAAATCGCATTTCGGTCTCAAATCAGATTTTTAGACTCCAGTGTTGGGACTGCAAATCACAAGACAAACGGATTTGCCTACCCGGATTGTGGTCAATGACTGGCATAACCAGATTGGTCGCTATAGTAACGATGCGAGCGTTTGCGCCGGGTAGCGTGCAGCAGGATACAGGCAGCCAGTTAGTGGTATTAACACGGATACGCCCCAGACGATTCGTACTGATACGAGGGCTGTGTAGCATGGCGGCGCTGAACTATCATTTTCACTTTTACCTGCATCGGACTTTGTTTTAATTTTCTGTCTGTCGCCGCATGGAAACTTAGTCACGTGTTGTGTGGCGCATTTCATTTCCATGACACTCAGTCATTTAGCAGACACTTACCTAGAGTGACAACTGATAGTCTTACAATCCAAGCAATTATGGGTTAAGGGTCATGCTCAAGGACCCAACACTGGCAGCCTGGAAGTGGCTGGATTTGAACCCTGGGCCACAGCCTACTATATCCATTGAGCTTGACTGGGTGGAAGCATCCAGGCTGAGGAACTATCACATCACAAACCTGTCCTCAATAAGCATCGAGTGCTGAATGAATGTCCAATCCGATCTCACCAGTCAGACCGTGTCGCGCCTCCAAAGACGATCGAGTGGATTTGAAACCTCATACAAACAGGATCTGAATGTCCTTTGGAGAAAACCGGGTTCCATTTGATTTTAGCTCTTCAGACTGCACACGTTCTATCAAAGCTCGCCGGGCGCCCGAGTGCAACTGAAACAACGCAATATCAAGAACTACATATCTGCTTCATGTGTGAATCAGCCTTAAAATCACACGCTCCCTTGTGTGAATTCATGTCAGTAATCTCAGTGGTACTTGTGGTTTGACGCTGTATGAAACGCTTAAGAATCAAGTTTGAATCACTTTCCCTTTTCTTAATCTTTTCATGTGAAACGACAGCTTAAGCGATTCAGCAACTTCCCAGTCACAGTTCCGATACATTATGAAAGTATATACAATCACCGCCCACTTTTTTCTATTTATTAGGCCTGTGCATGTCATTTAACTACAGCGAACGCATGTCACGTTCGAGAAACGTGATGATTTGAGCTTCGTGGCATGATGTGGGACTGTGGTGGCCTAGCGGTTAAGGTACTGGACTCTGGACCAGAAGGTCCAGGGTTCAAATCCAACATCTGCCAAGCTGCCACTGTTGGATGCTTGAGCAAGACCCTTAACTCACAATTGCTTGGATTGTAAGATTGTGAGTCGCTCTGGATAAGGGCGTCTGCTAAATGCTGTAAAAGTGTATAAATGCGTCACCCTCCTGGAAGTAGCCACCAGAAGATACGCTGGTCATAAAGAGCTGCACATGGTCGGTAACAATGGTCATGTAGGCTGTGGTGTTTAGATGCTCATTTGGTTTTAAAGGCTTCAAAGCGTGCCAAGAGAAATAGCTGTTTTATAGTTACACTTCTCCAACATAACTCGTACATGTTGTGAACTTTAAATTCGAAACGTGAAGTGCTTCAAGTAGGAATGATCATTCATTTGGATTAACCAATATAATCATTCTACATCACCAACACTGATTTGCTTACAAAATGCCTACTGATCTACAGTATATGCCGATCCATATAAAAATACATACATTAGAGGATTTTCAGCCACATCACCCACCAGCACCACAAAGCCGTGGATCTCTTCTAGGCTGAGCACACAAAGGTGTGCAGATCACATTTATTTACAATGCTCCCATTATCTGCACATTACAACACGGCCATGAACGATACAAGGAAACACTGCGTAGATCATTTTAATTCCTGCAAATTATAACTCCAAGACTAACAATGCGGATTCAGGCCGGGCAGGTGAGCTGCACCTGCGTTTAAGGTAGCAAAGGAAGTCATAAACAGACCAAACAAAGAACAAAATGCAAAACCAACAAATGCTACCGGCTCTGTAACTAATAACAAAACTTACCGCGTGTTGCCTATAGCAACAATAACACACAGGAGAATCCAAAGAATACCAGACAAACAACTTCATGCTAGTCAGAGAGGGTGAGCTTCCAAAGCACAGACAGAGCTTCAAGTTCCAGTTTCTAGACCCAGCAAGAAAGCACCCAACTGCTAGTACAAGAGCGTCTATATGTCTGTGTGTGATGGCAGGTCTTGTTCAGAGCTCACTGGATACTTGAACATCACCACAGAACTTTCCAGGTCAGGCCAACTCTGTTCTCGTCAGCACTTTCCACTGACATTATGATCATGGTAACTAATTCTACACCTGAAGCTAACCCTAAGAGGTCCTAGAGGATCCTCTGCCGTCTGTTAAACCGAGACGTTTTATTACTTAACCGAACAACCTCCAAGTTCCACCGGTACCAGTTTAGGCCAGTTCTTGTTTCTGAAAGCGCTCCTAACAGCGGGCCGCCTGAACTCCTCCAGCTCTGAATCCATCTGCTTCCCTCTCCGTGCCACAGATTACTCAGAGCCCGGGAGGCCTCGCACTCGTTCGCTCTGGGGGCCCCCCACTCCTTTCATTTGCACGCCAAGAGCAATCAAATCGCCCTGGTAACCGGCGGTCACATGACCCGCACCTGTTCCTCTGGCTGGACGCCACTGGCTAAAGCCATCTGCTTTCCTAAGTCAGTCTCGCTCGCTCTCGGTCTGAAGCACCTGCAGCAGGCGGGCACCGACGGCTTTGGGTTTCATACTGTCACCACTCGGCAAACACAGCCAGAGAGAGAGAGAGAAGAAAGGAGGACAGGAAAAGGATGCATACAAATGAAAGGAGAGCAAAGAAAGGGAGTTAGCAGGGGGTATAGGGGCAATTGTAAGAGGAGGAGGGTAAATGAGAGGATGGATGGCACTTTGGATGGCCTGGAGAACAAAACAATTGAAATCGGTTACGATGTTGGCAAAGCTCAAGACCGGCGTCCTGCGAGGAGTGTGTGCGCGTGGAAGGGCAAGCAAGGTCTAATTGGCATTAGGAGCGAGTGTTGAGTTCCATGAGTACACTCGCACAGGAGAGAGAGAGAGAGAGAGACGAGGAGAGAGAGAGAGGGGGAAAGAGGGGTGAGATGGAACAAGAGTTTAAAAAAATGCAGAGGGGGAACAAGAAAGGGAGAAGAGAGAGAACGAAGGGAACAAGGTGAGAGAGAACGAGAAGGGAGAGAGAGGACTGAAGAGAGAGCGAACGAGGAGGGAAGAGAGAGATGAGAGAGCGCTGGAGAGAGCAGAGGGGGTTGGGGGGGTTAATGGGACACCTGCTGTCACCATGAGATGACTCATCCTGAACTGGACCACCCTCTCCCTCAACCCCGCCCCTCTCTCGAACAGCAGCTGCTCTCCTAACCCCACACACACACACACACACACACACACACACACACACACACACACACACACACACACACGGGATTGTTTACTCTCTTCAGCTCTTTTGCTGTCGCCCGAGTGAAAACACACACAGGACAGGCTAACAGGTTTAGTCCTGTAGCAGAGCAACACAAACACTGCACTCTCAAAAACAGGAACCAGTCCAAACAGGAATTAAGCCAATTTCCCAGTCGAGGACCGGAACAGTACCGGCAGCATTACAGCGACGTGACCGCTTAGCACGTCCGACTTGCGTTTGCTTTGGATCACTACCGTGATTTAAAACTGCAACGCAGCTTAATTGTGGGTAAGAACGGACTTTCGGATATCATCCAGCTATTAAAATCGTCGATGAACTGCACCATTACCACATTAACAAGGTTAACAAGGCACTAAAAGCTGGATGAAGTCCCCTTTCAAGCAGGCCTGTGTGTAAAGATGGTACAGAGGCATTAAAAAGTACAATTAAGTGCCCGTACAGATTAAGAAGAGAGACACGGCAAAGGTTGCACCCCGAACCCAACACTACCCACAGGCCAGAGCTCAAGCAGCAAACTGTCCAGGTCCGTTTGCTCTTGCTGATTGTAAGTGGGTTCGGTTCTGCTCCAGCCGTTACACACCATGTACGAGCCTGTGTGGCTGAGCTACACAATCTCAACACAGACACCCGAGCGATGCCATGGCGCTGCAGCCTGGGGTGTGCCCACGTCGGCCATCAAAAAGAACCATGACTAGTCAGTGTGAGACCACGTCATATGCGCGTTACCACACATTTTGTGTACCACAGCGATCGCTGTTAAGCCTGGGCACCACCTACATAACAATAACGCAAGACGATTGTGTGAAAGCACCTAGAGGGCAGGTGTCAAAATTGGACCTCGGAGCAACGGAAGGTCGTTTGGTCCCATAAACCCCCATTTCTGGGGGTGTGCACCATTTAACCGGGCAGGTGACGGCCCCGGGATGCACCGTGGGAAGAAGCATCTGGAAAACCCCATGTCCAGGCATTCGTGTGGATGGTACTTGGATGCACATGACCTACCTAAAAATGACAGGTGGTCTTTATTTTTGGGTGCTCAGTTTATGAATGATAGTCCGCCCCTTTAGGTCCGTGGATTGTATTCGTTTTACTGGTACGCAGCACAGGATGAACAGTCAGTATTCGAGTGCATATTCCGCAACAGGCTTCTTGCCACTCGCCGAGCCCTCGAGCGCCACGAGGCTGTACTGGTGCCAAACCAGAATTTAGATCCTCGGGTAACAGAAACAGCTTTTGCTTTACTACCAGCGAGTTTCCTCTTAGTACCAAATGTTCCGTGCAGCGTGCACAGAGCACGACTATCATTAGGTAATCGTCAGGGTGTGGGAAATAAACATTACATAATTAAAGAAGAGGAAATTCTCTGCAGTCTCAGAGAGATGGACAGATTAGTAATAGGAAGTGTGTGGGAGGCGTGAGAAACGCACCGGACAGAGAGAAACAAATCTGATACCGAGTAGTAAAATGCATCCAACCACAGTGACTTCACTGAGCGAGGTGCTGCCGTGGTAAGCCCCTCCCTTTGAGTTTTTAGGGCGTGGCCAGCTCAATAACCATGTCCCTTTATTAAGTCCATCAGGACGGCGTGCCGGACGTTAAACATGATGCACACGTTCACAGGAGTAGAGGCGACGTCTAAGGTTATTTTCAGACCGCAGGCAAAGTGGCTCCAATCCAGCTTTTTGATGGGTTGTTCCCATTTTCATTTTCACCTGGCCCGTATCCAACGCCAGTCAAAACAGGTCACGCACTTGAACCGACCCGGTTAGGAGGACACCGAGCCACCTGACACGTCCCGATCAGAAGTTAGTTTTGCTTTAATGCCAGCTAGCCAGGGGTCATTTCCTTGGCAGGAACGGTCAAAGGATAAGTTTAGTTTGCAGGAGGGGCTAGTAGATTCTGCTCCCTCATATTCCATTGTCTTGATCCTTGAGATATATTTAGCTTCTGATTTAAGCTATTACTAAAAACTTTAAGCAACAGTTTAACTCAGGAATTTTAGGTCAGGTCCCTCAGTCTTGGTCCTCTCAAGGTTCCTATAACCTTTGGGCAGATTATTCCTCGTCACGCCACCCTAGGCTTGCTCCATTAGGGCTGTGGGCCTAGATATTTGTAAAGCTGCTCTGAGACGATGCTCCATTGTAAAAAGCTGTATAGAAAAATTTGACTTTGGCTCTCATCATTTTAAAGACCCCTTTCATTGGCATCGCTGTTAGCCGTTGCAGTCTTACATAATGCGCGTTCTATTAGCAGGCTTTGAGGCTTCTTGCTGATGCTGTTAATTTTGTGCCATTTGTTCAATTCTGGCTCGTTTCTTTCAGCTCGCCATTTATTCTTAACAGACCCATTCACTGTCACTAAGGTTTCGCCCCCTCAGAAGTAAACAAAAATGGAGCGCAGAGTAACGACTGCTAACCCAAAGCTGTTCGGGTTAATGTGTAGTGAATGGAGACTCGATTTGCAGACAACGATGACAAGGAAGCCAAAGTGGGCCAAGATTTTGATTTTTTCTATGGAGTCATGGAGGCTACTTTGATGAGAAGAACCATCTAGATTTGTGAAGCAGGACAGTTATGAGATGGATCACGCAGTTAAAAAACATTAAGGTTGTATTGTACTGGTTGACAACAGAAGCACGTTACCACATATTTGGCAACCCCAAGCCCTCGGTTTGTCAACTATTGGCTTTGTGTTTCACACTGCCATGAAGTTAATAAGTGGCCCCAGCTCTGCCACTTAAGCTCTGGAGTCATCCCTCTGGCCCAACCCCATGGCTCAGTCCAAACCCACAAGCTGTAATGGTCCAGACAGTAGGAGCAATAACCATTAAAATAAACTGATATGACAGATTCATTAATACACGTGTAACAATAAGTAACTGAGTAATTCCACATGGTATGAACTTGTTTTTACAGCAGTTGGCAGAACACACTGATCTACAGGCGTGTACACACACACACACACACACACACACACACACACACACACACACACACACACACAATCTCCAAACAAAGGGTGTGAACCTGAAATACAAGACCATTTTCTGTAAGATTTCTTTTTAAAAGCTGAAGTACTTAAATTCTCAGTACACCACCAGCACCGCCACACTGCACGAGGTGGTGCTGCCCATGTCGTCTGTGCCATACAGGATGCCTAGATGGAGCCGTCTGATTTTATCTATCGCCAGAGAATACGTTAAGGAGGATCACAGAATTACGGCAGTGAGCAGCAAAGCCAAGAACCATGAGATCCAACTGGAAGCCCTCTTAGGCCTTATTCGGATTGGATTAGTTTATCGGGGGATGGCAGTGATTCATTTTTACTCGTCCCCTCTGCGATAAAACTGCTGTATCTGGCTGGTACTAAAGTTCTCGCGAGACGAGCGAGTTTATAGTGGATTGTATTCTACAGCCGGGATCCATGTTTCACGTGGACAATATTTCTGCAAGTTAGCTGATGGGGGATTTAACAGCATGCCAGCCACAGTGCATCACTGGGAATGTTCCTTACAGCTCAACTCTGGGTCGGAGTAGCACCTGCATGCAGTCATCTATCAGTGTATGTCCAGTAGCCTCAGTAAGGTGTACGTACTACAAGAGAACACATCCCTCAGTAAGGTTTCTGTTCCATAGGAAAACACAGCCCTCAGTAAAATATCGGTTCCATAGGAGAACACTTCCTTCAGTAAGGTATAGGTTCTATAAGGGAACACGGCCCTCGATAAGGTATCGGTTCCATAAGAAAACACGGCTCTCAGTAAGGTATCAGTTCCATAGGAGAACAAGACCCTCAGTAAGATGTCGGTTCCATAAGAGAACACGGCCCTCAGTAAGGTATTTGTTCCCTAAGAGAACACGTTGCTTAGTAAGATAATCTGTTCTGCAAGAGAACACGACCCTCAGTAAGGTATCGGTTCCATAAGAGAACACCGCCTTCAGTAAGGTAACCATTCCATGAGAACATGGCCCTCTAAGGTATCTGTTCTAAAAGAGAACACAACCTTCAGTAAGGTATCGGTTCTACAAGAGTACACGTCCCTCGGTAAGGTGTTTGCTCCAGACGAGAACACGACCCTCTAAGGTAATTGTTCCATAAGAGAAAATGACCTTCAGAAAGGTACCTGTTCCATAAGACAACAGTCCTCAGTAAGGTATCGGTTCTACAAGAGAACAGAACCCTCATACTGCATCTGCTCTAGATCTGTTGCAAAGGAGAACAATAAGAACGATCCCAGGGATACAAAGTGTAAAGTGAGTTTCGTAACGATTTCTGGAACAAATACTGGCCTGGCGGACCTTGTATCAGCGGAACCAACATTCAACCCCGAAACAATTCCACCCCGTCACAGGTTCTGTTCTGTGATGGAGCGGCAGAGGTGCCGAGTAGCTGTCCGTTTTCCCTTTGACTTCTGCTCGTGAGTAATTCCCAACTCACCCCCCCCCACCCTCTCTGGTCACCATCAGCTACTCTTTCGGTGATGTTCCTCGATCAAATTTGGATTTAAAGGTCGAATTGAGCGCCCGGATCCCTCCTCTCGGCATCACCTTTAATATTTGAAATCACAGAACCTGTACGAGAGGATCCAAGTGAGGTGTTTGAGGACAAATAATCCGAAAGCAGTCAAGTATGCAGGCTAAGAGCCATGTACATACACGTTGCAATGCTTCCTATGCAACCACCACTGTTGTGGTTTTGCAGAGCCAAGCGTACAGGATGTACTTTATGATAGCCCGCATGCCTACACACACACACACACACACACACACACACACACACACACACGGTGTCTAAAATGAAAGGTTGTTTGGTAACCTGCCAAAGAACAGAAGATGAGAAAAGTATTTGCATTGCAAAACGTGTTTAGTCTTCGCTTCGGAGAGGACAGAGCACAACCCCCACCTCCCCCCGAACAACCACACAGGTTTCAGTGGCAAAAGGAACCTTCTGAAATGTTTGATGGCTGCGTGCATGAAAAACAAAACCTGCACGCACATGCGAGCGAGCGCCGGGCGTGGCCCGGCGGGTATTTATAGTTTTAGCTCGCCGCTGGATAAGAAAACAGACAAAAGCAAGGTCAAAAGCCTTTGCGGATCAACATGGCCGCCTGTGCGCTTCCTGTGCGTAGGAGTCGTTACAACGGCAGACGGGGAAGTATCCGCAGCATCTGGGACGGCATGACTAAGGCTTTATGGCGTGTAAACATGGAGGTGCAATCAGTCCGGCACCGCACGCTGGGTAAATAACACGGGGCCACACGCGCAAAACCCCACATCCACCCAGGCGGAACGTCCAGTGCGCTCTGGCGTGATTAATTACACAGCTCACCACGCTAACCATCATAATGGGCGATCCGAGTGGCCATACACACCTCCCCCACAACACACACAGGCTTTGTATTACCATCTTCTCCAGTGACTCGCATTATAACCCACTAATCCCAACACTGACTATCAAAAGGGAAATATTCTGGCTCCTAGTTGTTTTGTTTTGCTCACTGAAACTAATAAGACTTAACGCTCGGTCTTCATAAAGGAATAATAACACGGCAACATGCTCCTCCCCTCGAAATGACCTACTGCTTTGGCTTTAGCCCTGCCCTCTTCCTCTAGATGAAAGACGAAGAGGAGCATCCTGTCCTCGGAGATCAGAGCACAGCCTTCACTATAGAAACCCATGAGCCAGGCTCATGCATATTCTGTCCTCATGGGTTCAATGCTGAAAGAGACTTACGACAGGAGACGACATAACTGCTCAAATGCAAACCTCAACAGCACCGGCCACTTCATTAGGTACATCTTGGTAGTACCGGGTTGCCATCAGAACTTTTGATTCTTCGTGGCTGGAAACTTTCCTCAGATTTTGGTCCGTATCAACATGAGCATTTGCTACAGATTTGTCAGAGGCACATTCATGTGAATCCCCGTTCCACCACATCCCAAAGGTGCCCTACCGGACTGGTGCCAGTCGGATAATTTGAGCTTTGTGATGAGTGTTATCCTGCCAAGAGTAGCCATCAGAAGGTGGCACACTGGTAATAATTGGATGAACATGGCACCATTCTCTGTAAACCCTAGAAATAGCTGTGCGTGAAAATCCCAGATCACGTTTCTTCCCCGTTCTGATGCCCGGTTTGAACCAAGCAGGTCGTCTTGGACGTGTCTACACCTAAATGTGTTGCTGCCACGTGATTGTTTGATATTTCCATTAACAAGCACTTCAACAGTTGTACCTAATAAAGTGTCCCGTGTGTGAATAATGAGGGAGGGGCTACTCATACGGGTCAACCGTCCGGTGGTGATGTGCTTCAATGCACCTTCACTACCAGAAGCTAAACATTTCATTAAAACTAGTGAGGGGAAGGCACACCTGAACACTTCACAGTTTCAGCCACGGCTGGACAGACATGACACTCGGCATTTGAAACGGATAAAGGTCAGCCGATCGGAGGCATGCGAAGACGTGCGTGACACAGCGCAACCGCAGTGGAAATCATACATTGTGAAACATGCTATAGAATGAAGGATGACGTAAACATCGATAGCAGAACAAAGCTGGAACTGGGCGCGCTCTGAAACTGAGGTCTAGGACCTCAGCCACTACATCCTTGGCTGGCAGTCAGTCACGAGTGCAGGTGGTCTCCTCAACCTCAAAAAAAATCAGCTCGTGAGACAACTGAGCAGAGCAATGCCTGGCGGCGCGTGAGGGAGCGAAAAAAGCTCCAACTTTCACTGTCCAGGTGAGGTGTCCATGACTAATTATGCATTTATTGAAAATGAACAAAAATGATGGGTTTTCCATTTTGCCCAATATTCGTGTGTTACAGCATCACACTATCCACCCAGTGACATATCCACAAGCATCTAACGCACAACTCAAGTCTAAAGGCGCAGGACTGAATTTAAAAACAAGTGAACAAACTGAGCCAAGACAAAATCCAGACACCACCAGCAGTCCACAGCGTCAGATTTAATTTATAGACGTCAATCAATAACGCCGGAAATGCGTTGCCTTTAAAGACAGGTCAGCAACCAACTTATTTCCTCAGCTGTGAACTAACAACCATGAGGACTGAAGATGACAAACCAAGAGCGAAGGTACCAGCACACAGACACTCAGCAAACCTTAGTGGAATCATTCTGCAAAGAAGTGCCACAGACCATTACAACACAAAGGCCAGGGCGCTCATTCAGGCGGTTGAGAGATGGGTTCAGGCTACTTTTAGATGCCAAAATCCCAGACAATACATTTTTCTGATCTAACCATTATCCAAAGACGCCCATATTCATCAATTCCATCTACCTACAGCCATCCACAGCCGTCTCAAGCTACTAAGACACGCCCTAGTGCATTCTGGGTAACACCAAGCAACACTAGTCCTTCTAAAGGTCTATACAAGATGACATTTTAAGGCTGGTGGTTAGTAACACTACAAACAAACCTGCAAAGCAGCAGAGCAGAATAAACAGAATAAACAATCAAACCTGGGTTTTTTGGTGCTTTTAGGTTTCGGTGTAGTCGTCTTGGGCTTCTTCTCTTTCGGTTCCTTAGGTTCTTTGGGTGTTTTGGGAGTTTTCGGGGTTTTAGGAGTCTTGGGCGCTTTCGGTTCCTTGGGGTCTTTCTCCTTTGGTTTCTTTTTGCTCTTCTTCGCGGGAGGAGACGATTCCCCGTCGCCTCCTGCATCCCCTAATCCTCCGCCAGTGTCCATGCCGACATCCACGTCTTTATCTCCCATCCTCTCGGCCTCTTTCGCTTTCTTTTTCTTCTTCTTCTTCGGCTTCTGCTCGCTCTCGGTCTGCTGGAGGTCACAGCTTCCAAGCTGAAGGTTCAAACCCGAAGTGGACATGCTGGGCGAGGTCATTTCAGAAGTAGGGTCTGACGGGGAATGCTGTCGAGGAGACAAACAAATATTAGGACAAATGCGTTCAAAGAAGCTTAATAAAGATTAACACAAGGATAGCAATTCACAGCACGGGAAGTGAAACCAGAAGCAGCTGTACTTTGTGAATATTGCAAATGCTTCCCTGATATTTGCTGCTCGATCGGCGTAAACATAAGGCTGAAGCGAAGTGCAATTATATCTACGCAAGCAACTGCGCTGACAAAAAAGGGAGTAAAAGTGCCACATTTAACAATCAGAGCACAAACAGACTGAGGGCAAAGATGTTCGCACTGCCCAGGATCAGAGAAGCAGATGGACCGGAGACACCATGCAGAAAGAAAATCTATTCCATTACCAAAGTAAAGCAGAACAACCATTATTCAGGGTTTATGAAGATTACTCTAACTAAAAAGCTTACGGAGGTGGATTTTATTGGATTGTCTAAATAAAACGAACAAAACTAAGCCTGAAGATGCTTTCAAAAATAAAATGGACACCTAAGTATGTTGATCTTATACATGATGTTAATCGCCTGTTATGTTTGGGGTTCCAGCACCTGGGAGAACATTGCCCATGTTCTTTGAAGGCAGTTTGTTCTAGATTAAATCCTGATGCACAGGCCTATATACAACCACCGGCCACTTTATTAGGTACACCTGATAAGCAGCTCCTTTTGGCACATATTTAATCAGCCGACCACATGGCAGTAATGCAGACACGGTCAAGACGACACCGAGTGAGGGCAGCTCTCTGGGGGAAATGCCTCACTGCCTTATGACCAGTGTACCATGTTCTGATGGTTCCCTCCATATGCCACGTCAAAGCTCAAATCTCAAACTGGTTTCAAGAACGTGACAACGAGCAAAGATTCCATCAACTTGTTGAATCTATGCCTGAAAGAATGTGAGTCCAACCTGGTACTAGCAAGGCGTACCCAAGAAAGACTGCTGTGTACTAGACACCCACCGAAAATTTCCTGTCCGAAAGGTGGTGTGCGTTTTGAAAGCGGCATTTGTTCCCAAGCAGACAAATCCGATATTACCATCAATTTGAGAAAGTACCACCATTTTGGATGGTTCACTGAGCTCAGCAAAACAAAGCGTCCTGACAAAAGTCCATCACTTAATACACAGGTATGGATCCAGGAAAACAAAAAACTTGTACGTCCATGGCATGGACTTTGATTTCAGCAAACTGCTGTGGTGGTAAGATGCAAATCTGCAATAACAGACTAAAAGCCAGGCTGCATTTCGCATGCAAAACGATCACAAGGTCACAGAAACACTCCGTCCACCAGCACAGGCGCTGCTGCTGCGGCTTTAACCGATAATGTCTCGTCTCTTGCCAAGTCTCTGCCCTACCTCTGGCCCCCAATAATCAATCGCATGAATGACAATAGGGCGCTTTCTGAATTTCTAATTTGACAGCCGCTGTCCAGAATGTGATATGCTTGATATAAAGTTTCATCTCTCCGAGGGGGGAAGACGATGTGCCGGTTAATCTAGCAGGAAGAGTGCGCACTCGGCGAGCTAAATACTCCCTGAAGGAGGCTCTTCCCTCTCCTCCTCCACCGCCGCCACAGCGTGAAGACGAGGGATGAGCTAACACCCAATTCATCTGAAGTAACTCGGCACCTACGCATCGGGCCCAACCCCACTTAAACGCCATTTTAAAGATTCATGGCTTGAGCTTTAACCCGCTGCTGACAGAGAGCGGATTTAAATAAGCATCTTATTTATGGAGAGGCATAAGTCACGTTAAAGTGGGCCGCACACAATGGAGCGCAGAATGCAAATAAATAAATAAATAAATAAATAAAATAGTGTACTGGTGGCGATATTAGAAATGCACCATACGGCTGGACTGGTCCGATTGTTTGGGAGGTAGAGATGCAGCTTTGTAAACACTTGAAGGGAACCTAGTGCGCCACATCACTGCCTGCCCTTCATACCGCATGCATGTGCTGTAACATTCTAGATATAATGGTTGAGTGTGTGGCAGCAAACGGTTCTGCTTGGTACCATTAGCACTGCTGTGGCCATAATAGAGAGTCTGTTCCAGTAGAAGAAGGGGGTGTGTTTAATACTGCTCAAGAGTTTAGTCTTTGTTTATTTTCAGTTTAGACCATATATAATTATTTGACAGGCTCTATTAGAATACAACCAGAAATACAGAAATTTATGCAGAATTAATAAACTTAAAATTAATAAAAAAAAAAAAAAAAAGGAAAAAATGGCTTCATAGGCAAGTATTTAGTGTGACCTCCCCTTACACTTAAGCAATCTAAAAGGGGCCTGAAATTCAGCACAGTACTGTACACAAATAAGCTATTAATAAAATTTATTAATAATACTAATAAAAAAATCGAGTACAGTATACTCTACATCCGTTAGGCAGCGCATTAGCCGTTTGGTTACAGCCATGACAGATTTTTATTTGCTATCATAATTTACTACAGTTTTGAAGACCTCGGTCAGTACAGCAAACACCTGTTGATCAGAAAGACGCTAAACAGCCCACACCTGTACAGGAAAGTTCAGAGGCGTTACCTGACTGGACTTTTAACCGGCTGCTAATTCAGCAGTGAGACAATTCTGATCAACAGCCAGTCTCGACCTCCCAATAACGCAACTGTAAGAAAATGGAAGACCATTGATAATCTCCCTCGATCTGGGGCTCCACACAAGATCTCATCCCATGGGGTCAAAATGATCATGAGAACGGTGAGCAAAAATCCCAGAACTATACAGACGGACCTGATGAATGACCTGCAGAAAGCTGGGACCAAAGTAACAAAGGCTACCATCAGTAACACACTACGCCGAGAGGGACTCAGATCTGCAGTGCCAGGCGTGTCCCCCTGCTTAAGCCAGTACATGTCCAAGGCCCGTCTGAACTTGAAGTTGCCAGAGAGCATATGGATGATCCAGAAGAGGTTGGAGAGAATATAAGTGTCAGATGATAGATGGAAACCAAAATAAAACTTTGCGTTAAAAACTAACTCGTGTGTTTGGGAGGAAGAAGAATGCGGAGTTACATAATCATGCTTTGGGGCTGTTTTTCTGCAGAGGGGAAAGGACAACTGATCCATGTTAAAAGGAAGAATGAACGGGGCCCCTGTATCATGAGGATGTTGAAGCAAAACCTCCTTTCCATCAGTGGAGCATTGAAGATGGAAACGTGGCTGGGTCTTCCAAGCATGACAATGATCCCAACACTCCGCTCGGCAACGGGAGTGGCTCCGTAAAAAGCATTTCAAGGTCCGGAGTGACTTAGCCAGTAAGCCAGACCTCCAACCCCATAGAACATTTGGTGGAAGGGAGTTGAAAGTCCGTGTTTTTGCCCCCAAACATCACTGCTCTAGAGGAGATCTTGCATGGAGGAATGGGCAAAATACCACCTTACAGTGGTGCGACCTGGTGAGACTTAAGGAAACGTTTTGCCTCTGTCATTGCAAAAACACGTTATGTTACAAAGTATTGAGTTGAACTTTTGTTATTGACAAATGCTTATTTTACACCAAAATTAAAAACGAATCTTTTAAAAACCCTACATTTGATTTCCTGGATTTGTTTTTCCTTCATTGTGTCTCCTCATAGTGTGTACCCATGGATGACAATTGCAGACCTCTTCATTTTTTGAAAGTAGGGAGAAAACTTCCACAATCAGTGGCTGCTACACTTCCAAAAAACACCATTCCTGATCAAGCTACTTTCAGATGTGGAAGTCAACGTGGCATCCAGAGAAGATGCCAGATGCCGCTATTGACAACGTAGCCAACAAATGCTTTTTTTCATTATTTAGTACTGCACACCATTTCCTGTAGTTTCTGTCATATTTTACAAACAGACCGAATGGGGGGGGGGGGGGGGGGGGGGGGGGGGGGTTGACCTCAGTTCGGATCGCGGGTTCTTGTTTATCTTAATGTGGCTTCCTAGTCTTGTCGCTGCAAAAAAGCTGAGTAGGGCTTCTATTCTGAAGCAGTCTGCTACTTCAATATATTTTTACAGATCAAATACTGGTTATTGAGCCTCTACAGGCTGAAAATCTCTGAGAGCCGACGCCTTTGATCCATGACGCATTAGAAAGGATTTGGGCTTTTAGCACCGAACGGGAAACCTGTCGCGACACCTAGACGGACCCTGAAAAGCTCAGCCCACCTCTACACAAGGAAAAATAACCACATCCCCTACCCCACACCCCTCAATCCGGGAATTTGAAGCACCGAACGCATCTATGCTTATCAGCTTCCTGTGGGGCGATACCGAAAACATAACGGCGGTCACCTGCTCCTTTAAGAAGCCCTGTAAGGAGTGAGATATAGTCTGCGAGTAAGAAGTGCCTTATTCACGCCTGTTCATCATGCCAAGTATTTCTTGGCACAGCCTTCAAGCTACGATCAAAGAACAGAAGGAAAACCCCATCAGCACGAGCAACTGATTCAGGACGAGAATAAAAACAGACCCCATAATCCATCTGCAAGCAAGAAGCAATGAGATACAACTTAGTCAAAGCTGCAACAACTGCCAGATCGGCGTAGCTCTCCTTAGAACCGGGATAAATAACACCGAGTTACAAAAGGAGGTTTAGCAGCACAAGACTCTACAAACTTCCTGAGGGAGACGAAACGAGGGACAGTTCAGCGGCTGCATTAGATGATGCCGGCGTCGCTCAAACTGCACCAAGCTACGACTTCAGTTTAGAAATGTTTATCCTACCCTTGCCCCATACCCACCATTACCACAGCTTTTACAATAATACAGGGTGGTGGGTGGAGCAGCAGTCGAACACACCAGCCCACCACCAGATCTGGGTTCCAGTCCTGGCAGTGCCTTTTGGTCGAGTCATCACGTAGACGATTCGCCATCTCAGTGAGGAGCTGCTCAACCCCAGCCCTGCAGTGACCCTAGAGCGCCCTGCGAAGGACCGAACGCTTAGTATATGCCGCGTTCTTCAAGGATAGAACCAGAGCCCTGCAACCCCGACTCGGAAAGTGAGGTTAAACCATGAACCCGGGCTAAAACTGAAAACTACATTCACACAGCAGGTAAAAAAATCTGAACTACTTCAGGTGTTACACAGATGTGTTCCCTCTGGGGACACACTGAATCACACCGAACCATTTTCAGTTCTGATCTGGGCTACTTTCATATGCCGTATTGAGATCTGATACATATCCGATAAGCCAGATCAGAAATCATGTGACTTCTACGTCATTCCAGCTCCTCGTTCGCGCCGAGGAGAAAGGAAATGGACGACGCCAGTGAGGGAGGGCTTCAGTGGCAGGATAGTGAAGTAGCAGACCTCATATTTGGGGTGATCTGTCTGTTCAAACTAAATATAGAACAACCGCTCAGGGTTGGAGGACATTTCTACAGAACGCCAGCTTAAAAGCAAAGTTTAAAGAAACCAAGGACGCAAATCGAAGAACGTGCCCTTTTTAACACGACTAAAGAAGTGCCGGGGGTCGTCTTAAGGCATCACATCACTGATAATTCGGCAGAGTCAAAACCCTGTGCTGTGACATCCACAGCAACAGAGAATGTAGTTTAAATCACATTGTGTTTTTTCTTCCTTCTAACAGATTTTTTTTAGCACTAAATCAACTAGAAGCCAGGACTTTTATTTTGTAAAAATCCAATAAAACCACTTATGACCACTTAAAGCATTTAAATTTACATTTACAGCATTTATTGTGGGATAAGGGCCTTGCTCAAAGACCCAACAGCGGCAGCTTGGCAGAGGTGGGATTTGAACCCTGGTCCACAGTCCAGTACCTTACCCGCTAGGCTACCACAGTCCCAATTTTTTATTTTTAAAAAGACTTTCAGCCAAAAGCTTGATTGCTTGTTTAATAATTTAATGACTGATATCTCAAACAGGGATTAGACTGTTTGTCTAACATCTCTGAAGCCGGCAAAGTGATTCCACGTGGACGTGTTTAATGTTTGTTGACCTGCTGCTCAAACTGAACAGGTCTGTGCTGACTGGCAAATGAAAAACTTCATTACCATTAAAATGGGTTGATTCCTCTGGCATTTCCTGCATTTCCTTCAACACTTCCCCTGCTATTTAAACCCCTTGTCTGAAGTGGTCAAAGCCACTGGCTTTGAGTTTGTTTGTATGCCATGTTCAGGTCTTTGTTCCCCAAACTCAATTAGCTCACCATCTGCATTCGTCTCTGCTCCCTCGCCCAACTAGATTTTTGGTTTTTTGAAATGTTCGACATTTTGCTCAATAAAAACTCCCAACACACATCTTCAGCACAACATGAGAATAATTTTGCCACAGCTGAAATTTCAAGGGTAAGCTGCTAACACCAAGACGCAGGATATCGCCACCAACCTGCGTGCCAAACCAGGTCTTGCTCATTTCACAGGGTATCCCGGTATTACAGTGAATAAATAAGGGGTTAAAAAAAAAAAAATCCCTATCACTTAGTACCAATGACACTCCATGTGCATTGTGGAATGGTTTATAAACACATCCTAAGGTCCATCATAACCCTTAATCTGACGTAGTGTGAGAAATTAGATACCTGGCAAGCAAGTCTAAAAAAAACCCTTAATACACCTTATTACTCTCTAATCCCTACCGAGTTTGTACTTTGTACTTTTTCATCACACAGCTTAGTAAAAGCCACAGCTGCAGTGCGCCTGCGTTTACTTCTGAGAAACGACACGCCAACTGGTATCAGACATGAACGCCGCAGATCCCTGATCAAATATTTGCCTAAAGCTGCAGAACCGCCGCGAGACGAGACGAGCTAACCTCAATAATTAAACACCGGCACAGCTGCTCTGAAGGCGACAATTAAACCCAGCACGTGAGAAACCGGCGAGGGGGAGAAAAAAAAAAAAGGAAAATGATCTGATCGCTTCAGGCACCCTTTACTGTCAAAGCCCGAGGCCAAATAAAGAATGCACTGGAGTGATGTGCATTTCCTACCTACTGCCCTACATGTAGGTCACATGCGAGGGGAGGGGGCGCAAATTAATTCTGACATCTTCAAATGTCAGCCAACTGAATTTTATAATCGGGGACGCATCCGAGGACGCGAGCAGGAAAGAAGCGAGTGCCGCGGACTGGGAAGGGCACTTAAAAGTGGCACTGAAGAATGGCAACGCGCGGAAAAAGGTCACTACAGAAAGGTTTTCGGTGCGGACCGAGCAAACGGCACAGCGGAGACATGTGACCCACGCTAAGCTGCCTTCCCTACAGACCCCTCCTCCATCCTGCAAACAGGACACATCCCGCTGACTGACCGCCATTAGCTCACGCATGAGTCCTCAGAGACAGACGGGGAGAGGAGGGGGCAGGGGGACAAAGAGCAAGAGAACGAGAGCGCTCAGGGTGGAAGAGCAGGACAGAAAGGGGAGGGAGAGAAAGAGAGAGAGAGCTGGACAAAGAGCATGAAGACGGCTAAAGGGCGAGAGAGATGTAGACAAAGAGCAGGAAGCTAAAGACTGGGGACATGAAGGGGCAAGAATGAAAGAAAGGGCAAGACAGACCGAACTGGAGACAGATGGACAAACAGCATGACAGTTTATACAAGGACGAAAATTTCTGCCCAAAACAGAACTAACTCAAACACATGGACGAATTTTTTTTTGCATATTTCACAGTTTGGCCGAGCACAAGCTTAACTTTTGTTTTGAACCCTTTTATTTTATTCCTCCACATGCGGCACGAACAAACATGGGACAAGAAAAATTGTTCCTTTCTGTCAAGGCAGGGCGATTTCACAACACTGACTAGCTAGTATTAGTCAATGAATATTTGTTACCAGCTTTAAGATCTTACAGAACGACTTGCATTTTCCCCTCATTCTTATGAGCATCGGTCTACACTGCATCTGTTCATCACAACTGATCAGACATTTGCGTGTCACGACGTTCCTTCAATAAGAACCCTTAAGGTTAAAAAGGCAGAGACTAAAATCCAGACCTGTAAAACTTCGCCAGCATTCGTGCAATTAGTAACAGTCCATTGTCGCATTAACCAGTCTCAACGTCCATGAGAAAGCTCTCACAGCGCCCTACATAGGAAGTATGCAGCAAGGGCACGCTAGGTAATGAGACAGAACCGATGTACGGCATGGAGCACCAATTTCTTTCAAAAGAAAGCGCAAATTTTTGGCAGATGTGAACAAACGCTCACACTGAAGAGCCCTGCTTCAACACGGCCGACATTTTCACAGAGTGCCTCGCTGCACGCCGGCTGATCGTGTTATCAAAACATCATTGTTCTGCTTTTCGCTTATTTCGGTTGCCAAATATTTGGGGCATTCCTGAAGGCCTACAGTAGGCAAAAATGTAGGACAGAGCAGCAGGACAGCAAGCACAGCAACTACAGATATGAGGGTCCTGGTGCCTAATCGAGAACCAGCTTCCCACTTTTCCACCGTAATCAGTTCCTGGCCGGCAAAGCCAGCATGTCTCAAGCACTGCGGGTCTAGAAAACGAATCAACTTTAGGAGAGAAAGCTGAACGCTGCTAGAAGTCATTACGCACTGTACATGAATGCGTTATCTGAGGAGGAAATCACTTTACTAAGAGTTGTGGATCTTAAACCTCCATTAAGTTACTTCACAAATGGCAGATAGCTTAGTTTTTAAATGGAACAAACTGCAATAGGAGCTAAACTGCTAAAAGTTTAGTAACGAGATAAAATTTCTTTACATTAATGGCGACTGGATTTAAATCTTTTGTCTCCAGTGTATTTCCACACATCTTTTGTCCGGCTCAGGTTTTCTATAGCGCTGAGGGATTATAATTTATATTATACACTCCGCTTTGAGGTGCAGGACAAAATGCCAACACGTGTCACCTATAATCAGGATTTGCCTTCACAATTAAGAACAGGCAAGGAGACTCAGGGGTGGCACAGCGGTCCAATATGCAAGTCTGAGCCCTGGCTGTGCTCTCCGGTCCAATCAGGCATGACCCATCAGCCCCGAGACAGACTGATGCCCCGTCCAAGGTACGTTTACACCGGCATTTTAATCATGCCATTTTTATTTATGTATTAAGCTACTGTGTAATAAGAACACAAATGACCTTACTATAGAAATCTGAGATGATTGTCGGTCTACAATGACCTAGCGATGGCACCAAGTTCACAATCGCCACGCTTGCGTTTTTAACTGCAAAATGGTGGCAGGTTCAGCAAACCCCCGTCTTAGACTATACCCTCTCCTTAGTCAGTTTGAGTGCTTGTTTGAACAGACTGAAACAATTACGCTGAACTTTTAAAGCATAAAAAGCTGCTGCCTATTCTGAAGTCTTTTAAAGTCTGAATCAAACTTCTGCGGCGGCCAGTTTTCGCACATGTTGAAATGGTTAAGTGACCGTCTCAGACGCAGGACGCAAGCGCCTGTTTGGGGGCGTAATCGAACCCAGACGTTTGTGGCTACTGTTCTCCAACAGATGATTTAAAAGATTAGCCACCTTTTTCCGTTTCAATCGGATTGGCCTCTACCGGATTACTCCCACGGAGGCGTAGACGAACTTTATTCTGATTGAGCTTCTACAATTACAGACGTCAACGTAGCCACTCGTTCATACTTGCTGCCTCCTTGGACTTCCTGGATATATTTATTCACCTTGCATTTGGACATTGAGGCACTTTCATTTAAGGCTGACGTCCATCCAGCACTGACCTGCGCTCACACTGCGCTTAAACTGGACCCGAGCATGCGTAACCCATCATGATACTATTTTTTGTTGGCAGAATAAGACGAGCACAAGGGACATGGCTGTACTTTGCATTTTTTGGAGGCGTTTCAATTGTGCCTACACAGCCAACGCATGCACTTTATAGGTTTTATTTATTGAGCAGCCATTTTCAGCTACTCGTGCTGCACGAATAAGACCTCGAGCATGGCCAGCGATCACACAACATGCGTACCGCACCCGAGTCCAACTGAACCGGTACAATCACTAGTCAGTTCGCCAACATCTCATTATCGCAGAGCCGAATGCGAACGTGAAACCAGTTAAACGAGAAAGTGACTACCGCTTCAGGGTAGATCTGTAAACAGCGTCGCACATTAATCCCAAAATCTAACTTCACTTAACCATAAGAATCATGTAAACACCTGCAGGAGCGACACAACCACTACACAAACACATCCAAACATGAATAAGAAACACTGAAGGCTTGTTTAACTGTTTGCCTTCTAGTTCAGAGGACAGGATGGAGGTGTAGGACAGTGTCACCCTCCCAAGCCATACAGCAACCACACCATAAGGTAATCCTGCATTTCGTATACTTAGTGCAGTAGCCCCCAACCGTGCACACACCCAGCCTTTGTGCAGCTACAGACTAATAACAATAACAGGAATGTGGGGGGTTTTAAAGGTTATCACTGCAGGCAAATATTTACAGCTGGCACCATGCATCTGTGATACAAGGAAGCAACATTTTCCTGTTAAACAGCCCCTGCACAGCTACACAATCAGGACTGGAGACCTAAAGGTAACATGGGCTGGGTCTATAGTGATCATGTATGAACGCTTGCCAATGACAGCTCAGATAACATTTAAGAGGTTTAAAATCAAAATGCTTTGATTAGAGATGCACCGGAAACAACCGGTTTTCAGCATGACTGGCCTCAATGATTCTGTTCCGGTCACATTTACATTTGTACATCACAAGACTGACAGCGGCACAAACACATGGTTCAGTCCTGATGGAGTGTTGATGTTGATGAGGAGAAAAGGTTCTCAAGATTTCGGTTGTTTTGAGTGCTACTTAGTCAACCAAGTAGTCTCCCTCAATCTTTCTGTGTCGCAACATTAGAGGGAGTAGAGTAGTATTTGCAGGGACAGGGCCATGTCTTCAGTCTGGAAGCTCCTCGGAGCGTGCTGTTTGGAAGACGTGGCGAAAACAAGCCATGAAGGAGCATCTCCGAAAACGTTCTGACCGTTCTTTAATAAGATGTTTAAAACAATGTGGTATTTGACAAAAAGTAAAAGGCAAAGCTAGAGAGAGCACAAAGCCAGGCGCAACCCAGCAGCCCCGGCTACCGTATTTAGCCATGAAGTTGCCATTAAATGAAAAACTGAACAGAAATGTTTCTGTATGTTGTTAATAAATCTTAGACAAATCAGAATCGGCCGATCGCGTGTTAAGAAAATTAAATAGGACAAGAAAACTGCACACCAATTAATAAACCTCCATATTTCATTACACAGCACTTTGATTACTCAGCTCTTAACCAGTGAAATTGCAAATTGGCCACGACTGATACAGGAAGAGAGACAGAAATAACTAGGAGGGAATACTAAGAGCAAGACCTAAACAGGAAGGGCAGCAGGAAGAAGCAGGCAGAGAGACAGACAGGCAGAGAAACGAGGGCAGAGAGAGAGAGAGAGAGACCGGCAGGTACGCAGAGAGGCAGGCAGAGGGACAGACAGACGAGCAGAGAGAGACAGAAGAGAGGGAGAGACACGGACAGGCAGGCAGAGGAAGGAGTGCAGACGGGGAGGAGCGAGCGAGCGAGCAGGAAGGGAGCATTTCCCCTTCAGAGCAGGGGGTTTAAAAGATTAGCACAGTGGCGCCTGTGTCTCGGGGAGGGCCAGGATACCCAGCAAAGAGGAAATAAACAAAAAAAAAATAAAATCCATTTCCCACAATGCACCACACACAGGCAACAGGAGGCTGCACTGAAGCGTGCGGAACAAACCCACAGCACGCCTCGAACCGCGCCGCATACCTGCATGAAGCAGAGGAATTTCCACCTAATCACTCGCACACCAGTGCACACCTACACCCTCTGCCTACTCATTTAATGATTACAAAAAGCTTCTAATCTTTCCTTTTTTACTACTTAATATTTGCTTTGGTAATTCCACAGAGACGACGCCGCGTACTTTTCTAGGTATTCCACCTTGGCAGGAAGCAGACTGGTTTATGATTAAATCTCTCACTGCACCAGCACACTGCCCGTTCACCAAATCCCATTTAATCTCACAGGTTGATCGCCGAGCTAACAGACACTCGCTGAGGCCCCTGCGTCCCGAGATATCTATGGCACGTTTGTGTACTAATTAATAAGATAAGATGAAAGAAGAACGCTCACAGGACAGTTTTAACTGATCATTCTGAGCCACACGTGGACACTTCTCCGGCAGCGAATGAGGTGTGGATGGGAGAACACAGCAAATAATCCGGGAACATGGCCGACTTCAAGCTTTAATAAATCTGTGTCAGTAAGGCTTGATCTATTTATAATTTACAAAGACATGTCATCTTGTCATGTACGTTATTAGGCAACGCAACTACCGCGTTCCACTGGAAGGACATGACAAGATTACTGCTATGGCTGGCCATTAAAGAGAAGACGGATTCTGCATGTCCTCCCCGTGTCTGCGCAGGTTTACTCCAAGTAATCCGTTTCCTCCCACATCCAAAGACATGCGCAAGGTTAACTGGTCGCTCTAAATTGGCTCTAAATAGCTCTAATATGGACATGTATTAGTAGGCCTAGAGAGGGACGAGCTCTGCCAGGCTACTCCTGCCCAAGACACACCAGAGAGACTCCCACGACCAACCCAAGTAACGAGACCAGTGAGTAGGTACTTTGTGTACAAACAAGAAATGGGGGCAAACCCAAAACTTGTCAAAAGCAATGTTGGTCCACTCAATGGTAAGAGCGTCAAACAGCTGGCCAATCCTTAAAATAAAACCAAACATGAACCTGGTGGACTGTGGCAACTAATTACTAATCTTTTAAGAATAAAAAGACAGAAGATAGTCTTGTATTTACAATAAATAAATCACATTATGTCATTATTTTATATATATATAGAGATGAGAGAGAGATAGAGAGATAGAGATTAGAGATAGAAGAAGAGAGAGGAGAGACGATAGAGGAGATAGACGAGAGATATAGAGAGCGGAGGATCGAGAGAGATAGGACGAGAGGCGATAGATCTATCTAAGAGATGAGAGACATAGGAGAGAGATAGAGATATCTAGATGAGATAGAGATAGAGTATATATAGATAGAGATTAGATATATATATATATATATGTATATATATGGATATATAATGTATATATATATATCTCGGATATATATATATCTATATATATATATAATATATATATATATATATATATATATCTCTATATATATATATAATATATATATATATATATATATATATATATATATATATAGTACACAAACCAGCTGCATTAATGCACGACGCCTTATACAGTGAGGATTTTCTGGGGATCTGGAAAGGAATAATTCAATTTAGGGATGTACCGATATTGAATTTCATGGGCCGATACGATAACCGATTTTTAGCACATTATTGTGGCCGATACCGATGTTCAAATCTGATAATTTAACCTTTTTCAAATGCAGTGAATCATTTTTGCAATAAAATAAAATAAATTAAATTCCATTTTATTTTTTAACCTTCTTTTTAAAAAGGTAGTATTTTTTTTTTTTGTCCTGAACAAGAACGAGGCAAGCAACAAGAACAATTAAGTGTATATAAACACCTTATGATTGAGCAGCTCCAAGTATTAATGAGTAACAGCCAAAAGAAATAAAAAAGTAGTACAAATATGTAAATACATTATAAATATCGGTTATAATATCGGCTAAAATTTTAATATCGGACCGATGCAGATATCTGAAATAAGTCCATATATCAGCAAATAATATATCGGTCGCCAATATATCGTGCATCACTAATTCAATTTATTCCTTTTGGGAAAAATGCAGATAAAAATGTAGACATTTTTGGCCATTGACGTGCCTTCTGGAACAAATTATCAACTAGCACTGAGGTACCACTATTTTGGAAGATTTTTGAACATTAAAATTGTACTAATTTCCAACTTTGGGTTTCGCTTTAATTTGGTGTATAATCTACTTAACACAGTTTGCTTTGAGTAGGCAAATGAGCAGGCTGGAAGCCTGGAAAGAAGTGTGTCTGGGCTTTTTGACCCATGTGTACATACACACCATCATTGCTTCTTTTTGGTGGTTGTCTATTGTGCTGTTGTACTACAAACTTCAGATATTGTATTTCATATTTTGGGATGATTATCACCTATTATATTTAGAATAATGAATTTTCAGGCAACCAAAACATGATACTGGGCAAAGACGAGCTCACTCATTGGACAAGACAAAAGTATACTGTATAAACACTGACTAATTTGTTCATCCATTACACTTAATACACAGCACACATTTCTATAGACACTAGTATAACTAAAACTCATACCTTTCCACACTGCATGCATACAAAAGGGGAAGTTCAGGGTTTTTACACATTCCCCACCTACAAGGGAAGCTCTGCCCCCACACAGTCGCATCTGCCTACTCAGCTAAATGCCAGAGGCTGCGCTCACCTCCCACCCACCTGCGTATAAAAGTCAACGTTTCCCCATCTACCCATTGATCTACCCGAACACGCTCCGCTCCCAACCCACCTGCATGTGAGGAGGCACTTTGTGGTGGTTAGCTGGCGGCGAATGGTGCGTGTTGGAGGCCCAGTTGCCCTGCTGAGGGGGAGAAGAGCCCGGGGGCTGCTGGGGAACAGGGAGAGCAGGTGGAGTCCGCACCTGCTGCACCTGCTGGAACGGTAACGCAGACGCCTGCAGCTGCTGCGGGTGAACCTGCGGGTCTGCGTGACCGGAGGCGGTCATCGCTCTGTGATTGGGAGACAAGGTGCCGTACATCTGGGGCTGTGGATGGGGAAGCTGCTGGGGGTGGGCCCTCTGTGGAGGCGGAGTTCCGGCCGGGTTGCCGCCCAGGTTCCTCATGGGAGACATGGAAGGGTGGGAAGGGTAAGATCCCTGAGGAGGAGGAGGAGCTAGGTGTTGCTGCTGCTGCTGAGGCATTTTGGGCTGGCTCTGTCCCTGGTGCATAGGTTGTGGGGGCATTTGGTTGACAGGGTAACACTGCGGCCCTCCGGGGTTGGGGTAACACTGCACAGGGGCAACGGAAGCGTTCGGGTTGCTGCTGGTGTTAAGGCTCATATTGGGACTCATTCCTGAAGCGCTGGCTAATCCCTGATTGAGGGCGCCATACTGAGGATAAGGGTATTGACCTGAGCTGTTCACGCTGTTGCTGCCAACTTGCTGGTTGTTCAAGCTAAATCCCATGGTCTGGTGCGCTCTTCCGCTCATTACCTGCTGCTGTTGCTGCTGCTGCTTAGACGGGCTCTGAGCAAACTGGGAATCCGGGTGAACGGGACGATGCAAGAACTGCTGCCCAGGTTGATGCGGCGGTTGAGAGGGATGCCGCATCGCAGGAGTCGCCATACTGGGCTGCAGGTGAGGCATGAAATGGTTCGTTTCCTGCGGCATGCCTTGAGGGAAGTGGTTCATTCTGGGCGGAGCCTGAGTTGGGTTGTGCCCCTGCATGCCGCCGAATTCAGGGCGGCCCATGTAGGGCCCCATCTGGTGCCCGTGAACTTGCTGCTGCTGCGACTGCTGTTGGAACTGCGGCCGATTTTGGTCCGGCATCTGCATGGCTTGAGAGCCCCAGTTACTCCCGGCTGCCGCTCCTCCGTCCGGGAACGACTGTCCCCCTCCGTCGCCCTGCGCCCCTGGGTAGACGTGATGTCCTCCTGTGGCACCGTTTCCCCCGTGGTAGCGCGAATGGGGCGACGCGATCCCATTCACCGGCCCGTTTGCCATCATGCGGCCTCCTTGAGGGTCGTACTGAGAATAATGGTCATAATGATGGCCCATCTTGGGCGGAGCAGGAACAGAAGGGGTGGACAGGTGGATCGCACCATAAGCTTGGTGCTCGTGCGGCATCTGTTGGTTCATCGGGTTAGCCTGGCCTTGGGAAGAGTACCCACAATCCCCCAAACCGTCGAGGCTGTCTGAGAATATATTTCCATCGTCCCCGAAGAGACTGATCATCCCGGGGTCGGCCATGTTTGGTTCCAAGACGAGGCTTCGGATGTAGGACGAATGAAGAATAAGACACGTGCGCTCCACACACGTCCTCAAATCCACTAGCTAATCCGCTAACTAATCTGCGGCATGTCACTCCATGTTTCCTTAATTCGCATCAGAGAATGCAGCGTCAGGCGAAGCCAGGTTAAAACAACCTAGAGGGAGAGAGAAAAGGGGCACCGATCAGAGCTAAAGATTACAACAAAAAAAATTGAGACAGACCATTTAAGAACATGATTACATTATCAAAAACTGTTTAAAGAAAATATTGAAGCACACAGCTGGGGAGATTTCAATTTGATGGCAGCAAATCTACAATTAGAGGCTCCACCGCAGAACGAACCAACCAATTTCTAGGCGTGTCCAAAAAAGCGTTTATGGAACCACAAACGTAAGAGCCTGGGACTGCAGTGGTCCAGAGGTTAACATACTGGACTAAAGTACCCACGGGTAGGTCCCCGAGCAAGGCTCTTAACCCACAATTGCTTGGACTGCAAGACTGCTGAATGATGTAAATGAAAGAGCCTGACTTCACGTGAAGCTACTGGACCTTTAACTGGAAACAGGTTCAATGTTTGGGAAAAAACAGCTCTTTCTGGCAACCTTACTCAAGGAGAGGTTGGTATAAAGAGTGGTTACCAATACGCACTTATGTAAAATCGGCTCACTTTTTGGCAAAGGCTTCAAGATTCTGGAGATTTTAACGTTCAAATCTGGACATTGCTGGCAAGAAGCTACAACTGGACCATAGGTCAGTCTTTAATGCTTGACGAGTAGAATACTGAACAAGGAATCTGACGTGGATTTGGGATTTTAAAGCCATTGTCGTGCATAAAGACTGGTTATGCTGTTTCCTAAAGGAGGCATGGCTTAGGTTCATCCATCCGCCATCTCATATGCTTCATCTTAGTCCATCGCAGAAAACATACACTCACACCAAATAGCCTAACATGCATGTTTTTTGGAATGTGGGAGGAAACCCACGACGGACATGGAGACTCCACACAGGCGGAGCCCAGGCTTGGGATCGAACCGGGGATCTCTGAGCTGTGAGGCAACAGCTCTAACCACTGCACCATTGTACCGCCCAGCTTGGTTTCAAATGAGGTTTATTTTCGACAAATAAATTTACTTTGTCAGGTTTCATTTTAAACTGAGCTTTACCAACAACTCTGGAGCAGATTGTAGTTCAATAATGTGATTCAAACAAACCACCCAGCCCTGCACCAAATCATCACGATGCATTACAAAACACATAAATGAAACCCTGTCTGCTGAAAATAGTCTCGAAACTTGGAGCTTGCTTCAGCTTACACCATGAATGGAACATAGGGAACAGACACCATTAGAAGGGTAGCTGTGAACCAAATACAGTTCCACCAACCACCTGGCAGTAAGACATGGAGAAGACGAGCTGCGGAGTTTCAAACCGAGAATCTGAATGGGGAAGGAACATGAGGGCAGGGCACTACAAGGGTATACGATGCGAACAGTTCCACATGACTGACACAAGCCTGCCTCTTCACCTTCTAACAGAAACTTACGGGTGAGCCTTGAGTGGGCTACCTGACATCTTACTCATGAGAATGTTTGTTTTGTCCCAATCACTGGTTTAATATGCTTTAGAATGCTTTTCAGCCATTCGTCACATTCTTCCCTGTAGTTTATGACCAGTCTGGGGTCCAGTGATGGAATGGGGAAAGAACAAAAAGTGTAAAGCACAAAAGGAAGAGTCACAGCATCTAATCCACCCTCCTGACTGACCGCAATAACCACAATACTTTTATAAAAGTAGTCTAATATTTAGTCATTTCACTTTACATGTGATCGTTGCTATGCAAAGAAACTCTGCTACTATTTACAGCTACATTCAGTTGTTAATTCCACAGCTCCAGTACATGGCAGGTGGGCCAATTTTTCTTGGGGTTGTACAGGACCACTGACCAGAAGATTGAGGGATCAAGTCACAGCCCTGCCAAACTTCCATGGGTACTTGAGCAGAGCTTTTGAGCCTCAGTTGCTTAAATCGTCCCTTGTAGGATCAGATCAGCAATATCAGTAAGCAGTGCTGAGGTATGTACTCAAAAGTAACTGATTACAAAGTACTATGTAATTAAAATTAAAATTAAACTGCCACTAAAAAACATTTGTCATACACACTTTGTGAATAAATCGTAATTGGCGCTCAGGATGTTAACCAGAATAAATTCAAGTAACAATTTTAAATAATCAGTAACTGTACAGTGATAAGTGTTTAAAAGCGCTAAATGCCTGGCCAAAAAACAGTCATTAATATTTGGTCGGACCACCTTTAGCTTCGATTACGGCACACAATCGCTGTGGCATCATCTCCATAAGCTTCTGCAATGTCCCAACATTTATTTCTGTCCAGAATTGCATTCATTTTTCCCCCCAAAGATCTTGTATTGATGATTGTTCCACTGCACAAAGTCTTCTCCAGCACATCCCAAAGATTCTCAATGGGGTTCAGCTCTGGACTCTGTGGTGGACAATCCATGTGTGATAATGATGGCTCATGCTCCCTGAACCACTCTTTCACAACTTGACCCTTCTGAAACAGATGAACATCATTTCCACGACCACAGGATGTGTCTTTGACATGTTTTAAAAAAAAATGAGAAGCTCCTCACTGCATCAGTTAGGGTTAAAGAACTTGGTACCAGCTGAAAATCACCAATGCAGGCCAGGCAGTGTATTTCAAAGAAAAAAGTAATTCATGACTTTGTCCCGTGGTACCCCAACACTTAGTGAGTCACAGCACTAAAAGAATCTACTAAATGTGGATTTTATCCCCACACACGTTAATGTAATGATCTACAATATAATCTATTATTTCAGTTTATGATCTCACCAACGTATTGTCGGATCCCTGGAACAATAACCTGAGACCGAGTCTCCCGCCCTCCATTTTGTCTCTCAAACAATTTCTTCAGCAAGTCTTAACCCATTTTTCACTTTTCAAACCCTCGCTACCCCCCCTTCCTTCAGTTAGGTCAGTTGTAACTGACTCTCAAGCCAACCTCTAATCCCTCCCCCTCCTTTTTTGCTTTACAACAAAGGACACACACACACACACACACACACACACACACACACACACACACACACACTCTAAACTCATTCATTCTTTACAATTGGTGTAGAACAAAAGGAGCAGGCAGTAGTTAAACTGGAGCAGCTGCCAGGCCTCCCACCTGCTGAAGCCCAGCCTGAACAACCAAATCTCTTTGTGCTTCGCCTCACGTGTGCATGTGTGCTGCAACCACATCTGTGTGTGGTGGCGTGTGTGTGTCCTTAACCTGGACGGGGTAATCAGATGAGCTGAGGGAATTATGGAGGTGTGAGATAAAGCAGGCAGGGGATGGTGGCGTATGTGTGTGTGCGTACCCTTGATCCAAGGCTGGGAGTGCGCATGCAAGAGGGGGTGGGGGAGGAATGCGTCGCAGAAACTTCAACAAACATTCCCCCAACACACACACACACACACCCACCCTTATGCTCTTCGTTTGGTCCCTGGTTCACCCGAGAACCCCACCTCCTTTCCTCAGTATTAAAGTTCTGATCAATTGCAAATTCACCAAAACCAATTTGGCACAATCAATTAACCTAGTTCATGTCTTTGGACTGTGGGCGGAGTCCTGAACACCCAGAGTAAACCCATGCAGACTCCACAAACAAAAGACCCAGGTCATTCCACCTGGGATAGAACCCGGGACCTTCTTGCTACCAAACGAGCCAATGCAGCGCCCAGAAACACATGCAATTCTAAATCTCGGTTCTCTTTTAGCAAAACTTCATACATTATAAATACAGTATCTTTTCCCACAATTAGCACAAGTTCAACTGCACACAAAGTCAGCAGCCAAAACCAGTGTGGTATTCAAGAAGAACATTTTAAACAAAATATGCTTGGTAGCTAGTTTCATTTCTTTATCAGGGGTTTAACTAAACAGGATCATGTTAACCTAATGTTAAACATCCCTTTTCTGTTAGTGGCGTATTACCTCAGATTCGAGGGGCCAATTACCCCAACTTTTTCTTTACCCAACACCCAAAATTTACATATTAAGCAACACATTCTAGTGTTGAACTGATATATCGCTAGCCTACTATCGTGGGACCCAGGTTAGAAACCTGGCAAGGACCAAAATCTGAGGAATAACAAATGGAATGGCAAAAGGAGGTCCAACCCAGCACCAGCAATAAAGTGGCCAGTGGGTATATGGTTAAGTTATGGAACTGTAGAGGTGCAATGGGAAAGGTGGTGAACCAGAAGCCTCAGCACTGTCAAGCTGGCATAAAGCACAGCTGGTAACTTCAGCGAGGCCTTTAACACACGACTGCTTGGACTGCATGAGTCACATTTATTGTCCAATACGGTTGAAAGACACTAAATCACCACCCTTCATTTTACCATGTTCAGGCTCCACTGACCTCCTCAGAAAACGCATGCATTCACGTGCTCCTCTGCTTTTTAAACCACGTCTCCCGAGTTTACACAAAAACGAAAGTCAGACCCAGTCACAGGCAAGCAGACAGCAAACGTTGAGCAAAACAGAAACTCCTCGCTTACAGAATTTACATCGCTTCCTGTCACAGGTCATGGAGTGTAAAGCAAAAAGTTAAGTAATGCTAGATAACTTCCCATGTGTAATAGGCCAACGTGAGCACGGCTTCCTGTAATGCAACAACATGGCTCACCGCCACTTCATAAGTAGTCAGTAAACACGGCCTGGGAGATCAGAAATTAGGGAACGTCAAGGAATATAAAAAAATTATCGCAGTTTTCTCCATTAACATTTTCTATAAAGACATTGAGACAATTGTTTTTTTTTACCATTAAAGACAGTACATTTGTTTTAATACTACAATAAAGGAGAAATCACATCAGATGCAGTCTGTGAATGCACTGGCCAGATGCAGAGACACTCGGCTGTATGGTGATGATTCAGAAAGAGGAAGTTCCCCTCGGCGCTTTTTTTTCCCTTCAACCACAACCATAAATCACAATCCATTCACAAGATCCAGACAGACAGCACGTTTGGTTACACTCTCACACAGCGAGAGAGAGAGAGAGAGAGAGAGAGAGAGAGAGAGAGACAGAGAGAGACAGCGACAGACAGAGAGAGAGAGAGAGACAGCGACAGACAGAGAGAGACAGCGACAGACAGAGAGAGACAGCGAGAGAGAGAGCGACAGAGAGAGACACAGCGACAGACAGAGCGACAGACAGAGACACAGCGACAGAGAGAGAGAGACAGCGACAGACAGAGAGACAGAGCGACAGACAGAGCGCGACAGCGACAGACAGAGCGCGACAGCGACAGACAGAGCGCGCGGCAGCGACAGACAGAGAGCGCGCGGCAGCGACAGACAGAGAGCGCGCGGCAGCGACAGACAGAGAGCGCGCGGCAGCGACAGACAGAGAGCGCGCGACAGCGACAGACAGAGAGCGCGCGACAGCGACAGACAGAGAGCGCGCGACAGCGACAGACAGAGAGCGCGCGACAGCGACAGACAGAGCGCGCGACAGCGACAGACAGAGAGCGCGACAGCGACAGACAGAGAGAGCGCGCGACAGCGACAGACAGAGAGAGAGCGCGACAGCGACAGACAGAGAGAGAGAGAGACAGCGACAGACAGAGAGAGAGACAGCGACAGACAGAGAGAGAGAGAGAGAGAGAGACAGCGACAGAGAGAGAGACAGCGACAGACAGAGAGAGACAGCGACAGACAGAGAGAGACAGCGACAGACAGAGAGAGACAGCGACAGACAGCGACAGACAGCGACAGACAGCGACAGACAGCGACAGCGACAGACAGAGACAGAGAGCGACAGACAGAGACACAGCGACAGAGAGAGAGCGAGAGAGACAGCGACAGACAGAGCGCGACAGCGACAGACAGAGAGAGCGCGCGACAGCGACAGACAGAGAGAGAGAGAGAGACAGAGAGAGACAGCGACAGACAGAGAGAGAGAGAGAGAGAGAGAGAGACAGCGACAGACAGAGAGAGAGAGACAGCGAGACAGAGGATGTGTACAGTTTTTGTTCTTCTATTAAGAATTGCTGTGGCCCATTTCAGCTTCCTAATGTAACCCTAAACAATACGATATAAGGATGAAATTAAAGTACAAAGAGCTCTGATCAGAATCCATGTCAGAAGGCCCAGATCAGAACTAGTACCCACACGGTTTAAACTGGAAACCTAGTCCAGTCAGAAGCACCTAACTACAGGTGCTCCCTGACTTACAATGGGGATAAGGTCCAACAGATCCATCCTAAGTCGAATGCATTGTAAGCAGAGGAGATTAATATATACTACACATACAGCACAGCTCCCTTAAACCTGCTTAAAACACTTGCATTAAGCTGCAGTTGGGCAAAATCATGAACACGCTGCTGCCGGATGAGGATCATACTGCATATTACCCGCCCAGGCTAAAATCTACTCAATGTGGTTTCTGCTGAATGTGTAGCTGCGTATTAGTGGATTCCCATCGTCAAGTTGAAAAATCATAAACCGAACCATCAATAAACAAAAAGCACCTGTACAATGTGCATTATATCTCTTCATGCGTTTAAAAGTCGAGTTAATCATTAAAGAAATACCGAGATGGGCAGATTTTTGCTGAGGGAACACCATAAGGCATACACATGCTCATCACTTTATTCATAAAGTGCATTTCTTTCCAGTCAAATTAATTTATATAGCGCTTTTACCAGCAGAACGGCATCTCAAAGCAGCTTTACAATGAGAAGCCCTAATGGAGCAAGCCTAGAGTGAGAGTGGCAAGGAGAAACCCATTAAATGTTATAAGGAAGAAATATAGGATGATCAAGACTCAAAGGGACCCGGCCTTGGGTAGGTTTAAACCAAGTTACCCAACGTTTATGGTAATAGTTTAAATATACAGAATGTAATTTAAAAGACGGTTAGCTATATAT
>JAJAGP010000126.1:43205-388356 GCA_025084515.1 Ancistrus triradiatus | reverse complement strand
ATATATATAAAACCGTCTTTTAAATTCATTGTAGTCCGTCATATTTTCTTCCTTTTAATAATTTAATTCCATTTTTTTTAACCTTCCTTGAAAAAGGTAGGAAACTTTTTTCTTTTTTTGTCTTTAACTGGTACAGGCAGCAACAAGAACAGTGTGTAAGAAATATTATGACTGGGAAGCTCGGCCACACACACACACACATATATACATATACATATACATATACATATATATATATATGGACTTTCAGATATCAGCATCGGTCCGATATTAGAATTTTAGCCAATATAACTGATATTTATAATACATTTACATATGAATATTTCTTAGATTTTTCTTGTGGCCGTTACGCAAAATATCTGATGCTGACTACAGTTATGCACACAGTTCTATTCCTTCTTGGAGCTTCTCAGTCATAATATTTCTTACACACTGTTCTTGTTGCTGCCTGTACCAGTTAAAGACAAAAAAAAAGAAAAAGTTTCCTACCTTTTTCAAGGAAGGTTAAAAAAATGGAATTAAATTATTTCATTGCAAAAATGATTTACTGCATTTGAAATGCAGAAAGGTTAAATTATCAGTTAACATCGGTACCAGCCACAATGTGCTAAAAATCAGTTATCGTATCAGCCCAGAATCTCAATATCGGTGCATCCCTAATACAATACATATTTCTAACCTGCCTCTGTGCCTCAAGTGACGAGCTAAAAATGGCAATGACAGAGAGAGAGAGAGAGAGAGAATGACGTAACTTCTCTCACCACACAGGCAGTGAGTGGGAGGAGAGGGATTCCCAAGTGCTGGAGGGAAAACGTCTCAGAGCTCCGTGGGAGGTGGAGATGAGGACAGACTCCTCTCTCTCTCTCTGACAAAGATCCATCTCACACAGCACCTTCCACTGCTTCGAATCAAAATCCGAGAGCCAAACGCTACAAACCTTCAATACCTTGATATATTTAACATTCCCCAGTTTATTAACAGTCATGGGCTTGGTCACCAATTAAAGGTGCTCCCTGATTTATGATATGGACACGTTCTGACAAATCCACGCATCGTTTAATATATACTGTTTATATCATACAGAAGCCTATCTTGGACATGTTTAAAACACTTCGGTTAACCTACAGTAGGGCAAAATCATTAGAGCTTATTGCATACTGAAGTGCTGAATAGCTCGTGTAAGTTATTGAATACTGTATCGAAAGAAAAACTGGCGCTGCTGGGGACTACCTGCAATAAATTGACGCTTGAACATGTCCATCCCTTCAACTCATTCGTCTAGGTTCTCCACTCACGGAACGTAGTGAAGACTCGCATTATTAGAAAGAAGCACCGGTGGAACTAACTGTAGAGGCACGGCAATACAGACGGAAGCAAAGAAGCTTCCTGACTTTTTGCTCGCTGCTCACATTCAGCTGTACCATTCGAGTTTCTAAATAAGGAAAAAGAAAAGCTGACACTAATGCTGAACAGGGACTGAACAGGAAGAGCTAAAGAACATGAGCAGAAGGCATTTCCTGTTAGCACAGGCGCCGTGGCGGTGACCGTTTCTCGGTTATTCTCATTTTTGCATATTAACAACAGATCTCTGGCAACTAAATGATCACGCAGTCCTATAGTTATCTTCATATCTGCATACTAACAGCCCCAGCTCTGAAAGTACACTGTACGGACAATAGTATTAGGACACCTACGCATACTGACTGGCTTTTAGGTCTTTCTTTCTACCTCCATAGGCATTAATAAGGTCTTGGTTCCCCCTTTGATGCAATAACAGCTCCCACTCTTTCAGGGAAGGCATTCTACAGGATTTTGGACTGATGTTGTATGAGAAGGGCTCATAGTCTCCATTCTAGTTCATCCCAAAGGTGTTCGATGGGGTTGAGGTCAGGGCTCTGTGCAAACTCACTCAGCCATGCCTTTATAGATCATGCTTTGTGCATGGGGGCAGTGTCATGCTGGGACAGAAAGGGCCTTCCCCAAACCGTTCCCACAAAGTTGGAAGCGTACAATTGTCTTATGCTGAAGAATTAAGATTTCCCTTCACTGGAAGTCCAGTGGCAGCATGCTTTACACCACTCGGCATTGTGCTTGGTGATGCAAGGCTGGCATGCAGCTGCTAGGCATGGAAGCCCATGCCCTGAAGCTCCCAGTGCAGTTTGTGCTGATGTTCATGCCAGGGCAAACTGGAACTCTGCAGTAAGAGTCAGAAGAGCGTTACTTATGCACCATGCCTCAGCACTGGGCGACCCCGCTCTAGCTTTACATGGTCTGACACTTCATGCCGGAGTTGCTGTGGTTTCTAAAAGCTTCCACTTTTTTTTTTTCCACAATAACGCCACTCAGTCGATCATGGAATATGCAGGAGGGAATAAATTTCACAAGCTGACTTGTTCCAACAGTGGCACCCTATTAGAAGTTCCTATCAGAGTTCTCCAAAACAACAGATTCCTTCACAAACGCTCACAAAGGCAGACGGTGTCGCTAGGTGCTTGATTTTAATACACCTGAGGCAATGGGACAGAAAGAAACGCCCAAATATAACGAATAAGAGGTGTGTCCCAAACACTTTTGTTTATATAGTGTACTGACAGTGTGGCCACTAGGCTACATAGCTGGATAGGTAACAAATGAAACGACAAAATGAAAAAACATGACAAAGCTAGAACAATTTATAAACCCAACCCTACCTGTAAATAGCTTAGACTAATTGATTCAAGGGGTTTTCCCCGTATCATTAACACGCGCAGAATAAGTGACAGCATCATGTAACAAAGGCATAAACAATTAGGTCACACCCAGTTGCAAGTAGAACCCTGTGATCCCTTTGGAATTAAGATGATTTTAATTCCTTATAAATCGTGGTTTGATCTACGTCCAAGTCATAACCGACAAAACACGACTAAATTAACAACAACACCGCACAACTGTATTAAGCTCGGCTCCATCATTCACAGTCCAGGCTGGGAAAAGCAAGAATTTGATTAAACCTGAGTCTGTACTAATGCGTTTGGAGGGGTTAAAACCAGACTGACCAATCAGAGCTCGGTTGTCAGGCAGAACAGCTCATCCTAGTAGTGGCAGTGCACAAGAGCTTACACGCAGACTACAAAAACATGGATATTAAAGAAAAGATCTGGTGGAATAGAACTGAAAGGCTGGAGAATGATGGTGAGAAACCTCACAGTGACTGGATGGAACTGTTTGATTATTTATCCAAGTGCATCCTAATCTGTTCATGATCACAAAAAAAAACTAGAGCTTCCTGCACTCATCTTCACTCATGTCTGTTGACGACGTGTAAAAAGACATGAAATCTCAGTGACACATTGAGAGAAGGGAAATTAATGAAGGTGAAGGTATGAAGGTGTGAAAAGGTCCTTACTCTCAAGAATTCGCTTTATTTGGACTCTTTCCATTGACTGTAGCATTTTATTGTCGTTGGACCTGGCAACCCTGGAATGAAACGCACCGCTGGGAGGCCGATAATTATTTTGCCATTACAGCCAACAAATGATCTATTGCACACAAACAGTAGAAAAATAAGTACAAAAAAGTCAGCACCACCTTTGACAGGCATCCTAAGCACCACTGCTGAATCCATGAGATGCTTCCACGCCAACACACGTTTAAGTGATTTGATGGCATTAGGAGAGCTGTGTATTAAGACCAAAACTACGCAAGTGCAAAACCACAGGCTCACAAGGCACAACACACCAGGCTCACCCTCTCCGAGAGGGAAGCGTGTAAGCAATTTGGTTGCGACCCGGCGTCCAGGCCTTAAACATACAGTAAAAACCAAGACGGCGCAAAAGTGGTTGCGATGTGCGGATCATCGAATAAGAGGCTTATTACAGCTGACGCACGGCTGATTGCAAACACATGCGGATAATCACGCTCCTGACTTGAGCAGGAAATCTAATTTCAGATGTTCTCCTGCTTCAGCAGTAGCAAATGGAGGAGAAAGGGAGGCATAAACAGCAAAACTGTTTAGTGCATCTCAGGTTCAGGCTGAGCAGCTCCGTTTGTGAACCCTCCAAAAACAGCACCTCGCGTCCGAATACTTTTAGGCTTCAGCCATGCTGCCGTTTGCTTATTTTTGGAAGTCTTTCACTCATTCAGAAAGCTTTCATCGGCGCAAACATGGCGTTCGTACTACAAAGATCATGCTACACCTTAAAAGCCAGAGATGCAATGAGCATCGAGTGAGCCAGACACCAGCAAGAGGCTTCAACTGTTTTAATCCATCCAACACTCGTCCTCAGTGGTTAAATGGCAAAGCCCAGGTTAGTATGGAATACACTTACTTCTGATAAACATCTGGTCAATCTAGTTCTAATCTAGTCAGCAAGTGGAGCTTCAGGAGGCATCAGAAGCTCAATACTCCAACACTTGTCATTCAACTAAACACTCATTAAGAGCACAGCAGAACTAACTCAGGTCTAATTTGGCTTTACCAATCAACACAACTGCACCACCTGACCTTCCTGTTCATACCAGCCCAGGGTTCCTACCCAGCCCTCAAGTATGGCAGCTGGCCCTCACCATAGAGCTATAGGTAGATATTAAAAGCTACAGGTGTAGCAGTATGCGAGACACAATCAGCAATACCTCAGTTTTGTGACTGTATGGTACATTTTAGTATGGTGGGAAAAAATGTGGAAAACACCCTCTTCTCCACTTTTCTTCTTAACCTGAAGGATAACAGAGGGTCCCTGAAGCTCCGGCTCTGTGGTCGCCAGACTTACGAGGCTGCACGTGCCATTTCAGCTGCTAAGTTATGGCAGGAAATTGAGTTTATTTTCGTTTAAGCAGCGATGTAGAACAGAGGGGCACTGTATCTTGTCAAGCATCGCTTTATTCGCTAATGTTTCAGCCGACGAATGCCAAGTGCTCCATGTTTGCAATCACGACTTGTTTAGAGAGAAATCTAAACAATTAACTCCCTAACATCGTCTGCTTCCAATCAACAGGGGGAAAAATATCCAGTTTAGAACCAAATGCCAAAACCCACACATTCTGGTAATAATGTTTACATGGGGATAATCCACTCCGATTCGGTCACAGACTTCGGCAATAAAGCTAATTAAAAAAAGGAAGAAGTGTAACTTAAAACTACGTGCCTCGCCGAATGAGACCGTGTGCTTGCGAGTAGCTGTGAGTGCCGCGGGAACGAAAAAGTATAAGAACATGTTAGGATTGCAATGAGTAAGCATTTCCACCGAGTGAGGGGTTAAACAAATCCGCATTACATCAGCTGCAAGTCCAATCCATTTCAATGAAAGGTTCGATCTTTAATAACAAGCACCTTCACTACAGTCTAAAGTTTATTAAAACGAATGACCCCTCCGACAGTCTACAAAGCCACGTCCGTACATTAAGCAATCCAGGCTGAGCTCTTAACAGAAAGACAGAAGAGCAATAAAAGGAGCCATAACCAGCGTGACACCGCCGAAAAGAATAGAGCAGCATTTAGAAATGAATGACTAAAGAAATAGGGGGGTACGAGTTAGAAAATGGCCCACCAAGTGCGTGTGATTGCAGTGATTAACACACCGCCTACCTCTAGAACGCTCGGGGCCCAAAAGTCACTGATTAACCAATCTTGCCACTGCAATTTCCCCATTTCACTGAGAGCTCTGAGAATGAGGGAGCGAGCAGGGGTACTGGACCACCTATCGCTTCCCACGCCCTCTCAATGAAAAGGAGGTGTATCACGATGAAAGGGACCACAAATTAGTCATAACAGCTCTGACTCTCAAAAGCCCAGTGCCAAAGCGCTATATGCCATGACTCTTTGGTCTTATGGTCCATATAAAAAATGATGGGTCCTAAAACATCAGAACTGTCACTGGTGTTTATATCCATTTCAAGTAGGGCTGGGCAATGGAACGATGGTTTATAGTATCGTGATACATTGGCACTTTGGTAGACGATGTGCTTTCTGAGCTTTATGAGGATATCGGCAGTGCTTTAAGAAAAAAAAAGGTAAAAAGGACAACAGCCTTTACAACACCGAGCTGAGTTGATATCCAACGACAGGATTTCAATCCGGACGCAGGTTCGTTCACCACCACGTTCGCAATCCAGATTAAAGACCCATTTCAAAGAGGAACTCGGGGCAAAGCGAGCGAAACCGTTGACTGCGCAAAGAGAGAAAGCAAAGTCAGAGAGGGGGCAGGGAGTGCATCTATGGTGAGCAATTTACCATCGCTGCAACGAGCGGCACAGGATGTGAGCGCACGTGTTGGGTGGGTTTTTACCCAGAGCCTTTAAGGGGGAGGGACGCGTTACTCACCTATAGTAAGGCATGTGGGTGCGCACGTTTGGGAGTGAGTAAGCGTTTAGGAAGGAGGGGTGAGGAGGAGTGACAGTATCGTGCGCATTATTTCCATATCACATGTGGCAGTAAAAGTGATGTTCCTGTGGAACACTCCAGAAAGAGTGTGGAGGGGAAACCACTGGAAACAAAGACCAAGGTCTCAAAAAAGCAGGACAAGCATAACGTCTGCAGGGTGCACACGGGCTGGTTTACTCCCCATTGAGCTGCTTGGCTTAAGAGAGAATGTAAACCAAGCAGAGGCATTAAAGCAAAAATGGTGCACGGTACTGTTCTTACTCAAACGTAGTAGAGTTTAGTAGTAATTTGACTGGGAGCTTGATATTAACTCTAACACCAAGTCCGTATTGCTCGGTGCTTTTATACTGGCTCTGTTTAGTCAGTGCTGAAGTAACGCAGAGAGTTTTGGTTCCAGTTATACTGCTGCTGTAGTCCATCTGCTTCCAGGATTGACATGTAGATCAGATGCTCTTCTGCATACCCAAGTTGTAACAAGTGCCTGCTTGACCCAGTCTGGCCATTTTCCTCTGGCATCAACAAGGCATTTTCACCCAGAGACCTGCCTCACTGGATATTTCCTCCAATTCAGACCATTCTCTGTAAACTCTGGAGCTGGCCTTGTGTGAAAAGCCCAGATCCACAGTTTCTGAAATTTCAGACCAGCGACCATGGCACGTTTAAGTTGAATTTAACCAGCTGTCCCAATTCTGATGCTCAGTTTGAACTTCAGCAACGCCTTGACCCTGCCTAGATGCACCGATTTGCTGATGGTTTTGCACCATGGCTTTATAATTACGATCGGAGGAAATTAGAAGTTTAGTGAATGGACAAGCTCATGCTTTAAGGTTACAAATCTAAAAAGAAACCCATATATAATCAGTCATTCCAATCCTTACTCGGTAGGTCAGTATCAGTGCCATGCTGCAAGGACAGAAACGTTTACCCTCGTATCTATGAACCTTGGTTTATAGTCTCTTCAAACAGGAATTTCAAAGCTTTCAAATGGACAGAGGAGATCAAAACATCCGAAATCTTGACAATCTTATCCAGAGCATCTCACTACAATCATGCAGGGTCAATCCAAGCTGTTGTGGTTCAAGGGCCCAAAAGTGCATCTACTGGGACCTGAATCGTCAACATGCTGGTCAAACACTCGTCATTAAGCTCCTTTTTTGCACATTTTAAAATGGCTCGTTAGATGCGTGCTATCGCTTTAACACAGTTTACACAGCACCTCCCTCGATGGACAGCTTTTCTGGTAAACAACAAACCTAGACTTTGTATAATCTCCACATAACTTTGTTACACAAGACAGGTTTAAGGGATCTTAAGACATTCAACCAAGCACGGATAGGCTAATTTGGGGGTTCATTCCCCTGATTGACAGCACTTTATACTCCGGTTTTCGAGTACAGTTTATATAAGTGATTATCCAGTGGGTTAAATAAACCCCCAAACAAACCTCCACACGTTTTGTAAGCACCAAGTGTGGTCAAATCTTACTTCCCAGCATGCTAATCCAAAACCCAGGATTAACAGAAGGTACAAGCTTGTGTGCATGTGTGGGTCAAGGCATACACACTGCCTGCAAAACGAAAACATACCAACGCCGCAAATAAGGTGGATATAAAAGGAAGCGAGGTAAAGACCTAGCGAGAGGGTAGAGATAGAATGACTGATAGACACCAGAGAGGACGCAGAGGATACGGGGGATGGTCAGCGAGGAGGGAAAAAAGGGCACTTGTTTTGTCATACTGAGCTCGAGAGAGGAGGAGCCTCACACAGACACACACTGATAGTCTGATAGGGCGGGGGTTTAGGAAGTGTGCGAGTGACCCACATCCCAGGACTGGAGTCACCACTGATACGCTGCACTAAATCACACCATTACACTTTGAGGCTTATTCTCCACCCAAGCAGTGCTCATGGAAAAAGGCTCGTTTACCTGGTCTTTTATAATCACTGAAATTATTTTTGCTCTGCAGGCTTGGAGGAATCCTAGGATCGAGCCACTTTCCTATAACAGATGGTGCCGTTCTCCAAACGGAAGATTTACAGGGGTAGTTTCCTCTCCTACCCTGATTTTGTTTGTCAGGATCAGTGCCATTCTCTCCTCGCCTTTCCTACTGGTTTTCACCAAATTTAATACGATCATCTACGTCCCAGCCAGACGCACATGTCCCTAATTTCACAGGCCGATGTCGCCTCACATCGAGAAAAGAAAAAGGGTGACTCGAGGCCTGGATGTTTGGAGAACTTTCTTATTTCTCTAATGAGAAACCACTGGCTGATTTAGGGAGCAGCTACAGGACTGAATTGTCACTTTATATTTAAACAGGCCCTACTTATTTATACTTTTACTTATTTAGAAAGAACAACCGGTTGTACGAGATCCATGTCGTCACTGAAAAGTATAACCAGTCGCCCGCCTGAAGCAAATCCAATCTGAAAAGGAGTTCTGGCAGCATCTGCTCAGAAAGTTGTCATTAAACTATGAGCACTAGTGAATATCCAGCTCTTAAAATGAAGACATCATTAACGCCTGAATCCATTTTATATTTAGTCATGTTTGATACACAGATTGAACTTTTTATATAAAAGGGCCGGCAGAAGGATGAAAGCAAATGCATTCAGGAATCGATGACCGAACCAAGCACTTCCACAGCCAGGAAGAGTGACTGGCATGAGCTGCCACGGGCACGTACGAGGACAGGCTGTTCGAGATGGAAGGCCGCTCCTACCGCCCATATGATTCTCTACGGCATGACACCATAAACAGCGCCAGCATCACCTCCATCAAAGTTACCCACCATTTTGTTTAGAGAAACAACAAAACACTGGCATTCACACATTTATACCAGTGTGCAAATCCCACCTATGGTACTACCAGCGTTCATTTCGGGCACTTTCCAAACGCATGTTAGATGTGCGTGGATTAATGGAGTACGAGGCAAAATTAATCAAAGCAGTACATAAACGGAAACGCATCTCTCACATTGGCCGCAGACTAGACGAGGCACTGAGGAGGATAAACCGGAGCAGACTGGGATCCCACAACTGATAATAGTAATAATAGTAATCAATTCTAAGAAAGCTTAAAGTGCTTTACAAAGCTATTAAAACTCAAATACAAAACAAAAGACCACCTGAACTTTAATAGCGCCAGACGGATCTACAGGCTTGGCGTTAACCCGATGCTTTTGAAGTGGGGAGCGGGACGTCCTCTTTGAGAAGAGAGCAGAGGAAGGAGGCGTCCTCACCCACAACGTAAACGCTAAGCACCCCATCGTTCTGAACCATCACTGGGATTAAAGTAAGGATTGCCTTTTATGAATCAGTGAAATATCCCAACAAAGAACTCGAAACCCAGTGAATCCTGTAGACGCCCCCCAAAATCAACTGCATGTAATCAGTAGAAATCTGCTACAATTGTACAAGTTTACACTTCAGGCTCCTTGTTCCAAACGGTCAAAAATCCAATTCATGAGCACAGATTTCACCCAAAATCTCAAGCATAAACCGTCCTCCCCTCGAGAGAAGAGGAACTCGCAGGCCTGGTTGACACGATCGAGTGTGTGCAACTAGTGACCGAGCTGCTGTTACCACAAAAGAGGAGGGGAGGAAAAAGATCCTATCACGCAGAGTTTCATATCTGCTCAATGAGTGGAGAAACACACACCACACACACATTAAAGAGCTGCCATCTTAGGTTAAACACTTGGTGAGCAACCATCCCATTCACTGTGCGCTACAACGCCAGCTTATACAAATTAACTGCTTCCCTTTTAAAAAACAAGTTCTAATTATTAACTAATAAATGGGTCATTTAAGTTCACTGCTTTATTCCAGGATTTTAGCCTATTGAACCCAACTTTGAAAATGGCTGTAGATGGCTATACTCTATTTATACTTACAGCATTTAGTAGATATGTTTATCCAGAGCGTCTTACAACCCATACAAAATACAATCTAAGTTTAAGGGTCTTGCTCAGCAGGGCCAGAACTTCAACCCTGGGCCGTAGTCCTTTAAACACTTTTTCCAAGCATTTAAATGCACTTTAACAATTTTGTATATGAATATTCCCTCCGGACTGCGCTGGCACTGCAGTGAATGGACTTTTGACCAGAAGGTTCCAGGTTCAGGTGACAGATTCAGGTCCTACCACTGTTTGGCCCTTAATCCACAATTTCTGGAGATCTACACCAAGTTACAAGTGATTCTGGATGACAGCGTCTGTTAAATGATTATAAATAAACGTAAGAGTGTTTCCATTGTTCAGGAGTTTTGGGTTATTTAAAACTGACTTCTAAATGATAGATGATGATTATATTTATTTATCCAAGTGTTTTAAAATGCAAAAAGTAACTTTCAAACGGGAGACAATGTGACGTTCCTAAAATAAGGTCTAAAACCAAAACGTGCAACTTCTCCTGACTTAAACTCAACTGATGCTAAAGTTCTCCAAGCTTTCCTTTATTCACATTAAAACGCCTTTCTATCGAAATATACTCCTGTATAAATGTTATAAACGTAAATAAGTGTGTATAAAAGGTAAAGAAGTCATTGTGTGTGGGCTGTAGTTAGCCTGTAGCCTGTTAGCACTGATGAGACAATGAGGACGCAAACCAGCACCAACCAGCCTCATTACTATAATTGCACTTTATACTCACGAAAAAAAACAACATTCAATCGATTAAATACCCGAAGATATTTAGAAAATGTTCATTCTATATGGAGCTACAAATGATGTGGGGGAAAACATGACTATATATGGTTTAATCAGCGAAAAAGTAAAGTTCTGGCGAATAATAATCCACGGGGACTGACCATCTGGCCTCCAGCAACCCTTCATCTATATTGTCCTCTCCTCGGACCCGATTATTCCACTCAAACTCCGCTTTAAACGCGATTCCTGCTTGATCCGAGTCTGAAATTCGAATAATGAAGTGAGATCGGTCCATTTTGGTAGTTTATTCCGGCCGTGAGGGGATTTATACCGTGTTTCGTGGATCCACTCGAGCTCCCTCATTCACCTCTGTGCGAGCGCTTCACCTCGTGTAACACCGAATTAGCCTCTGCTAACCAACGCGCTCAATTCATTCGAGTTTAAATGTCCGTTCGTTTTTAAAAGCGTGGTTGTACGTTAGAAAAGCGAGCGAGAGAGCCGTGTCGACGAGCCGTGCCGGGTTTTGCGGCGGTTAGTTCGGTTAAATTAACATCCGAATTTGTTTGGACGGGACTAATTAGGCTGTACAATGAAATGAAAAGGTGGCCGGGCTAAACATGCTAATGCTAACCACCGAGTTGGGGAGAGTTGACGCCGAAGCGAACAATAACTAAAGTTCGTTATTCGGTGCAACTGAAATATTTGAAAAACTTCGTCGGTTGGTTGGAATAAGCGAGTTTCGTTCAGAACAACTCGCGGAAACTCTTCGCACTAGTTCAGTTCGCGTCCCACCAGCGATAAAACAAAGACTAAAAACAAATGAATAAACAACTTGCCCCGCTTAAGCCTGAATTAACCTAGTCGGCGTTGATTAATCCCGAACCGAAGCGTTAAAATCTTACCCTGTTCACGGCGGCTCACTCGGAGGCGACTCTTCTCGCCGGTTTAAACTCCACAGTCCGTCTTACCCGGGCTCATAAAGCTCGAGTTCGGGACTTGGGTCAGTGCGAACAGGTTGTACCGGAGCTTTTCTCCTCGGTCCGAGTCCAAACTGTGCTTTTAGTCCACACACAATCCGAACTGATCCAGCCGCTCTCTCGTCTCCGAGCCGCCGCGCGCTCTCTCTCTCTTATCTCTCTCTGTGTGAGTGACTCTCTCGATACGCGTGCACACGCACGCACCGATCTCGCACTGAGCCGCGGGGGCGCGTTCGCGTGAACTTGCGAGAGCGCGCAGAGAGACAGGCGCGCGCACGACCCAATGAGTGAGCGAGTGAGAGGCCGTGTCCAAAATGTATACTCCCTATAGCATGGTACTCATGCTAAACCCCGCCCCGCAGCGGTGTGTAGTCGTGTGCACCGTCTTGGCTTCATTTGGTGTGGTTTTTGTTAGTTTTTTGTAGTTTTTAGGTATCAGGTGGCATTGTGCTTCGGCAGGTAACAAGATATTGATTTTAATTTTTAATTTGTCTGACTCGCTAACACGCTTGGTTGTGCCTTCACACAATTGGTTCTCTGAGAGACGAATGATCATCCCTGGTACTGCAACAGTGACCTGTACCCAGCCCTGTGAAGGACTGGTGTCCCCTCCAGGGTATGCCCGGTCTGTGCCCTGTGCCCTCCGGGAAAAGTAGCCAGAGTCTCGAGACCATAAGCTCAGGTTCTCGGGGTAAGCTGGACTCGAGAGTGCTGTCGAGATCAGCCGAGTCCAATATCTGTCTGAGGTAACGTAAATTATAAATGGAATTTTTTTACTATTGTTATTGAATATCAACAATCCATTCAATTAAAATAAATCAGTCCTTTCTCTACATGTCTAAAGCAAATCTGCACTCGATATCCAGTCATTGAACACAATTCTTTTGAAAAGCCTTATGTTAAGACTAAATTTACCATGTCGCAAAATCTGGGAATATTATTATAATGTTTTCACATTTAATAATAAAAATGGATAGAATGCATGTTGCTGCAATATTCCGTCGACTTTATGGAGAGACTTCTGATTAAGTTTGAGAGAAGACGGGAAACAAAAGTCTTAGTTTGACTAAGAATGTTATTTAATAATAATTTAGGCTATTTCTAAAATGTAATGTTATATTTGATCAAATCTATGATGAAATATATCTATTAACAACTGTAATTATATTATATAATGTATCATGAATGTAAAGTGAATTACAAACTAATCCATTAATTAGGAGTACCTGAAAAGGACCAGCATAGACACGGAGAACATGCCATGCGTTTTAGATATGGGACAGCGTGACGGTTAAGAAGGTAATATAAAGTGAGTATTAGGAAATATTACTAGTACTTATAGTGTTTGGAGGCCTATAAAACATAAACACATATGATCACTGGATACCCTACCATACAAATGTGGAACCTCATCCATTTATCTGCGATAATTTTAACTGCAGGACAGGCTATGCACACTTAAACTGCCGTGTCCTAATACTTTTGTCCATATCCACCTATTAACAATTTAATAAATGTATTTCATTCAGCCCCGTTGTCACAGGTGTATAAAAATCAAAGTTTGAGAAAATAAAGTTGCTCCTTTAAATGGAGAAGAGGGAGTAGTTTGGTTTGGACATCTCTCAAGGTTTCTCCCATGCTTCTGCTCGAGCTGTTTTGATATTTGGCTTTGGAACTGAGGATCTCGAAGGAGGAGCTGGAATCTGTGGCGGGTAAAAGTGTTGCCTGGAAATGACCTCAGCCTGCTACCACCGTTCCCCTTTTCAGTGATTAGAAGATGAGATATGGAGCAAAAGCGAGCAGCTTTATCATGAGTCTGTCCTTCCTCAGAGCTGAGTTTATAATGTCAGAGATTTAGCAGAAGTCGTGCTTGTCAGTTAGATTTGAAGCAGATATAACTGGAGTCACCGTGAGATCCTACTGACATGGTTTTGGAGGTGGGAAGGAAACATAAATCCCTACAAGAGAGATGAAATGGGAAGAATGTCAGTAACTAGAGCTCAGGGTTAATCCCAAACTCTGGCAGAAGCATTCCACTGAATGGGTGCCATTTCCGTCCCCAGGACATTACACATATAGATAATTAATATAATTAACTGTAATAACATTTATTATGAAGCAAAGGGTTCTGCACAGTGATGCAGTTTCACATTTACATCATATAAACGTTACCAAAACTACCTGGAACAATGAAAAACAATATTTGTTAGCTGTCCCTGGTCTCTACTATTACAACTGAGTGAAAGTTAATGAATAAAATCCTTCAGAAATCATTTTTTGGCATTGCTGTGTCACTCCATATCCCAGGTATGCCTTAAATATTTTTCATAAGAAATCCATAATAATTTACTTTAAAATACACATTTTAGTCCTGTTAGCCTAACATATTTCCATCTCTGGAATTTATGGAACAAACCACAAGCCACATGATCAACAGGACGTTGTATCATCTGGATCTTCTGAAGATCATGGGAAGACCAAAAGTAAGTTCTTGTATTTTGTCCTGTATATTTGATGGTATTTTAACTGTCACTGAGAAGGTCAATCTCAACTTAATGTTACTGAAATAATTTTTAGATGTTATTTATTTATTGTAAATCATTACAATGTCTTCAGTGTCCTAATCCTATTAATATGGATGCCATGTGGTTACATTTTATGCATTTGCAAATTCAGTGCTGAAAACCCCGGCTCATATAAAGAGTAACTGGACTGAGTAACAGTAACAGGAGAAGCTATGTAACAACAAAAATAAAGTTGCCTGAGATTGACCAGTATTCTTTCTGAAGATAAATATGTGTGCTGAAAAACTATAGGAAATGAAGTTTAATTTTTAAGAGTTACTTCAAGAAAGTGGCACCCAACCGCCAGAACGACTCACCTGTTGTTTCACTGTGCCGCTGGGATAATGTGACCTGAGAAACGACAGCAGAGAGGGTCTGAAGCCTAAGCTGGAGTTCACTGGGCACAGGCAGAGGGATATTCTGGACAGGGTGCCAGCGCAGGGTTTCGTAAAAACACACCACCCAATCTTCACATTGCAAGGATTTGAACCCAGGCCCTGAGGAACCGGAGTTTCCAGCGGCTGATTCTTATCACCAGGACCCCAGAGCTGCAATAGTTGTAGCGAAACTAAACCCACCAGATAGCAAATGAGTGATGGTACCTGCCATTCATTGGCTCACATATCCCCATGGAATGATGGCTGAATCTGGCTGCCAGTCCACAGCCAGAACTGGATCGTTCGGGCCACATTTGGCCCAGAATGCAAATCCTGCACAAACGTTGCCTGTGGACCACATGGAGCTCTGAGAAGAACCGGTGCCCCATCCAAGGTTAGGCTGCAGATGTTTCGCGGCCCTGACCAGGATAACTTGGTTTAAAAGAGGGAGGAATATCTATTTATACCATCTTATCATGCCATGAGAATAGAGTATATACATTCTCTGCTGGCAGAATCCCCTCTGTATCCATCAGGTTGTCTACATACTTTGTTAGTCCCCTTTACTCTGCTCTTTAATGATCAGAACCCCCACAGATCAGGTACTATTTGGGTGGAGGATCATTCTCAGCTCTGCCTCGTCACTGATATGTTGGTGGTGTGCCAGTGTGTGTTGCACAGAGAGGACTGGATCAGACACAGCAGTGCTGCTGGAGTTTTTAAACACCTCAGCGTCACTGCTGAACTGAAAAAAGTCCACCACCCAAAAATGTCCAGCCACCAGCATCCTGTAGGTAGCGTCCAGTGAGCACTTTGCACCTACAAGGTGGAGAAATATGGTAGATGTGTCCAATCGATTTCACAGTGAGTGAACAATGTTTAAAAACTCCAGCAGCACTGCTGTACCTGATCCAATCGTACCAGCACTACACACACTAACACAATCTTTTCTGGAATACCTGTTGTGGGCACGCGGAGAATTTAGAGGTGTACAACTGTGCATAAAATAAGCCTGTTAAACACTGTGTAGATTAAGTGATTTAACACAAAAGTGGGCATTACTCTGGACGGACTATGGATGAAAAATGAGGCACAAATTAACATGAAAGAATTTGTATTAATTGCATTAGCTAACCATAGGCCTATAGCTACGATCTATAATTACCTTGTCTGCAGCGTGGCTGATGTTCTTTTAAATATTAGAGGGTCTAATAACCTGCAAAAGGCTCTGACTAAAAGCATTAGCCACTCAAGCTTTTGGAAAGATGTTTGGGAATTATGGGAAATGAGTGGCATGTCCTGTAGTTCTGCCCAGCATTCCAGAATGAACCTGACTTTTTACCCCCATCATCTTACACACCAACACCGCCACATCAGTGTCACTGTAGTGCTGAGAATGATCCACCACTAAACTGTACCCGTCTGTGGGGATCATCTTCAGAGAATGGAGTATGTAGAGAAACAGATGGACTACAGTCTGTCATTGTAGGACTACAAACTGCTTCTATATGGTAAGTGGAACTGATCAAATTGGGAACGAATGTCGAAACATTGAGGTGTACCTATTAATGTTAGCATACCTCTTTAAAAGGGTAATTTTTTCCACTTACACCCTAAATCAATACCCATTCACCCATTAGAATTTCCAGCTGTATTTGGACATCTTCCCTTACAACATTCAGCTAAGGAGAATAAGGCAACAATGAATAAAAACTAGAATAACAGGTTTAGAAGAATGATCATTCCCCTGATGCAACACTTTGTAGAACTGCCTCTTAGGTGTAATTACAATTAAATATGGCTCTGCAAACTTTACACCTACGCTGGGGAACATTTGCTTGTTCTTCCCCGACTGCTCTTTTCGGTCAGGACTCTGACTTGGCCACTCAAGGACATCCAGCTTCCTATCTGCTGCTTTTTTGTGGTGGTGTCTTCAGGGTCGCTGTCGGGGTGAAATGTGAACCGCCCATCTTCAGCTGCCTACCATTTACATTTAAAGCATTTAGCAGACGCCCTTATCCAGAGCGACTTACTATTGAGACCTTATTACAATCCAAGCAATTGCTCAGGACCCAACAGTGGCAGCTTGGCAGAGGTGGGATTTGAACCCTGGACCTTCTGGTTCATAGTCCTGCACCTTAACCACTAGGCCACCACACCACGTTTTCTTCAAGATTTTGGGTGCATTTGGCATCACTTTCACTTCAATCCTGACCATTTGCCTTGAAGAAAACCAGTCTCACAAAAGTAGGTATGGTGAATTTGGGTGGTGTGCTTTATTTGGATCGCAGACTTTGGATTATTTGGATTTTGAGCATAAGCCCTTTTGCCACATGCTATCTGAAGTACAAACCAGACTCAGTGTGGCATCTTTTCAGAAGAAACTTCTACCAGACAGGCCACCTTTGTGTAAAATTTGTAAGACTGTTGTTATTTAGCAAATACCCTTATCCAGAGCGCCTCATAACGGATAGTCTTAAGATACAGCAGTTGATTAAGATCTTGCCCAAAGACCCAAAAGTGGCAGCTTGGCACAGGTGGAATTTGAACCCTGGACCTTCTGAGCCATAGGTCAGTACTTTAACCGCTAGGCTACCACAGTTCACTTGTCATAGAGGAAAGATGCCACTGCCCTCCTGGTAGCATCGCTGATCCTTACCCTCCTGCCTTGGTCAGTTTGCAAGTACGACCCAAATTGGACAAGATGTTGGTGGTGCCATACACTTCTCAATATTTTGAAGGATACTTAAAGCCTCGGAAATCTTTTTGTATCCTCCTAACAGGAACCCAGTTGAAAGGACCTTTCTAACCATGGGGAATTCTTCGAGTTAATAGGAACTACTAGTAATGGAATCTGCAAAGCCTGGTGTTTGATCTGGAAGGTGATTGGTTGTACCTGAGCAAGTTTGTAATGCTTATTCTAAGGGAGTACTCGCACTATATGGTCTGTACTGTGCCCAAGCACGTTTGACCCCCAAAATACACTGACTAGTGTCATCTCTCATGCCTGCATCATCTAAAACTGCATCATGCTCAGGCATCGCTAACCGAAGTGGCTACGCTTTCAGTCAGAGCCAAGTTTTTTGTTTTTGTTCCCCAAGAAACAAGGGACATCATGCCCGAACACAACGTCAGCCGCCTCTTATACATGCAGCATGAGCAAACGAAAATCGCTGCGTTGCATAATCAATAAATCTATACTCACCAGACACAAAAATGAATCATCATAACGACTTCCTGCACAGGCACGCCCAAATGCAATCATCCCCAATCATTAACATCTGCTCTGCGTATCATTTCCCACACATCCCACGAGACATTCGCTGCACTGTACCACCTCTTCTCAGTCTAGGACTCCTGTCACATATCGTGTAGATATTTATAGCCCGATCATCCTTGTGCAATGTCATCTGCACGACCCTGAAGCTACTACCACCTTAAACAAGATAGGTGACTAACCTTTTTGGCCGGGGAGTGTACGGGGCGTACGAGGGCTGTGCCCAAAACAAGTCATTAACTGTTCACATTACACAACATGATATTGATGAATGATATTTCTCAGAGACGTTCCCAGACGGCGACAGAGAAAAAGAGAGAAAGAGGGAGAGAGGAGGAGGCGACCAGAGCTGAGGAGTTTATCATGTTTTATTGTGATATCATTTCATTTGGAGAACACAGCAAATAAAGTCGAGGGTCACAACGTTACTTCAGTTTGGCTTGTCACCACACCACACCCCCTTTCACACGATGGACAGGATGGTCACCTATCAGAAAAGGACGCAGTGCCGGGAAAGCGAGGCGCACACGAGCACACCGAAATGAACGCAGATCTGGACGAAATCATCCAGGAAAGGGATTACGTCGAGTATATAGGTCTATTACTGATCTGACTGACTACTGTAAGCGATCTTATGTCGAACACGTACACTACGCACGTCTCAGTGTGACATGATTATGTTATTCCGAAATCATTTAAGGCGAACGGCAGACTGGCGGCGCCCGGTCCGATTCAGCGGTGATAGAACGTGGATCAACACAAATTTGGCATTAAAACAGGTACACAATATATGGAGCGGGAGCTACTATACATGAGAGGGTCAGAGAGAGAGAGAGGGAGAGAGAGAGAGAGGGAGAGAGAGAGAGAGAGAGAGAGAGAGAGAGAGAGAGAGAGAGAGAGAGAGAGCGGTGAGGGACAAAGGCAGAAATGTAAAAATTAATGAGCGCGGTAAAACCTTAAAACAGCGTCGGAAGCAGGTTCATGTAGCAATACTGTGGCATTCTCGAGCTCTACTGGTACGTTACAGGATCAAAGCTAACTCAGTTCTAGCTCGTACACCAAAAGCAAGAAGTGAGGACTATGATAACGTTATATACAGAGTGTGACCGATAAATACAGAATTAAAACAGTTCTGCTTTTCATCTTCTTCGCTTTCAAACCGGCGGCTCGTCTCATCACGGCTCCGCCGTGCCCCTTCGTCATCATCATCATCACCCACAAAGACTGATTAAAATACTAGAGATGACCTTGTAGTGTTTAACACAGTTCTGCCTGATGTCAAAAGAGGGCGCAAACAAAACAATCCACAACCCGAACACAAACCTAGACGTATTATTAACCGATATGGGTTCTGTGATTCTGCCTAACTAATCACTAGGAACTGCACAGGACCTGCTGCAGACCTCAACAACGTCAGGACTTTCCCAAAACAGGGCAGGACTTGGTCTTACCGGCAAAAAAAAAAAGACTTTATATGGAGTTTGAGGGTTCTTGTTATTTTTTTGTTGTTTTTTTTCCTTTACAGCCATCTAGAACACGGTTTAAACTGGAGGGTTAAGAAAACGTTAGTGAGTGTGACCAGTCCAGTACAAACATAAGGAATAAAGAAGGGAGGAAGGGAGGAAAGGAGGGTAGGAGGAGGGAGCAGAAGTGGTCATTCAGCAGCAGCCTCCACCGGCCTGCTGCCCCCCCTGTCCTCCAGCCAGCGTCGAGTTGGTAGCAGCGTGCTGAGGACCGATCTTAATCCCGTTCGCCTGAAACGACAACAACACACACGGTCAGCAAAGGCATACAGCATCACAATATCCACAGCACTGTCCAAAAGTCTCAGGCCACCATGAGACTAGATATACAGTGGGGCAAAACAGTATTTAGTCAGCCAGGAAGCCTGGTGCACGTCTACATTTTTCTTCCTGGTGTCCTTCGACAGCTCTTTGGTCTTGGCCATGGTTGAGTTTGGAGTCTGACTGTTTGAGGCTGTGGACAGGTGTCTTTTATACAGGTAAGGTCATCTTGGTTGTTTGTGGGTGACCAAATACTTATTTTCCACCATGATTTACAATTAAATTCTTTCAAAATCCTACAATGTGATTTCCTGGATTTTTTTCCTCATTTTGTCTCTCATAGTTGAAGTGTACCTATGATGAAAATTACAGACCTCTCTCATCTTTCTAAGTCTGAGAACTTGCACAATCAGTGGCTGACTAAATACTATTTAGCCCCACTGTACCATTGTTTTAGTAAGAGTATAATGACCATATATAATTATTTCTCAGTCTCCGTGCTAGAGTACCACCAGAAAATAAAGAGGTTTGTATGCAATATTAAGAAATATTAAAAAATCTGGCAGCATCACCGGAATGCCAAGCTGACCCTACTAGAGTCTGAAGAAGCTTGACCATGAATGATCTTTTTGGAAAGGTAGCAACCAAGAAACCACTTTTCCGGAAGGGGAACGGTGAAAAGACCACCATATGCTAAAGCTCACCAAGACTGGAATGAAGATCAGTGGAAAAGAGGATTATTAGGAGTGACAAATCCAAGAAAATTTGGGTCCAATCATCGACAATAGCCACTTGCGCACCGAACAGCTCTATGGAGTAATTAGGGAGGACGTCAACCCCCAGAAGCTCCCCGGTAGCTCCGTCAGCAGGAACGCTGTGTGGGCAAATTTCACTTGGACGGCTCACATTGTCGCATATAAGCTCAGTAAAGCCTGGACTTCACAGTTGTTCAGTTTGTCTGTTTTTTCCATTTTAAGCTATGAGATCTGCTGTTTATATGGCTAGAGATATAAGGACGTAAACATAATGGTTGAGCCCAACACAGGCTGTACAGTTGCGTCCCTACATCTGGACCGATCGCTATACGTGTCGCCATTTTCCTGGACCAATCACCGCATACGTCCGTCACTCAGGGTTCCTACGCGTCGAGAAAAGACTATCGTGATGTAGCAGCTAAAGAAACCCTATACACGCCGTTCTTAGAACTACAATCGCCCCCGGTTCCTGCGATGTGAACACGCAGCAAATGGGGTGCAGTTCTAAGAACCATGGAAAAGTTCCTCCGCGCCTCATACGTTCTATATGGACGCTATACTATTGCTAAAACAACAGATCTAATGGTGGACTACGACTTTTGCACAATATCGTACGTACAGCAGGACACCCCTTCTAATTCACAATCAGCCCCATTCACTGCTAACAGGATCATCAGATGAGGCATACAGGCAGGAACCTACATAGTCGGACGCTTTTAGAGAAGTCGCCTCATGAAGTTTCTGCCCTGCCCTCCTAGAAGATAGCGCATAATGGTTTGCCGACTTTGATGAGGAACTTGGACGGCTTTTACAGAAGCCAATCCAAGCAATTGTGGGTTAAGGGCCTTGCTCAAGGACCCAACAGTGGCAGCTTGGGATTTCGGGTCAGGGTGAGATTTGAACCCTGGACCTTCTTGTTCATAGTCCAGTACCTTAACCACCAGGCTACCACAGTTTCTTCACTATCTGGGTTCGTCTCCGCTCTCTGGCTCAGCCTGACATGAAACTTTTCGGTCAAACCTTTCGCTTTGTTTCTCTTTCGACCAAACCGAAAGTGCCATTTGCGGCCCCGGCATTTCGCCGTATCTCCAGCTACACCACGCACGTCTTAAACTTGTGTGTTTTAGCAAGAGTGAGAGCACGCCTGTTGTACTTGGTTCCATTTCCTGCTCAAATTGATCACATTTTCCTCGCGGGCTGAATTAAATCTGATTTAAAAGTGCTAGGCTGGAAAAAGTCTAGAGTGTTCAAATACCGACGTAACAACGTGCTCAAGTTCACACACACATGCACGGTTACACCCAATCCAGGAGCCGCCGGAGGAGCCGGGGCTGAGAGAGTGAGCTGTATTACTGCCGAAACAGGGACGACTGCCAGCGGTTAACACACAGGTGGCAGTTCCATTCATCACACAGCTGTATCTGAAGCGTCCCACAGCGCCGAGGAAACTCAGCATCGTGCTAAATCTGATTTATGATGTGTGAGGAGTTCCCTTTCCTCCTCCTCCTCCTTCAGCAGCTGATGTGGTTTGGACTCGGCGCCTTCACTCATTTAAGCCACACGACTACTGTTCTGAAAACTATGAGAAAGCACAGCAGCGGCGGGTCAACTCCATCACAATCGCTCTAATCTTACAGTATCGGATGGATGTTATGTGCTGGATTACAGCCAGGAGAGAGGGGGGAGAAGGGGTCAAGAGAGCCTCTGAAATACATTTCCTCTGTTCTTCCTCTCTCCTGTCAGCGTGCAGAGTGATGTTTGCTGCTCACTCGCTCGGCGCGTTCAAAGAGAAGCGCAAAACAAAAGGAGGCTTTTCAGATCAGCATTTTTTTCCACCCGACTGGAGCCTAGAGGTTCTTACTCAAGTGCAAAATGTTATCCTGCTTGAGTAGCCGTCAGAAGATGGTATGCTCTGGTCCTAAACGGACGCACATGGTCAGCAACAATACTCAGGGAGGCTGTGAGGTTTAAAGGGGCCCAAAGTGTGCCAAGAAAAGCCCTACACCATTACACCACCAGCAGCCTGAACTGTTGATATGACAGGATGGATCCAGGCTTTCATGTTGATTAGGCCAAATTCTGCCCCCACCAACTGAATGTACCAGTTCAATTTTGAGCCCATGCTAATTGTACCCAGTTGCCCGGTCTGAATGGCAGCCGATGTGGCCTCCTGCTCCTGATTGGCTGATTAGATATTCGCATTCATGTTGCATTTTGTATTTTACATGAATTCCAATGGCTTTAATCAGCATCTTAATTCATGGTACATCATTTACCTGGATCTACTCTTTACTACTATTTATGTTAAGTCACTTTCTGACACAACCTTAGAGGTTTTACTCTTAGCCGAAATCTTGCTCTGATGGGGGAGGGACTTTATCTCTAATCGATGTAGGACGAGTTTACATCCTACAGGGAGAGGCTTTCCTACAATAGGCAGGGGATGTTTTCCCTAGATGATCAACCACTGGGATGAGTTTTCCTTGAGTTTTCCTTACCGGTGATTACAGTTCTATTTATTCTTTTGACCTTGCTGTAGTTAGGGGTGGGTATGGGAAAGGACTTCACGATACAATACGCATCACGATACATTGCGATACGATGCGTATTGCACATCATGTTGATAATTCAGTGGACAAATGGAGTCAAAACACTGTACTGCGACATCTGCAGGAGCGCAGGTTGTAGTTTCCACCCATTTAAAACGCCAAAAAATATATATATCTTGACCTGAAAATCGATGTAGTATATCACGAAAATAAATATTACATCATATTGCTGAATCGATTTTTTAGCACAGCCCTAGTGGTTGTCTAATTTGGTCCTTGTTTATTCCTTGAGTAATCAGATCATGGGGAAGCTCCGGGTGTACGTGACTCGAGGAATAAATGGATTTCTACTTTGCAACCAGCCAGTAATCCCACAGAAAAATGTGACCTAAATAAAAAATGTAATATTAACTAATCAAATTATTCGTTTTCCCGAATATATATTCATATATGCGTTTCAAAGTCTCCCCAAAGCGATCAATGGCCATTTAATTCCGGGGTTGCCAGATCCTGCGAGAAAGAAACCTCTCACTGTCAATGGAAAAATGAGCCCGGATCTGGCAACCGTGTCGGATTAGGCTCGGCACATGCAACGACGCAGAAAACCGATAACTGGTACATGTGCTATGAGTAATCTGATTACTGGAGTAAAATCCAGCTCCCCTTATTGGATTTCTTATTATCCAAGTGTACGAGCACTTGAATAATCAGATAACTGCAGAAATCCGACTATAATTGGATTATTAAGTGCATTTATTGAGCTGCTGCTTGTATGAAGGGTAGATAATACTATTATTATTATCGCATCGATCTCCAATAATGTCTCATGCTGTACTACTGTGCGATAATTGTTACCCAATACACCTTCATTCGAGTGAAGATTTACGACAGATTTACCTATTTAAGCCTACTTAAGGTGAAGGGTGCATCCTCCAAGCTAACAGTTAACCAACACAGAAGCACTGTGCTACTTTAACTTGAGGCTAATTTGACAACGCACATCTGACATTTATTTCACTTGCTGCCTTCGGTGTTGTTACATGAAACACAGTCCATGTTGTGTAAGCAAAAATATTCTAATTAGAGTGTAGTCATAACCTTTCGAGCGAACTCCCTCTCGTGTACTATTAGCTATAACAGGCTTTCCTATCCGCTTAATTCTGGACAGGTTCGGTCCCGGTGTCACTCACTTAAACATCAAATGTGACGCTAAAATGCGAAATATTCAGAAATAAATATACACACTGTCTTCTTCAAGTAATAAAGACGTCCTTTAGCTGCTCACAGAAAAATGGAAACACCGATAAATCCGATTTTGGAAAAAAGTACATACAAGAGCCGAAACTTTATACCCAGCGCGTATGGCTACTTTCGGATGTCGGGAACACAATCTGAATCGCTATTGGAGATGATGGTCCCACATTTAACTAAGCAGAAGACTACAGGGAGCCTGTAGACCCAGAGCAGCAACTACAGTGTGTTTGAGGTAAGAATAAACATCCACATTAAACATAGACGACGTTAGAATGACATGACATCACCAGAAGTGCTGGTGATTGGTCAGAGAGGTTTTGTCTCTCAAACAGAGAGCAACACCGATGGCGTGGACGATACCCGAATTCATTTACAGTCGACCAAATAAAGCACGCTACACTGTGTGTAATGGCCTTCGGTCAATGTTAGTCTTGTTTCTCAGACTTATAACAGTGCTCTTGACTTCCACTGACTGTTAATAAGCAGCAAAAGCAGACGACCAACCAGGCGGTAACCAAAAAAAGTCTATACTTAATATTAGATGCTGAAAGGTCGACACTATCCGCACTAATGATGTAATTAAACACGCCTGAGTAATCACCTGAAAACCCCATGTCCCAGACATTATGGTGTCTTGTCATGGCAGAGCTATATACAAAAAGTGCTGTTACTGAAACCTGTTAAACTAAAATATATTAGGAACTACTTTATTAAACTATACGAATGTGCATCTTATCTGTATCTGAAATGTGTGAGAACAAACTGGGGTGAAAAAACAAACAAACAAAAAAAACATTACAGAGGGCGGTGTAGAGCAGACTAACAGAGTCTCATCAAACGCTGATCAGTAAATGTAAACTAATTCCCACACGAATTATAACACAAGCCCGTCTTTCTTGGTTACCTCGTTGTTTATGTCGAAGACGCCCTCCTGGATCTTTTCATAAATCTCCTTGGCTGTGTTGATAAATGCCTGCAACACACACACACAGAAAAATACTTTTAATGGCCAGCCTACGAAATAAGACCAATGTGTGTTGGTATAGCCATTAATGTACTGGACTACTGAGCAGATGGTCCAGGATCAGACTCAGTAGATCACTCTACATACAAGTCCTCCCTCTAATTTTTCCTCAATGCCCAAACATGCTGCCTCCTCCTGATTGGTGGAGTCTAATAATTACAGAAGAACTGAAATTCTGGCCACAAACAAAAAATACAGGCTGGGTAGAATGCAGACCGGTTCCAGAGCACCTCTGAACGCACAACACGATGAACCCTGAAGCAGAAGGGCTACAGCTGTATGGACCAACATCTCCGAGGAATGTTTCCAGCTATAGTTGGATCTATACCACTAAGCACTAAGGAAGTTCTGAACGCAAAACAGGGACCAACCAGGCACCAGCAAGGTGTACCTAATAAAACGGGTGTATACTATATACAGTACAAGGGTATGAGGGTAGATGGGATTAGAATAAAACTATAGATCTAGAAAGTCTGAGAACACATTTGGATTCGGCGTGCACAAATCCACAAGACACAGGCCTCTTTCTTTGCACGGGACCAAGTCTTTGTTAAGCAGCATAATTAATATGAACACAGTTCAGACGATCTGAACAGCTGTTTCTGTCATACGATAATATGGGGGCGCCGACCTTCACCTCTGAACACTGGCCCTCTTTAGTTTCTGATTAATGCAAATGAATGGACGGTTATTAAAGGTTATTTATATTCATAGAGAAGAATCATTTTACAACCGGACCGGCACTCGGCACTCTTTATCGAGCAGATATTTACATTATTCTGTGCTCGCATCAGTATTCAGAGCCTTGATCAGCACAAGAGGACGACACGAGTGCAGATGTGCGCGGGTGCGCGAGCGCGGCAGGAACCCGTGAATATTCATGAGCTCTAAACAGAAGACGGAAACGTCATAAAGGGCAGAGGGAGGGGTCAGGAGAATTCGCACCACACTAATGAGACAAATTAATCATACAGGGAGCTCGGGGTGGACGCACAGAGGAGGGGTCGTTACGAATTAGCGCCCACGCTGCTCGTCTCTTCCCTAAAGACGCCCCCGGGCCTCCCGCGGCTCGTTTACCTCGCAGTTACGAGCGCTTTGGCTCCCGAGCGTCCTTTCCCTGTGTGCGTTCTCATCGCGTGAACCGCAAATCAGCACCCTAACACCAGCGAGCCCCGCGCCCTCGAGACCAGGGGAGGTGGGGGTCGTTTACCTCTTCTACGTTGGAGGCGGTCTTCGCTGAAGTCTCCATGAAGATCAGGCCGTGTTCCCTAGCGAAGGCCTCTCCTTCTTCTTTCTTGACCTCTCTCCTCGACTCCAGATCGCTGACGGAAAGAGAAACAAGAACGTTCTGTGAGCAGATCCACATATCAGGAGGTTTGGAGAGAGTTACGCAAGTCATTAGTCCGCTAAGCCACAACCGCGGGGGCTTGGCGGTGCCTTATGACGAGAGAGGGCATCTCATACAGACGGGCACCGGGTGCGTTATGTACTTAATAATATGGGGCTGGATTCCCGAAAGTTTCTTCAGAAAGAAAATCTTCTTAAATGTGTATTTTTTCTTAACTTTCTTCTTAAGAACAATTCTAAAAATAAGTGGTATTTAACACATGTTCTTAAATGTTTTCTTAACCTCACACTTGTCTAAATTTAAAACTTTAAAACTGGAAACAAGGCTTACATTTCAATTTAAATGCTTAAAAGCCTTTCAAATGGAGGTCGTCCTTAAAATACAAAAGTCTGCATAAGGAAAGTTTATGGCAAAAATGGCCGTTTCTTCCACCATCCCCTCTATTTCTTGTTTGCTAAAGTTTTTTGAATGCTTGGTTTGAATTTCCTCCATTTTGATAGAGATCTGATAAAGAGCTGGTATTTATCCCAGTAATCAGATTTCTCAGAGCACAGTTGCCAGGTCCTCTGATTCTAACAAACTTCACCTCCTTTAGGCTTGTTTCCACATCTCTAGGTGCATATTTCTCTCACGGGATCTGGCAACCGTGGAACTAAACACAGCCAATGGCTTATGGGAAAATAATTCTAATTATTATTTCATTATCAAAGTTTGAAGTTTATGTTACATCCTTCAAACCTACTGGCTGACTGCAGATGATGGGAAACCTCCGGATGCACATGACTCATGACACAAAGTACAAATCCGATGTCATGAGTCATGTGCACCCGGACATTTTCAAAGCAAAGCAAAATTATAAAATGTTGAATAAAGTAAACGTGGTTACCTTTTATTTCCAATAAGCATGATGACCATGTTGGAGTTGGAATGTTGACGAGCATCTTCTAACCAAGTCGTCAAGTGGTTAAAGGTGTCCCTTCTGTAAATACCAGCCAGAACATTCATCATTAACATCTCATAAAACTCCTCACGCATACCGGGAGAATGGGAGTGTTAAAGCAGGAAAACACACTCGGCTAAACCCACAAACCCTCTGCTGAGTATAAAAAAGATTAATATCACTCTAGTGTGCACTGCATATCACCGTAGCGTCCTATAGCTCCAGGCCATGGCTTCTGCAGTAATGGAAGGGTAACATTTAGAACCTGATGTATTTAAAAACAATGTTTTTCTACAGTTTGGCCATCACTGAAATGGTGTACGGACCATTAGAAACGCAGTTTAGAAAACACTATAGCTGACAGGATTTGCAAGAAGAAAAAAAGTGCTTATGTCGACGTATGGATGAGAAACCTGAGGCTTTATGAAAACACGTCTATCATGTACCAACCGGAACACATCCTGATGAATTTTAAAACACCTACAGGTTTATACATATACATATATACACGCTATTTGGATATTATTGGATATTATTTAATGTGACCTCCGAATAAGTGGTTTCTTGGCAGCTACCCTTCCAAAAACACCATTCCTGATCAAGCTTCTTTCGAAGGCTCAACTTGGCAACCCGAAGCAGCCGCCACATGCTGCTGTTGCTCAAGTGTAAGGGGAGGAAACATTAAATACTTGGCCCTGTAGCCTATAGGCTCTGTTTTTCCGATTTTCATTCAGATTTCCATTCAACTTTAACACTTGCATACAAATTTCCTGTATTTTCTGGTGATATTCTAATAAAGAAACTGAGAAATAATTATATATGGTCATTATACCATTACTAAAGCAACATGTCTAATGGTCTAAAGAGTTTTGCACAGGACTCTATACACACAATATCTAGGCAGCCCAAATATCTAGGCAACTTACATTTCTCAACTTTGATTTGTTTTATTTTAATTTAAAGCTTTTGTTTTATTTCAATTAAAAGCTTTGGCTTCTTAGCTTTAGTTTATTTTACATTTTCAGTGCGAGAAAAAAAGAATTAGCCCCAATTCTTCCATTAACAAATAAAGGTACTGATAGTTCTAAAGCTGCCATTAAAATCCTGGTACTGTTAAAAATGAATAATCCTGATGTAACGCCTGGCACTCAGACAGAAAATAGCAGGACGGTTTTTGCTTACCTTGTGATGTCGTAGACGAGCAGAGCCCCTGCGGCCCCTCTGTAGTAAGACCTGGTGATGGAGCGGAAAGACTCCTGTCCGGCCTGAAACACACACACACACACACAGCGTCTCAGTGAGTTTCTCTGGCTCAGCGTGGGACTTTAATGTTGAAGCTCAAAAGAAGAGAACCTGAATAAAGGAATGAAGTTCCAGGCGCCTGGCACAGTAAGAGTGAAGGAAAACTATTTCAGCACAGCAGCAGCAATACTCTGTCCCTGTTTCTTTTCCAAAGATTCAGAGGCTCTAAAGAGTTCCGGTAGCTCTCAGTGGCCCACAACTCAGTTTAGGGAGTTTGTCCTTGCCACTCTCGCCCTAGGCTTGCCCAATTTGGAAATGGCCCTAGATATGACAAGATACCCTAGAATTGTACAGCTGGTTTGGGACAATGCTCCATTGCAAAAAGCTCTTCATAAACAAATCTGACTTGACTGCTAAGGTTTCTTCCTTATAATCTTTAGGGAGTTTTCCTTGCCACTGTCGCCCCAGGAGTTGGGCCTAGATAAAGCCGCCTTGGGACTACACTTCACTGTAAAGAGCGCTACAGAAATAAATCTGACTTTGACTCTGAATGAGTGACAGACAGACAGAGATACGGGCGGGCATCCCTAAAAAGAAGTGCCCTTTATTCCGAGAAATGAGATGGTTCCAGTGAATCTGGTGATGTGGGGCAAGTTTCAATCTGTGGTCGTCCCACATTCATTAGCTCTGGTTCCTCTGTAGGGGGAGAGCCTGTTTCCTCCATCCACCACCACACCACAACACACACAGAAGGACCCAGTGTGTGCCCTTTATCCCATAATGCACCTCTCTGCAGCAAGATGGCTGACTGATCAGCCGCTCAACAGGATCTTTGTTATGGTGTAAAATGGCCCCTGCAGCAGTGCTGGGCTGGAGTTGCCCCCTCTGGCAGAAGGCGAGTGGAGACCCATTTCAATTCTATCACCCCCCTCCACACACACTCGCGCGCACACACACACACACACTCGCGCACACACCTCCCCCCTGGGGGCAGCTGTTAACATTAGAGTTAATGGAGCCCATTGTGAATAAATGATGAATGGCACTTTTATGCTCGCCATCTGCCGGAGTGAAAGGTTACAGGAAGGCCAGAAATGCAGATTTCTCCCGTTACGGAGCCGAGCGCGCCACGCTCCCTCTGCCTCCATCACTCTCAGAAACCTGATTAAAACCCGCAGCTTCAAACCGCTGCCATCACTGACGTCACAAAGCAGGAAGCCATGCTGCCGAGCTGAGCGAAGGCACGACTGGAGAAATAAGAGCAGTGAAGTCGCTCGGTGACACAGGACGGCGTCACAGGGTATCGGAGAGAATAAGTTGCACCTGAATAAAACTAAAGCTCTTTTGGAATGCACAAGCAGGTCAAAAGGACAAACAAACCAAAATAAACACAAAAAACTGTTAAACTGCAATTTGTAACCGTTTGTCTCCCCCTGCTGGCCGGTATACACCAACACATCTACATCTAGGCATTTGGAAGACACCTTTATCCAGAGCTCACAGTCCTACAAGCAAATCAGTTGTGGGTTGTGGGGCATGCTCAAGGACCCTACAGTTGCATCTTGGCGGAGGTGGGATTTGAACCCTGGATCTTCTGCTTTAAGCTAGCAAGTGCCTCTCTACAACTCATGGCCACAAGCTGCTCCTTTTAACCGCCAGGAGGTGGAGTTCCAGATCAAGAGCACACTCCCATGGGGGAACGTGCCACTTCCGACCCAAAATCTCCAGCTCAGATCAAGGGACAGTCTTGAGCCCAAACTCAATAGGTCGTGTCTGAGAGCAGGAGGCCTGAGGGGATCAGGCCTAGCACATGCATACAGGGGGTGGATGAAGACGCGCATGTTTTTAGCAGAGATAATCCGCTGTGATTTCTGTATAATGAAGGTGCCATGACGTCAGTGGTTGCTGGACAAATTAAAATGTCCTTCACACAGCAGGAAAGATTGAAAATAGCAACAGCAAAAAACAGGTCACCTTCTCAGCAGGTTTATCGTTCCGAAAAGTACTTTTTAACTGTTGTATCCTTTCAATATGGATTTAGGTACCTACATAAGTAGCCACAAAAGGCCAAGCAAAGCATCCCGTTTTAATCCCGCCTATTCTGGTCAGGTCGCGGGGGAGGGTCTGGAGAATGCTTTCTTTGTGACGAACCCAGCAGCCAAACTCCAACACCGAGTGCGTTTACATAATAATAATCCGATCATAGTCGGATTTCTGCAGCTATCTGATTATTCAAGTGGTCATGTGACAGCATACTCCAATCTAGAAACCTGATTAAGAAATCTGAGAGAGAGAGCTGGATTTTACCCCAGTAATTGGAGTACTAACAGCATGTATTCCAGTTACCCGATTTCAATCGGATTTGGCAGTCTGTGCACATGCTCAGAGGGAAAGTGGGGAAAACACATGGTTGCCAGGAATTTTCTGGGCTTATTTACATAAACCAGGTGGGGGATTCCCTCGTGGGATCTGGCCACCCTGGAATTAAATGCTAAACGGCCAGCGAACACTTTGTGGAGAGTCTGAAACACTATTGCTCAATTGTAAGTGGAGGTCACACTTCCACTGTAGCCTGTAGAATATAGATTTTTCTTCTTCAGTCTTCCAATACTGCATACAAATTTTAGAAAGGTGAAACGATTTCAATAAAGTTACTGAGAAATAATTATATATAGTCATTATTCCATTGCTAAAACAATGGTATATCTAATCTAATGGTGGCCTAAGACTTATGCACAGTACTGTAAGTGAGGGAAGGTCAGATGGGAGAACATTTCCAAAAGCGGCACTTGCAGAGAAGATGAATGGATTACCAGAGCACCACAGAAGCTGAATGCACTAAAGGTCTCGGCGTCCAGGCAATGTTTAAAACTGTACACATTATTTGGCATGAGAACATGTTCACTGTGAATAATAGTTACTTAATAATAGTGTCTCCGGTCCAACAGCGCTAATGATTCAAGAACAAAATTTTAAAAAGCTCATACCTGGAGCTCCAAAGAGTTTGGACTTCACCAATCCCACAATCAGACAGATTGTGTACAAATGGAGCAAATTCAAGACCATTGTTACCCTCACCAGGAGTGGTCGACCAACAAAGATCACTCCAAGAGCAAGGCGTGTAATAGTTGGTGAGGTCACAAAGGACCCCAGGGTAACTTCTAAGAAACTGAAGGCCTCTCACATTGGCTAATGTTAATGTTCATGAGTCCACCATCAGAAGAACACTGAACAACAATGGTGTGCATGGCAGGGTTGCAAGGAGAAAGCCACTGCTCTCCAAAAAGAACATTGCTGCTCGTCTGCAGTTTGCTAAAGATCACGTGGACGAGCCAGAAGGCTATTGGAAGAATGTTTTATGGACGGATGAGACCAAAATAAAACTTTTTGGTTTAAAAGAAAAGCGTTATGTTTGGAGAAAGGAAAACACTGCATTCCAGCACAAGAACCTTATCCCATCTGTGAAACATGGTGGTGGTAGTATCATGGTTTGGGCCTGTTTTGCTGCATCTGGGCCAGGACAGCTTGCCATCATTGATGGAACAATGAATTCTGAATTATAACAAAGAATTCTAAAGGAAAATGTCAAGACATCTGTCCATGAACTGAATCTCAAAGGAGAATGTGGGTCATGCAGCAAGACAACGACCCTAAGCACACAAGTTGTTCTACGTTAAAGGAGAATGGTTACAGAAGAATAAAGTTCATGTTTTGGAATGGCCAAGTCAAAGTCCTGACCTTAATCCAAAAGAAATGTTGCAAAGGTTCACATACTTTTGCCACTCACTAATATGTAATATTGGATCATTTTCCTCAGTTAATAAATGACCAAGTATAATATTTTTGTCTCATTTGTTTAACTGGGTTCTCTTTATCTACTTTTAGAAAATCTGATGATGTTTTGGGTCATATTTATGCAGAAATATAGAAAACTATTCATTTTCCTGTGTATATACACCGTGTTTCAGAGTCTCCACAAAGTGTTCGATAGCCGCTTCGCTGCCTTTAAATCCGTGGCGTGTTCAATTCCAGGGTTGCCAGATCCAACAAAAAAAACACCTGCTAAGGTCACTGGAAAAAGAGGCCAAACAAAACCTGTACAAATACATGGACCTGGCAACCGCGGGAAACGCTTTAGCACAGGCGCAGTCTGAGATGTTACCGATTATAATCGGGTAACTGGTACACCTGCAATGAGTACTCCGATTACTGGAGTCAAATCTAGCTCTCTTTCTCAGATTTCTTAATTGGATTTCTAAATAGGATTACACTGTGTACATGACCATTTAAATAATCGGATAATTCCAGAAATAATTATCGGATTATTAATTGCATGTAAACAATTTCATCGTTGAGACTTGAGCAGTGCACATCAGCTCCCCCTAGTGAGCTCCGCTTAGCCATCAACCCTCTCTCTGTGCTGCTCCCTCCAAGTCACGTGACATCGCCACCCTCTTTTCAAGTGCTGCTCGTGTAACATCTTTGTCACAGATAAGGGTTTAGCTGCCCCCCTGTGTACATGATCTCACAGACGCCAGAGATTGGTTAGTGTCACTCTGACTGATAGGGAGATGTCATCCCTCTCACCCACAGAGCTGAATAATGATGCTCTCTCAGACTCTCGACCACAGATGGCTCTCTTTGGGCAAATGAGGCTATTATCAAGCATTCCAAGATCCGCATTTCAAACCCAGGTCGTTACTGAACGCATTTCTGGTCATTTCACAGCTCTGCATCATTCACACAGCTTTCACACTGTAGTTTAGTGGGATGGACACGCCATCACACGCAATCCCACATGCGTTAGAATGTGCATCTGAGTTTGGGTATCGGTCTCTCCGTTTAACACTGGCTATGTTTATATGCAGCATAATAATAATTATAATAATAACAAACATTGCATGTGTGTGTGTCCCAAGACGGATGGGCGCCCTGTCTAGGGCTGTGACCTGTGTCGTCGGCTAGGCCCTGGCACGGATTAAGCAGATGAAGCTACAATAGAGCATTTTGTTTACTATTTACAATTGGAGTTTACAAATATCCCATTTCTAATCCGTTCTTTAATAGCAGGGGACTAAAGCTTTTAAAAACCCATACAAAAATGTGCATTGTTAGCACCGTTTACACTTCATGAATAAAAAAATAATGTCTTTTATGAAAAGTAAAATTGATAATCGTGACAAAAATCATATTGTGAATCACATCGAACATTGTACATCAGAATTACAGTGCATTATGGGTAATGTAGTGCACCAAAACTACAAAATATGCCCACTGAGTATTCAGACAGCACTACAAAATTCAGTACTGCACTATTCAGCTAACAGGGGGAAAATTGCAACCCTAAAGTTTAAACTTCAAACTTGCAAACTTACCGTGTCCCAGATTTGAAGCTTTATCTGTTTGCCATCTATAGTGATCATTCGTGCACCGAATTCTACTCCTGTAAGCGAGAACCATAAGAAGACTGATAAGAGATCTGCAATCACACTCTCACACTGATTATAAAGAGAAACACAGTTCAACCTCAAACAGTAAACAAGAATAGTTTTTTTAACCCCAAGCGTGGCTGATCAGCAAGGACAGGTTTGGTGTTTAAAGTTTTCTTTGTTTTTTTAAAAGGTGATATTGATGTTTAGCACATTGTTGTGGTCGACACCGGTGTTAAATATCCTTTCTGCATTCGAAAAATGGTCACATTATAATCGATATATGAACTGTTGTTAAAATAACCATAAAATAAAAGAATAACAAGCAATAAAACAGTTCAATCAGACACGATTACTGTAAACATACTGCATTTGACTCAAAGGAAGGACGGTTTTGTTCCATTTTATTTTCTAACCTTCCTTTAAAAAGGTAAGAACCTTTTTTTTTTTAAGTCTTGAATCGGTACCTCAACAAGAAGTCTTTAAGGAAGCTCAAGACTGAGCAGCTCATAGGAGGAATAGAACTTCATGCCTAACTATGCAGTCAGTAACATCAGATATTTCGCTTGATGAATAACAGACAAATGAAAAAGATCATATGTAAATATAGAATTAATATCAGTTATAATATCGGCTAAAATTCTAATATCGGACCGATGCTGATAACTGAAATAAATCGATATATCGTGCATCACTAATTAGAAGTGATCTTGATATGCTTCAACCTGGCTTGTACACTTAATTTTTCACCTTTTGACTGATCTGTTTCCGTGTAAATCGATGCCGTTTGAACTGAACACGTGATGATTTAAGCACAGACTCTATAATCCTAACCTGGAGAATATCACACCCCATTACAGGCATGCTGGTGTTCAAAATTATAATGAATAATAAGCATGTTATGGCTGTAAACATCTCTATCGTTGATGCTCCTGCAGCTTCGCGAAGATCAGCAGGTGCTTGATCACTTTGTAATAATTCAATAAACAAAAAACAAGTTATTCATTTATAAGTTATTTTTAATCACACAGAGCCTATGCAAGCTGTTATCTTGTGTGCCAGATAGATTAAAGTTATGCTGGACACTGTGTGTTCATGACTGTCACACAGTAATGAGCTTGAGGATGCGTCCCGTATCATTTACTGATGCTCTTTTTCAGCTAACAGTGCTCTACATGGTATTGAAAACCTATGGATTAGGAGACCATTTCGGACATAGCCCATAAGTACGGGTGCCTCACAGGGTCAAAATAATAACAATCCTGCATTTAAACTTCACTAGCTGCAGTGCAGATGTAAACTTCACACAGCAAACCAAATGATCGGCGACGCTTGGGGTAAGAATTGTGGACTTTTCCGCCCGGGCTTGGTTTGCTGCTCTCATGAAAAGACAACACATTTGTAATCATGGTAATAAGTGAACACAGATAAGAGGAGCAGCTTTAATCAGTGTGGTTCTGTGCTCCTGCACCAATCAGTGCTGATTATGGTGTGTGTTGTGAGGATGATTGAGGAGGATATGAGGAGTTTAGAGTTTACCGATAGTTAGGTCGTGCACCGGCTGAAAGCGTTTGTCTGTGAACTGTAATAATAGGCAGGATTTCCCCACACCTGAAAAACAAACACACATCACAGGACAGATGAATACACACTCAGCTGCACACTGCATGACCTCTATAGTAGCTGTGACCCAGGGGAAAAGGAAATCACACACACTGTACTATGGTTACATTGATAATCTGACGTTCATATTAAATCTGATGTGCCAGTAAGATATCTGCATAACAAATGCTAAAGCAGCCGTGCTCCTCAGACGCCTTCATTTCCAGTCCTTCATTAATCACTGTAAAAAGCAGCCAGTACGCCGAGTTTCAGATCGAGACTATTAAAAGACAAGGACAAGGTTAGGGTAGGGTCACGGAAGGTACCAGCGCTGCTCAAGTAAGGCGAGGTGAGCGGGCACGGAGCAAAACACCGCATGTTGTAGGCCAGATTACATTTACAGCATTTAGCAGACGCCCTTATCCAGAGCGACTTACAATTGATACAGTCTTACAATCCAAGCAATTGTGGGTTAAGGGTCTTGCTCAAGGACCCAACAGTGGCAGCTTGGCAGAAGCGGGAATTGAACCCTGGACCTTAAGGTACCTTACCCGCTAGGCTACCACAGTCCTACAGTGAGCAGGACCAGAACTGATCAAGCCTCAGACATCAGCAGGTCTTCAGTTGCTTAGAAGTTACCCTGGGGTCCTCTGTGCCCTCACCAACTACTACACACCTTGCTCTTGGAGTGATCTTTGTTGGTCGACCACTCCTGGGGAGGGTAACACTGGTCTTGAATTTCCTCCATTTGTACTCAATCTGTCTGACTGTGGATTGGTGGAGTCCAAACTCTTTAGAGATGGTTTTTTAACCTTTCCCAGCTGGATGAGCATCAACAATTCTTTTTCTGAGGTCCTCAGAAATCTCCTTTGTTCGTGCCATGATACACTTCCACAAACTTGTTGTGAAGAGCAGACTTGGATAGATCACTGTTCTTTAAATAAAACAGGGTGCCCCCTCACACCTGATTGGCATCCCATTGATTGAAAACACCTGACTCTTAATTTCACCTTCAAATTAACTGCTAATCCGAGAGGTTCACATACTTTTGCCACTCACTAATATGTAATACGGGATCATTTCCCCCAGTAAATAAATCAAATGGCCAAGAATATTTATCTCATTTGTTTTAAGTGGTCTTTTTATCTACTTTTAGGACTTGAAAATCTGTTTTAGGTCATAATTATGCAGCCATAATTATCAAGCCCCACTGTAAGCAATAAAGTGCTTCATCTTGTAATGACGAGCTCCTGTATTGCATTAAGAGCTTCAGCTGAACTCGGCCTCATGTCAAGATGAACAGGGCTAATGAAACTGATGCGTGTCTGTTCCCTAATGAGGGGGAAGGAGGAGAAAACCGGAACGGAACAAACAAACAGATCTGAGGCTTCACGCGTTCAGGAGTGTGTGTTTCCAACAGCAACAGTGGTTGCTAAGCAAGCGGGACACACTCAAGGAGCTCGCAGTGGAGGTGTATAGAGTCAACACATCGAACTCTAACACACACACACACACACACACACACACACACACACACACACAATGCTGACCTATCACTAAAGTCCTGCACTAATGATGCCAATGTAACATTTTCTCATGCACACCACTGTAAATCAATACAGATCTTCTGCAAAGTGCTGATGTCGTCTGATCTCATTAGCCGACTAGAATCCAATTCCAAACCATTATAGCAGTAAATACATATGATAGGGGGAGAGGGGAGGAGGGGGTGGATGTAACAGATGGCAGATCTGAGAACAGCAGCAGGACTGATAACAATCAAGACTCGAACCACCACACTCAGTAATCAGCAGTCAAACGAAGCTTTCGCTTTCACCTATTTAGTGTCGGCTAAATCACCCAGGCCGGTTTAGTAGCTGTACTGAGAGTTAGCACAAAGGTAATGCGGTGAGCGTTAACAGAATAGTAAAGCTAGGTTATGTATGTACACACACAGACATGATAAGAGGTCTAGCTGGATCCAGGCCTGAAGGGTTCGGTGTTTGAGCTCAAGCCTTTTGAAGCTCTGTGTATCTGGAAAACAGACTCAACCACCGACCAAACCGGCTTCATGTTGCACACAGGTTCACGGTCCAATTTAAACCCAAAACAAACATCATTTAACAAAAAACAAAAAAAAAAAAAGTGGAAATGAAAGTTGCAGGTAAAACGCTGGAGTGCACGTAGACGTTACCCTGGGGTCCTTTGTGACCTCTCCAACTATTACACGCCTTGCTCTTGGAGTGATCTTTGTTGGTCGACCACTCCTGGGGAGGGGAACAATGGTCTTGAATTTCCACCATTGGTACACAATCTGTCTGACTGTGGATTGGTGGAGTCCAAACTCTTTAGAGATGGTTTTGTAACCTTTATAATCGGATTTCTACTTTGCACCAAGTCAATAACCTCACAGAAGGACGTTGGGTAACCTTCAAACTTTAATATTAAATAATCAAATTCTTCATTTGCTTGAGCATATACTGCGTTTCAGTCTCCACAAAGAGTTTGATAGCCGTTTAGCGAGTGCTGCGTTTAATTCCAGGGTTGCCAGATCCCACAGGAAGCAGGTGGTCCAGTATTATCAGCCGATTTCTATATCACATGGGATATAGCAATCACATATCGATCTGGATGACTGGAGACCAGAGGCGGCTGGTGGTTTTTACTAGAGGAAGCGCATACGTTCACATATGATCACTTCATTCTACTTAGTCAGCTAAAGAGTCTCTCTGTATAACGCAACACTAACGAGGGAGTAGGGATTCATTTCGGACACAGCCACGTCTTCAGCACGCAGAGACATGCATTTGGTTAATGGATTACGCTAAAATTGGCCCGATCTCAATGTATGCTAGTTTGCTATGCTAGGCTAGTTTCGATATAACTGATTTACTTTGAGAGGTCGACCAATCACCATAAGAGAAGCTGTGCTTCAGGTCGGGACAAATATAAAAGTACAATAAATGGCGAGACGTTTCTGCTGTGCGGTAAACCTCAAAATGAAGAGTTCAAAGCCCTTAGTCTTTTGCCCTATCCTTTTTGTTCCATAGACTCCCAGAGACACACGGGCTTCAGCGAGTGTCTATTAGCTGTGTCTGGGGCTTCAAAGCAGATTTAAAATATCTAGTAAACACTAGTAAACATTTCATTGCATTTCCTGAAACCGAATGGAAGCTGGGATTCCTGTGTAGTCTTATCGCATGCTAATGAAGTTGCTGGGACTCCAGTCATAAAGCATTCACCTGTGCTGGAGGTGCATTTGCCTCTCAAGTGTAAACGTACGTGCTTAACATCTTGTCAGGATACAATCCAGATAGACGATGCATGAAAAGACTCAGTGTAAATGGGCTCTAAAGATAATTACACAAGTCCACATATTGCAATATGATATTTATGCCAGTGTTTTTTCTATGACAATAAAATCTATATACCCAAGCTGAAATAAACCACAATAAACAATCCACGCAGCTCCTACTCTTTGCAGCGAGATTGAAGCCAGTCAGTCCCCTAATAAGCACATATTCAGCAGACACAAGAACATAAAACGAGCTGCCCACTGCGGTCACAGCGCATGATGGCAGCACCGGCTTTTAGCTGTACAAATAATCCCACTCAATGTGGAGAAAACAACTCTGTGCCATGCTGTGAAATTTTTGATACGGAGAAAACACAAAGAAGGAGCAGCACGAAATGGCTTGATCATTTACAAAAATGCACAGCATAGAGAATGTCTTGTAGAAAGAATGAGGTACATATTGAGGGTGATGAGGGTTTTAGGCTGTGAGCAATTCCAGGCAGGGGCAATTCACTGTACCCCACTGAAACCATTGGGGTAAAAAGTCGATTTCAGCCTGGATTCACCACAGGCACTACATTTCCCATAATGCTCCAGCATCTTTCAAAAGCTTGAGCGGATAATGCCTTCAGTCAGAGACAGTTTCCCTAGTTTTTTTGCACAGAGTAATGACATGATGCAGATTATAATGACAGCTCATAGTTATATATTTTGGCCACACAACCATATGACCTACCAAAAGTACAAAAGCAAAGGCATCAGTTATGTTGCCAGAAACAAAATGAATGCAAGTAATAAAAATTATTTAGTGTTAATTCAGTCTTTATTTCTCATCCATGGCAGAGTAATGCTTTGGTGTTAAATCACTTCATCTATTTAGTGTTTAACAGGCTTGTTTCTATACGACTGATTGGCAAGCAGAGGGTTTTTGGAAACCGTTTGGTTTCCAAAAACAACCCAGCATCACTGATGCCAGGACATTTTGCCTCAAAAATGAAAACAAGCATCTTGAGCCACTCCCATAAATAGCTGATCCTTGTTTCTACTCGCCAAGTCACACCAACACCTCTTATGTACACAAAGCGCAGAGATATCACTGAATCCAAAACTGAAAACAGATGTTTTGTAACTATTGGTGAATTATGGTTTCAACTGCTCGTTAACGCAAATATCTAATCAGCCAATCACATGGCAGCAACTCAATGACATTAAGGCATGTAGACATGGTCAGGACAACCAGCTGAAGTTCAAACCACATCAGAATGGGGAAGAAAGCTGATTTAAGTGATTTTGAAAGTGACATGGTTGTTGGTGCTAGACGGGCTGATCTAGTTTTTCAGAAACTGCTGAACCACTGGGATGTTCACACATAGCTGTCTCTAGGGTTTACAGAGAATGGTTTGAAAAAGAGAAAACATCCAGTAAGAGCAGTTCTCCGGGCAAAAATACCTGGTTGAGCCTAGATATCAGTGGAGAATGGTTAGACTGGTTTGAGAAAGGCAACAGTAACTCAAATAATGACAAGTTACAACTGAAGTATGCAGAAGGACATCTCTGGACACACGTCACGTCAAACCATGAAGCAGATGGGCTACAGCAGCAGAATAACGCACCATTACACAAAGCTCAGATCACCTCAAACTGGTTTCTTGAACATGATAATGAGTCACTGTACTCAAATGACCTCCACTGTCACCAGATCCCAATCCAATAGAGCAGCTATGGGATGTGGTGGAACGGGAGATTCATCATGGATGTGCAGCCGACAAATCTGCAGCAACTGTGTGATCGTCGTGTGTATATGGAATAAAATCTCTGAGGAATGCTTCCAGCACCTTGTTGGATCTCTGCCATGAAGAATGAAGGCAGTTCTGAAGGCAAAAGGGGGTCCAACCCGGTACTATCAAGGTGTACCTAATAAAGTGACCAGTGAGTGCATTCATGCGCATCTACAACGTGGTGGTAATGTTTACATTTCGAGATATTTGGTTGACGTCCACCTGAAGGGTTTTAAATGGCTCTTACAACCGAGCCACCGGAGCAGCCGTGTAACCACGAAATCTCTGAATGCCAGTCTGTTAGTGGTCCACTTCTCTGCATTATTCATATACTTGCATCATTTGCCAGCATGGCCTTCATGTTTGCCGTTATGCTGACGACAGCCGTAACACCAAATATTTCTCCACCTTGCCACCAAAAACTCGAATTTCCTCATCTCATAACACTGAACACAAATGTTCAAATTAAACTGAAATTTAACTACATCAAACTTAAGTCATACTTACTGGCTCCAAGATATGTACAAACAGAAGTCTCTGTAATACAGATGGTGTGGTCTGCTCTGATATAATTCAGAATTCATTGTTCCATCAATGATGGCAAGCCGTCCTGGCCCAGATGCAGCAAAACAGCAGCCCATGAAACCATGATACTAACACCACCATGTTTTTCACAGATGGGATAAGGTTCTTTATGCTGAATGGCAGTGGTCCTTCCTTTCTCCAAACATAACGCTTTTCTTTTAAACCCAAAAAGGTTCTATTTGGTCTAATCCATCCACAAAACATTCTTCCAGTAGCCTTCTGGCTCGTCCACGTGATCTTTAGCAAACTGCAGACGAGCAGCAATGTTCTTTTTGGAGAGCAGTGGCTTTCTGCTTTGCAACCCTGCCATGCACACCATTGTTGTTCAGTGTTCTTCTGATGGTGGACTCATGAACATTAACATTAGCCAATGTGAGAGAGGCCTTCAGTTGCTTAGAAGTTACCCTGGGGTCCTTTGTGACCTCTCCAACTATTACACGCCTTGCACTTGGAGTGATCTTTGTTGGTCGACCACTCCTGGGGAGGGTAACACTGGTCTTGAATTTCCTCCATTTGTACACAATCTGTCTGACTGTGGATTGGTGGAGTCCAAACTCTTTAGAGATGGTTTTGTAACCTTTTCCAGCCTGACGGGCATCAACAACTCTTTTTCTAAGCTCCTCAGAAAGCTTTCTTGTTCATGCCATCATACACTTCCATAAACGTGTTGTGAAGAGCAGACTTTGATAGATCCCTGTTCTTTAAATAAAACAGGGTGCCCACTCACACCTGATTGTCATCCCATTGATTGAAAACACCTGACTCTAATCTCACCTTCAAATGAACTGCTAATCGTAGAGGGTCACATACTTTTGCCTCTCACTAATATGTAATATTGAGGAAAATGATCCAAAACGTAAATGCCCAAGTGTGATACCTTTGACTAGTCATCTACTATCAAACCCAAGGTTTAAATGGCAAGACCAAGTAAGATTCGTTTGAAATACAAAGCTCAAACAAGCAAAGATTAAAAGGAAAAAAATGGGCTAAAACTAAAATTCATTAAGTATTAAATTTAGTTATGTATTAGGGTTAGCATGTTAATTGCATATGGCATGTGTTTGTGTGCATAATAGGGGTGGGTATTGGAAGGGCCTTCACGACACGATAATAATCAATGAGTCAAAACACTGCTATAGCTACAGGAGATTGTAGTTTCCACTCCATTAAAAAAAAATCTATATTTTGAGCTGAAAAATCGATGTAGCATATTGCTAAAATAAATATCGCAATATATTGCTGTATCGTTTTGGTGCACAGAGATAGCAGCACAGTGAGACCTCTTTTCAACCAATCAGACCAAAGGGTCGGAACCAACTGTTGAATAAAAAGTAAAGCAGGGCTAACAGCGAGTCTAAGTAAGCTAGGAAAAATATAGGGTTAGATTATGTGGAGATATGTTGAAATATCAGGACACTGTGAGATGATCGGATTTCACTGGACATCCCTGCTGTGGAGTGACATGCCATTGCATCATCTTGTTTATTCGTCTGAAGTATGTGTCATCTGATATTAAAGAACCACAACACGTGGAGAAAAAACTCATGGAGTCCGACTCGGCTCTAGACGAGTTCTCACTAGATAAAGCTCAGAGAGTATTCAGCTCTAGTGAGCAGGACACTTCCATAAGAAAGTCCATTTTCCTTCGTTTGGAATGCCAACACTGGATTCACTGCATATTATATTATAAAAATGAGCTGATCAAGAATAAAAAGTGATTGTACTGCACTTTGTACCGTTGTAGCCATTTAAGTAGGGAGAAAAGCTAACAGGAGATAGTGAGTAATTTGCTGCGTTAGAAAGCTGTAACACAACAACAGACTTTAATAATTTCACTTTCAATACTCGGAAGAATGGCGACGCAAAGGGTCGTCCATTTTGGTGCATTTAGCCTAGCCTGGGCTAGGGATATGGTGATGAGAATGAGAAAGCCCTGGAGAGGAGCTCTACTGCTGCTTCAGAATAGAATGAAGGTTATGAAAGAGAAAAGGTTCTTCATAGTCCTAGCTTAAGAAATCGATACGTTGGTCGTACATTTACTTGTCAAAGTTGACCAAACCTGAACCTTAAGTCCACGGTGAGACATCACTATGGCATCGAATCCCATTGAAATGAAGGGGATTCCCAGGGCACAGGCAGAGGTACATCCTGGACAGGGAGCCAGTCTATCACAGGAATTCGTAAACTGAGCACCTGAACTTCAAGTTGCAGGACCCACCTGGGAATCGAACCCAGGCCCTCAGGAACTACCAGTTTCAATAGCTGGCCACCAAAGCTGCGCATTTCAATACAATCAAGTGCTAATTTAATTGTAGTGAAACACCAAAACCACACCAAAACTGAAAAACCAAGCTATGGTTTTCGACTTCCTTCCTGCATGTGTAACATCCCTTCAAATAAGGAGGGGCTGTCGGCCAGCGAGTACCTGTGCCTTCGACAGCGACAGCCAATTCACCGGACCAAGCTCACCATTTCCATACGCCATATTTGATTTTCCTTTTCACAACAACGCTTTTGTTTTCAACAATTTCATTCCTATTAAATAAACTAAAACGACATTGTATCATGTTGGTGTTTAGTTCGGGTCTTTAGGCTATCTATTGAATACTGTTCTTTTTAAGTGTGTATTTTTAGCTTTATTTCATCTAACAATGTCACTTTTTTTTCCTTGGTGAGTTCTTACTGAATATTTCTTTCATAGCTGTTGCTGTATAATAATGGTTTTTATATTGTTGTGTAAGATACATTCCAAAACATTCCACCTCGTGTATGAGCGTTGGTTCCATCTGCTTTCTTGGTAATCTATACTGTTTATTCTTATGCCTATAGTTTATCTTAAAGATGCAACGAGTGCAATTTTCTTGGCCGATTCCGTTTTCTTTCTGTCTAAAAATTGTAATGACATCATACAGAAACATCCTTGGTTCAACTTTTCTTTTAATGGAAAGATAGCAGGGGCTTCTGGCTTGTGTCTGGCTCTGCACCCTCGTAAGCTCTGGCGTTAACCTCTTTGCCAAATTCCACATATTCAGCGGTGTGATGCTGTTACGTGAAGTGTCGTATTAAATTTGTTGTTCCGAAGGTTTTCGGAGTTCCTCCCCGGCTTATTTTTGCTATGCATGCATTACAGCACTCTCTGAAGAGCTTCCAGGCTGAAGACATGACTGTGTCCGAAATAAACTCCTATCACCTCATTAGTCCCCCTACTCCCTCATTAGTATTGTGCCATATATAGAGAGACTATTGAGTTGACCAAGTAGCACTCAAAGCACAACCATCGTGTGCTGTATCGTGACTCGAACAGAATTGGTTATATGAGACTGGTCACCGGTTATGGCCACTGATTCCGGTCACTGACCGATCGATCGGTGCATCTGTAGTTTACTGCACATAGTTTGTTGGGTTTTTTGTTTTAACTCCATTCTGAAGTTAATCTTTATACCTATATACGAGTTCAACTGTGCAAATTACAGCCAAAGAAAGAAGCTGACAAATTCTTATTTTTAATAACCGTTCGTATCCAAACTCTACTTTAATAATTGCTGTCAGGAATGCGATGAGAACCTAAGAGCATTACATTCCCAGTAGTGTCCAAACAGTGTAACGTTGTTAAAAATCACATCTGTGCTATACAGACTTATGTTTAGCCCATCATGTCTTTGTTATCATTTGGCTGGAGACCCTGAAGGTTACTGACAACAGCCCTTGAGTCGCTTTACTGTAAATATTTGAGAATATTCACGGTTGCAGGAGCTCCTGACTTCCTTCTCTGCACTGGCTCTTGTTTAATATGGTAAATCAGTCCACTAACAACGAAGCACCTACTGCTCCACTGAGCTTTTTCTACGCCGGTCAGACAGCCAGACATTTGTAGAAATCAAACATCAGCCTTACTACAAGCTCAGAAAAGCCACTATGTTGTTTACATAAGCGCTGAATCATTGAGCAACCGCTGAAATCCAATCATGTTCAGATTACTGTGCACACAGGAACAGGGAAGGGGGGCTGCAAGTCGATACAAAGATATTCTGACTAATCACCAGATCACTACGACAGAACATCTCTATCCTGATTGGAGTGGTCTCTCTCCTTTAGCATCCGTCCACAGTATTGGCTCACATAATGGTCTGAGGAGTGTCATCTATGGCCTTCACAGACAGAAGCTCTAAAAAGCGAAGGTAGACTTTGGAACGACGTCTCAATCAGCATGATCAACCCCGAATCCTGCAAATCTACAGCTCAGCTCCAGAGACTAGTAAATCTAGAAGAAGTCACACAGAGGCTGTTCTGGTGATATGTGGTGGCCCAGCACCTTACTAACAGACTTTATGTAGGCTTGAGCTTCGACACAAGTCTGTAGGTTACTAGTTTGTTGTAGGAGTGGTTGTGGGTACAGTTCATTTTTTTCTGCAAAATGCACATCTCAAACTACCAAGTCAAACCCAGAAAAAAGGTTTGGAGAGCAAATTTTCTGCTAACGGGAGACGTTCCATTATGTCGTATGTGGAAATGTGGTGTCAGAGTGACACAGCGTTCTGATTGACCACCAAGTCTGTTATTTCCCTTTTCTACCCTTTAAGATGGTGTCAATTGCGTAAGAAAATTGAGTTTAAACAAAAGGAGGGGGCTCAGTCACTTTCAAAGCTGTAGTTGGGACGTTAACATATTTCTCCAACACGACTGAACAGTTTACCAATATTCAAGTAGGTATTATGTGTACGCTGTACGTGTGTGAAAATCCCCTTGAAAAAAACCCCATAAATAAATAAACCAACAGATACTTCTGACACAAACCATGGGCTAACCAGGGTGTACAACCTTCCTGCTACAACAATAAATACGCCAAAATGAGCTCATAATTAACTACTAAATAAAACTAAAGCCATTCAGAACACCTTCTACCGCCACGATTTTCCCATATCGCGAGTCAGAAGGCTGCTTTCGCACCAAACAGTTCTAGGAACTAACTAGGAAGGAAATCACCCCTGTGGAGCTCCGCCAAGAACTTGTTCAAGGGCTTTTTTTTGGTTTGCATTCGCACCACCAGTAGGAACGCTGTGTGTAATGAAGTGACGCAAGACTTTGCTTAGACACCTCAAAAGTTGTGTTGCATCTCCTCCATGGCATATAGGCTCAGCAGAGCCTGAACTTCACTGTCTGAGGTCATTTCCCCTTTTTAGCTACCAGTGTACAATATTTAAGCATGGCAGAGCTCAACACAGGCACTTGTGTGACCACATACTATGCGCTCAGAAAATACCCCATCATGAAGTAAAAGCTTAAAAAAATCCATAAACAGTGTTCTAAGAACTATAATCGTCCCCAGTTCCTGCAATGCGAACACACGACAAAGGGGGCACAGTTCTAAAAACTATGAAAAAGTTCCTCTGGTGCAAAGTGCCTAAATACGTCATACAATTCGAAGCAGGGGTTTGAGTATAACGTGGTTCAAACTCCGCCACTGTGGTGCTCAGGTGGTGCAGCAGTCTAATACGCCAGCCCACCACCGCAGGGAGCCGAGTTCAAAACCCAGCAGTGCCTTCCAGCCAGGTCGGGTTTCACAAGCAGGCACTATTGGGCATATCCGATTTAGGGAAAGCTGGTCAGCAGATGATGATCGGCTGATGCTGCAACAGCAACCCAGATAGACTGGCATGCCGTCTAGGGTGTGCCCTGTGCCCTCCAGGGATAGGTGCCAGAGGCCAGGACAAAGCAAGGTTAAAATGAAAAGAATAAAGGAACCAAAACTGGTTCCAGTTGTGCTACAAAGCACTGTGGTACTACATTATCATTAGGCTCTGAACCACACGAAAGACTATGAGTTCAAAACCCAGCTCTGGCTAACTGCCACTGTTGGGTGCTTTATCGAGGCCCATAACCCTTAACTTCTAAGCACTCTGGATAAGGTTGTCTGCTAAATGATGTTATTATGGGAACTGACGGCCTTGGCTACTGCAGCAAGCTTTTATTCACTATATTAAACATTCATAGGTTTGGAGGAATCTGGCTTTTGTGCGCTTGTGTGTTGGCTTTGTCCATGGACAGCTGCCATCTGCTCCCAACCACAATCCAATCGTGCACAAACTGAACACATGCAGGACTGTGTGTTACAGAAAGGCAATGCTTGTATGCATTTAATAGAAATTACATTTAAATCTGAATACTTGATGCTGGGTTTGTGCTGCTAATTAAACGCTGTGCAGGCCTGAACGGATTGAACTGTAACACAAAATGCACCAACAGCTTAAATCACCTTAACAGTGATTTAGCGTGATTAATACGTGATGTTAGTATGAAAGAATTAATAGATAATGTCACAGCTTCACAATAAAGCCATAACGATTCACTGAACGTCTTGATCAATATGCTAGCCGGCTGGCTAACGCTAAACACGACAAGCTATTCTGTAATATTCAAGCCGCAAACGTATCTTAACCGCAAACAATGATTTTATAACGTTTAATAAATTGTGTTATTTTATCTAAAAGCGTTAGTCACTATAATAAAACGTAGACTAATACAGTTTGCTATGCGTTAACCTAGCGGGTGAACAGAATTTTTTTCTCCACCTATATTCGAAAAAATCCACCTCCTGCGCTGATTGGCCGGCGGTCCACACAGAGACGCGCTCTACCAATCGTAGACACGTACCGCACACCAAAGGCCAATCATTTCACAGAAGGCGGGTTTTTTGTCTGTATACGGGTAGGGAAAACCGCCTCGCAACCGCTAGCTTTCCAAGAATAGACGTTCGCTGGGATAATTTCGCAAGCAGGCTGATATTAAGGAGACGAGATGCAATGATGGAGATTATAGTACACGCACATTGATCTCCTGACAAATCAATGCGTAGATATGACAAAATAACGCTTATAACGGCGTGTTCCTCCCACTCGGCTTTCACCACGTCATTCAGTCCAGCAGTGCGGAAATACACAGGGTCTAATAAGCGATTAAATAAAACCGTGACAGCAGCTGGTTAAACACAGCACTAAGGCAGACCTACTGACCGATTTGTAGCAGAGGACAAAACGCACAACAATCTCACCTGTATCTCCGATGATGATGTATTTGAAGAGATAAGCGTAAGCCATGGTTAAAGCGTTCTACAGCCCGGGGTGTAAAATGGCTCCTGAACCAGCCCGAGTATAAACCGCTACAGACCACAGACAACCAGTAACGGTCGCTGACTCGGTTACTAATGAATTATACGGTCACAAATAAAATAATTTGCACTTTATGTAATAACTGACAGTTTCGTTTCTGATCTTTTTTTCCTCTCTGTCTGACGGCGAAACAATAAACACCTCACCGCTTCGGTTCTGACGTCATCACGTTCCGCCCTCGCCACGCACGCACAGGGCTCGCCGGAAGTTTACACAGTTCGCTAATATTTTAAAGTCTGTTTCAGATACGTGTCAACAAATTAAAAAATACACAGCAGACATAATGAGCAGAAAATCATTAAATGTTGATGATTTAAAGGGAAATTTGCTTCATTATCTGAAAAGCAAATGAGTCAGAAACCACATCCTGTTTGCTATGTAGCACACCAATTTTTTTTTTTTGTATTTTGTTATATTCACTTTTTTTTGACATATTATTCAATCTTGTGCTGCTTAGGGCCACAGAGGAGTCCCAATGAGTCCATCACAGAACTCTGTAGAGATTTACATTGATGTTTAATCATTTTTTTTAGATGCCCTTATCCTGACTTCCAACTTTCTTACAATCCAAGTCATAGGTTAAGGCCCTTGCTCAAAGACCCAATATCTGTAGCATTTCAGAGGTTCAACCTGGGACTGTGGTAGCCTAGTGGTTAAGTTACTGGACTCTGGACCAAAAGGTCCAGGGGTCAAATCCCACCTCTGCCAAGCTGCCACTGTTGGGTCCTTGAGCAAGACCCTTAACCCACAATTGCTTGGACTGTACGACTGTATCAATTGTAAGTCGCTCTGGTTAAGGGTGTCTGCTAAATGCTGTAAATGTAAATGGGCCTTCAGGCCAGCATAGAGGTTGCTGTAATGATCCACTGACCAGCCCTCCCTCTCTGAAACACTGCCAGTCATTTTTAGTGAAACCCATGTCTCCACTGTGGTGGGCTGGCACCAGGTGATATTAGACCCCTGCACTACCCAAGCACCACTTTTTGTATGTATATACTTTGTATGTATATACTTTTTTATAATTGTAACATTTACAACACAATTCCAGGACATACATATCAACTAGGACTTGCAAATGTAACAAAACAGAGCATCCAGTTTTAGCTCCGCATATCCTCGTCAGGGTCATGGGGGGAGGGTCTGGAGCCTGCAACCACTGGTGCAAACACATCACCCAACCTTCACGTTGCAAGTTCCACCTTGGATTCAAACCTAAGTCCTCAGGAATGGTCCTTTCCAGTAACTGTCTTTTATTACTGAGACACCAGAACTGTGTTTTGGTGAAATAGACAAAACAAAGCAGAAAGAAAGAAATAATTGTGAAACAGCATGCACTAAGATTTCTAAAAAGTGAGACGTTTTTTATTAGTGTATTGGTGTTTTTTTATATTCTAGTGAAATAAAAAAAAGCCAGTAACATAATTCATAAAGAAAACATAAGACAGAGGAAATCTTACGCTTTATTTATCTTGTTTTGTCCCCACTTGTTGAGGACAGCAGCGTATGGGGGTCTGGTGTGGGGTCTATTCGTAACGTGTTCTGAATTATATCATCTGCCAAGTGCTGAAAAGAGTCAAGTCACCTTTATTTCTATAGCGCTTTTTACAATGGATCATTTTCTCAAAGCAGCTTTACCATTTTAGATTATTTTCTAAATTATAAGGCCAATGCTGAAACTGAGCAAGCCTAAGGTGACAGTGGAAAGGAAAAACTCCATAAACATTATAAGGAAGAAGTCTTGGGAGGACCAAGATTCAAAAAGGACCCATCTTCCTTGGGCACCTTAGATGTATTGGGTTCCCATGCTAATCGATTTGAGAGAACAGTGAAGGCTATACTATCTGGTCTCAAACAACAGAAGAGCTACTGTGCAGTAACTCTCTCCCTACTCCAGTTTGCTGGGGATGAAATGCCAAGGACTCAAGATCCTAGAGTGACTCTGTGTACATAATGCCAATATGCATATTTTTACGTTATTTTATTTGAACGACTACTATAAGACTTATTTGATTAGATAAATTAGTTTATCATCTACGCCACCCAAGGGTCCCTTTTTGAGTCTTGGTCCTCCGAAAGTTTTTCCTTGCCACTGTCGCCCTAGGCTTGCTCAATTTAGGACTGGCCGTAGATATTAGAAGATAACCTAAAATTGTGAAGTTGCTTTGAGACAATGCTCTACTGTAAAAAGCGCTGTACAAATAGATCTGACTGGATTTAGAAGAAGAATGTTTCACAACACAAAGTGCAGCGCCCCCTGCTGAGTATGAGGCTGCATAGCTGCCCGTCAAAGTGCTCACAGTGCTAGCTCTTGTCTACTGTTGAAAGTGCATATAATGGACATGTGAGCACCAGCACTGGACCTTGGAGCATTGAAAAAGGTCACCTGGTCCGATGAGTCGCGTTTTCTTTTTTTGTGGGTACGTGAGCCTTTAAACTGGGCAAGTTATGGCACCAGGATGCCTGTGAGAAGAGCCGGGAGGAGGTGGAGGAAGTGTTAAATGTTCTGCTGAGAAACGCTGAGTCTGGACATTCATGACATTCATGTGTCAGTTTGAGACATACTACCTACCTAAGCATTGTCGCAGCCAAGGTAGTTGGTGGGTGTAGTAGGAGAACCGCCACTGTCGAAATCTGTTCAGTTAAAAGTTAAAACTCTGCTTGTTAATATCGATTCAAAGTATCATCCAAATGAGAGACGGAACTCAAAACCACGCGAACGTAAATACATTGACGCATATATGGGTGACAAATGAAAGTAAAACGTAAACATGAGCGGGTCAGTTAAGATATGCTGGCCTGATTTGGGTCTAATTGTCAGTATATATTAGTACAATACTATTCAGACTAATCATCAGATCACAATAAAAGAACATTTCTCTCTTAATGGAAGTGATCTTTCTTTTCAGTGCCACCTTCTACTGGGAAGGAGAACTCACATGGTTTCATGAGTATGAAAGTAATTTAGTACGATCTTTGTACTCACCAGATCTGAACCCAATTAAACACTTAGGGATTTTAAGTGATAAGTTGGCTCACAAACACTATGAAACATATCGATTAATCTCTGTACTGAAAACCCCCAGCAAAGACCAGAATAAGCTGTGTTTTAAACATTGGTATGCTGGTCAACCAGCTTTACCAGCAAAACCATGTGAGTTCATCAGCTAAACCAGCCTCAGACCAGCACAAACTAGCACAAACCAAATTTCTACCAAGACAGTACACGTAACTTGTGTGGTTTTTCTGATTAACCATTAATACCATCACCTAACCTTGCTAGAATTTTGTATGCTGTATGTTCAAGAACAAAACGATCAAGATCACCAACTTCATCAACTTCCATCATCAACTTAACCATCAGACTAGCATGAACCAGCATAGCACAGTCCAAAAACACGACATTTTTTTGAATGGTGTTCTGTCTCTCCAGTGCAGTTCTGGAGACCAAAAGTATTCCAGTTTACGATAAAACTCTTCTGGTGGCTTGTGGTGACCCAACACCTGACTAAGACGTTATGTTGGCTTTATTGAATTTCATATCTGTCTGTATTTAACTGCTTTGTTGTTTGTAGTTAGGATTTTTTGTCTCAAAACGTATATCGACTTAATAGTATTTAAGCATGTTTTCACTTCACATTAACAGCAGTTATACTTTACTACAGCATATTTAGCAGGGTACCCGTTTGATGAGCTTGGCATGAGTATTATGATCCGTTATCGGATGTCAGAGGAAGCCACAGCGTGTCAAACATCGCCATCTAGCGTTTGATCATTAAGGTTGCCTGTAACGTTTTTATATTTTTTAAGGCGTTGATTTAAGATCTAAAGGTATAGGTAACTGGGTTTTGATTAAATCGGACAACAAATATTTTGTTTCGGATTCTGTGTGTTTCGGATTCTGGGCTGCTGACCAGGAATATGACCTTAATATGTGTTAAACTGTTGCGAAGATGTGCTATTTCTGTGATTTTCCATCATATTTTAAGTCTAATAGTATATTGTCATGAGACCAGTGCCACATGATGACAGGTCGCTAGTAATGAAGGCACCAGAGACATGGAGCCTAAATGAAGCAGATGAAGATGCCACCAAGCATGAACCAGATTTCTCAAAGGAAACTGAATTCAGATGGTGAACCCTTAACGTCTGGCTATCCTCATTTGATAAAACAGCCTGAAAGGAATGATCAGATAAGGAATTAAGATTTGTCAACACATTCCAACAAATTGTGGAATCCATGCCATGAGGAATTTGAGGTTGTTTTGAGAGCAAAGGGAAGAGCCACCTATGTCACGAGGGTCAGTATAACACTAGAGGGCGCTGTATCACTACAATACACCGATTTACACTTGGAGACACAGGTACACACCCATCTCTCTCTCTCTCTCTCTCTCTCTCTCTCTCTCTCTCTCTCTCTCTCTCTCTCTCTCTCTCTCTCTCTCTCTCTCTCTCTCTCTCTCTCACACACACACACACACACACACACACACACACACAGTACAGAGGGAGGAAGCAACAGGTTTATTTCCCTCTCTGTAGTTGCAGGATGGCAGGCGAAGGTAAGACACTTTACAATTCAGATTAAAGCTGTAGATTTCAGACTTGCAGAGCCCCAGTCTAAGTCTTGTTTATAGTTAACAATAAACAACTCTTAATGATCACTGATGTAACTGTGATTAAATGTACATCGTGGTTTAATCCCTTAAGTTTATAAGTAACACAATGATGAGAGGCATTAGAAGGTTAATGAATTCCCTGGGATGTAATACAAAACAATTTGTTTTGCATAATGATACAGTAGCAGGACTGTTAGAGAGCTGAAATCTCTGTCGGAGGAAGAAGCTGGAAATGGTTTCTGAATGAGATCATGGACATAAATATTTACATAGCATGAACATACAAAAATGTGTTAGTACCAATACGTTTGTATTGATGGCATCTGCTTTTTAAATGAAAGTGCATTTGATTATATGTGCATTTTATATTTTAAAAGTCATAGTAACAAAATACATTAATAGCCATTAAAACACATGATACTTCAAGTGTGTAAATGTGTTGTGTATGTGCCATAAATTCTGTCATATTATTTAGAGTGAAAATTAGATCTGGAATGAACTATATTGTATTTAAAATGGATTTTGCATGCACATATCATATTGCCACTTAACCTTCCAATTTATAATGACAGACACATATATTAAAAACATTGTATAATAGATTTAAGTAGTTTAAAATACACTTAAATGTACAGTTAGTTAATCTAAATGTAAATAATATAGAAGTAAATATGGTGCTTGGGTGGCAGATGTTCATTCCAGAATAGGCTGTGGAAAACAGGTTTTTAAAATATATATATATATATAGGCCTACTCTAGAATCACTGCCTATTGCCCATATACCACAAAAACCCCACATGGAACTCATTGCATATTAAGATGGCATTTAATTAACACCTGCTAATAATTCTTTATTTATTAAATTCTGTACCTGTGTATTAAGCACACAATATTAAAATACCACATGAAGCATCACGCTTCAAGCCTGTCGTGCATTACGGACTTTAACCAGTGCTGAGTGTTAAAGCTAAATCAATAGACAAGGTAAATGTAGAACATTGCTCCCTCAAGTTGACCTGTACACTGTGATATTACTCCAACGCACCTGGTTCTACACACCCCTCAGTGAGACGATGAGATCTTGGACTTTGTTATATGTAAACATAACGATACACGTTTCTGAGAATGGTTTGTACCATCAGGAACTGTTAAAGTCCATAAATAGTGACGACCAATGCACTGATTGAAAATGGCAGTCTATGTATGTTTTATTATTCACTTACTATTATCTATTTTTGATCAAACTTATAACCTTATCCTTGCTTCGTTTCTAAATGATCTAAACATTTGGGCGCTTGTGGTACAGTGGGTCAAGTACACTAGTCCATCAACAAGAAGACTCAAGTTCAGCCTGGCTGGGTGCACTAAAGATTTCTGAAGGAGGGAAGGTCAAACAGGTCACATACACGAATATTTCGTTGGACCGCCTTTAGCTTTGATTACAGCACGCATTCACTGTGGCATCGTTTCCACAAGCTTCTACAATGTCACAGCATTTATTTCTGTCCAGAGTTACCTTCATTTTTCCACAAGATCTTGTACTGATGATGGGAGTCTCCTCCAGCACATCCCAAAGATTCCCAATGGGGTTCAGGTCTGGACTCTGTGGTGGCCAATCCATGTGTGATAATGATGGCTCATGCTCCCTGAACCAGTCTTTCAAAATTTGACCCTCTGAAACAGATGAACATCTTTTCCACGACCACAGGATGTGTCTTTCCACATGGTTGTTTAACAAATGAGAAGCTACTCACTGCATCAGTTAGGGTTAAAGAAGTTGTTAGATATTTATGTACATAAATATGCAGGCCTCAGGCATAAAGGTCGCCCGTATGGTGAGTGGTCACAGGTCCAGGACAGAACCAGCAGACAAATAGTCTTGGCTTCAGACAATGGTCTCTGTTAAATAACAATAACAACATAATGACATGGATGTAGTTTCAGTTCAGTACAGTTTCCAAACACTTCTCCTGGTGAGGGTCGTGGTACCTTATAATATTTAATAATGTATGGTAATAGTAATTAACATATGTACAGTAGTCTGTGTATTCCTTGTATGGTGTGGATTTTGTCTCTAGTGTTTACATCAGGAAAAAATCTACTGCTGTCAGGGAGACACACACACACACACACACACACACACACACACACACAGCTAAGCAATAGGGACCAAAAACTCCCAGAGAGTGAGACTGGGATGATCTATCTAGTTAACCAAATCAGGTATATTGTTATAGTTATGCTACAACTCGGTCCTCTGTGAGATTATAAAGCCATATTTAAAGGGCGATTAAGATAAGATAATCCTTTATTTGTCCTCCAGAGGGGAAATCGACAGTTTGCAATAATTAATGCTCTGTGTACCATTATGGTGGTCCTTTAGGTCCAAATCTAAAAATAATAAATAAGTGATATTGTGATACTGTATTCAGAGTGGAGTTCATGTGAGGAGTTAGTAGAATATTTCAATACAGTTATACTCTATTACTAATCAATCACACTTATTTAAAGAGAGGACCTAAACTTTCTTCAAGTACAGTGAGATCATTTGCATATAGTTGTACTTATATAATCACATACAATTATCACAATATCTCAGCGTTGGTTTAAACGTAATAATTCGTGACCTAATGCTGTGTCATACCTCCACGAATTCTGACCAGAATGTCCTGTAGACTGGGTTTTGCCACTGCTGGTAGACCCCTATGACCGTATGCTTTGATAAACCTGCAAATTCAGCTATTTCTTTCACACTATGGCCTTTGGTACGCCCAAATGCAGTCAATCCTCTGCCACTCCTGTCTGCTTTTCTACACATCGAACAACACTTTCACTGCACTGTACCACCTCTTCTCAATCTATGAATCCCATCGCACACCCCGCAGGTATTTAGAACTCGATCAACCTTGTGCAACGACATCTGCAGGAGCCTGAAGTTACTACAACCTTAAACACGCATGGTGACTCATTTTTTCTCCGGGCAGTATATATAATCTCAGAATGAGAAATAAGATATTAAATCTATTTTCACAGTGATCTAATGTATAATAGCATCTGCGTAGCTCGGCTCAAGTTCGTCTAGTCCATGGTAAGTGTTTGCCTGCACCCGACAAAGTCCAGGATAGGATCCGGTAGCCCAAATACATTTGATATCATACAAATGGTATATCATATAAAGTCAAGTCAAATGTATTTATATAGCACTTTATCTCCAAACAGCTTTACAGCTATGTATGCCCACAGCCCCAAAGAGTAAGCCTATGGTGACAGCGGCGAGGAAAAAACTCCTAGTTGTTATATTTAAGAATTAGATTAAATAACAAAAATATTAAATAGAGAATATCAGCAAGTCCCTTTGCGTTATTTATTCCAGTAGAAGTGCAGTCACTGCAGGTGTCATGCCATCTACGTGTCTGTCTAATATCAAATAATGCAATAGTTCATTCTTAAATAAGCATGTTTCATCGTAAAGCAATCAGTTACATTTAATAGCTACATGTTTCTAAGAGTATTCACTAGCACTTGTAGAACTCTAAATTAAAACCTAGTGCTTAATGTAGTTTTGATGCCCGGATTTCCCTCTTTCACTTTTACCACGAAAAGCCACCAACCTCAGCTCTCGCCCTCGCTATTCTTGAAATGTGACAAATATCTTGCCAGCAATGAAATTCTAAACTGTTAAGCCGCCATGTCTTCAGATGACCGATCGGTAGGTGTCACTTTAATCCTACTGACAGGGTCGCCTTCCCTGCCCTCTTCTCAGCTATCAGCTCACCTTGCCAGCGGATCTTGACCCTGCTGTCTTTGCTATTGCTTCGCTCCTAATTGCTATTGCTCATTTGATGTGTTAATTTCATAGTCAGTCTTTTAGTTGGCTTAAGCGCTGATGCAAACTTGCAACACCGGATGATGTACAGTCCCTGGCTGTTATTCATCGCAGACTGAGCGGACTATTTCTCAAATTTGCGTAAATGAATAAAAACTGTACATTTAGGGCTGCTCAGTTAAACACGAACATGAATGTGACAGCCTTTGTCTAGCTTTTGTAACCTTGTTAAGTCGACAAACTTTAATTGCTCCAAAAATAGGCATGAAATAGAGGTAGGCGGGATAACAAGGTTAAACTGTAAATGAATAATTGTATGAACCATCCACATTTCTGCTTCACATTGCTGTTGCAGCCATAAAAGCACTTACTAAATCTTCAGCACATTTGACCCTACAAGAATTCCAAAGGTTCCACTGAAAGCAAGTCACGACCCAACAATGCTGCTTAGTAAAACTGGCAACATGGGAAATTTCCATGATCAGAATAACCCACCCAAAATGAATTACTTGGCCAAGTTTCATAAGGAAGATATGAATAACTTTTCCCACATACTTATTGTGGATCTTTTTAGGTTTCAGACAGAATAAGGCACAGTTGGATAAATCATTCTTTAGCTGCTAACAAATACTTGCTTGTATGCTTGCGTCTTTATCATTTGGTTAAAAGGATATAATACAATTCAACAAATCTTTAAGTGGTAGTATGGTTGTAGAAATTCAAAATCTGCAGTATGAGCTGATTTTTGAAGTACAAAAGGTACAATATAAATCCAAATATTACTATTATATTAAATACTATTGCTCACTAACACCAAATCATTATGCCACCCCTTATTGGGAAATTTTTATTTTTTTTCCCTGCTTGAGTCAGATTTTGTTCAAATCCCAAGGTTACGTCATCACCAAGGCAAGATGTTAATGAAGCCACAAGAGAACCGAAACCATGGCAGCGTTTCCACGCACTCAGTAAGGCTAACTCTGGAGAATAAATGCTTCAGGATCTCTTCTAATCAACAACGCCAAGGAAACAAAACACAATTTCCAGTATCAATATAAGCATAGAAAGCAATCCAGCAAAATAAGTGCAACATACTGGATGCATTTTGATTCCGTGATGCCAAAGAGTCGAGTCAGATCAGCAGCTCCATCAGCTCATATTCAGAATGAAAGCTATTTCACAAATGACTGGGAAGTCCTGAGTTAGTACTGGAGCTGAGCATAAATACATTTAACAATATTGTTTTTTTTAGATGCAGTGTCAAATTCTTGGTTTTGTTACAGGAATTGTTTGCCTCTGTGACAGCGGGATCCCTTAAGGTCAGCTCCAACATGGAGGAAACCAAAGCACAACATCAAAGTAAGACTCTTTAACATATTAGAGCTAGTATGGTCTAGATCCATGGTTCCTAACCTGGGGTCCCTCTCAGGGGGTGCTAAAATAGGGTGGCAAAAGGGGAGGGACGATGCTTTATCTGCTCTGTGGTGCTCTGAGTTTGCACATTGTTAAATAAAGTTTCAAATAACACACTGACTTGGAAAATAAATCTGTATATGAAATCACAGTGGGGCAAAAAAAATATTTAGTCAGCCACTGATTGTGCAAGTTTCTCCTACTTAGAAAGATGAGAGAGGTCTGTAAATTTTCATCATAGCTACACTTCAACTAGAGAGGACAAAATGAGGAAAAAAAATCCAGAAAAATCAAATTGTAGGATTTTTTAAAGAATTTAATTGTAAATCATGGTGGAAAATAAGTATTTGGTCAATAAATTTGGTTCAACTCAATACTTTGTAACATAACCTTTGTTGGCAATGACAGAGGTCAAACGTTTTCTGTAAGTCTTCAGCAGGTTGGCACACACTGTAGCTGGTATTTTGGCCCATTCCTCCATGCAGATCTCCTCTAGAGCAGTGATGTTTTGGGGCTGTCGCTGGGCAACACGGACCTTCAACTCCCTCCACAAATTTTCTATGGGGTTGAGGTCTGGAGACTGGCTAGGCCACTCCAGGACCTTGAAATGCTTTTTACGGAGCCACTCCTTCGTTTTCCGAGTGGTGTGTTTGGGATCATTGTCATGCTGGAAGACCCAGCCACGTTCCATCTTCAATGCTCTCACTGATGGAAGGAGGTTTTGGCTTAAAATCTCATGATACATGGGCCCGTTCATTCTTCCCTTAACATGGATCAGTCGTCCTGTCCGCTTTCCAGAAAAGCAGCCCCAAAGCATGATGTTTCCACCCCCATGTTTAACAGTAGGTATGGTGCAACTTAGCATTCTTCTTCCTCCAAACATGACAAGTTGGAGTTTTTACCAAAAAGTTTTATTTTGGTTTCATCTGACCACATGATATTCTCCCAATCCTCTTCTGGATCATCCATATGCTCTCTGGCAAACTTCAGACGGGCCTGGGTCAGAAATCTTGCTTGTTTGTGGGTGACCAAATACTTATTTTCCACCATGATTTACAATTAAATTCTTTAAAAATCCTACAATGTGATTTCCTGGATTTATTTTCCTCATTTTGTCTCTCATAGTTGAAGTGTAGCTATGATGAAAATTACAGACCTCTCTCATCTTTCTAAGTAGGAGAACTTCCACAGTCAGTGGCTGACTAAATACTTTTTTGCCCCACTGTACTTAAAAAGATATTGTTTGATTTTTAGCTAAATGTGTAGCTGTGTTAAAAAGAGAAAATGAGCCAAAATGAAAAAAAGAGAAAAAGCTATAATTAATGTTAATTTTTGCCAATAAACATTTGCAATGAATCAGTTTATTCTTTTGGTTTGTATGTGTGCGAGCTTGGGGGGCAGGTTTCTTAGATGCTTGTAAGGGGGCTCCAAGTCATTGTTTTTCTAACTGTGCATTTGCATTGCAGGAATCTTTTCTCTTTGTGGTTTCCTCTGCATGCTCTACCTCATCTCTGTATCTGAGGGGCGTTACAAGAGATGCGAGTGCACATCCGCCACGGTTACGTCCCAATTTCCTTCCACGTTCCCCAACCACACCTGCTGCCTGAACTTCTCTGGATCTTCATTTCCTCTTGTCTCATGGAAGGCTTTCCAGACGACACCCAGTCTACAGATCCTGGATCTGTCTTCGTGTAACATCGCACGTATTGATCACACCTCTTCAGGCTCTACTCCTTCTTTACGAGAGATTTACCTCAGTCAGAACTGGCTCAAGTCCCTTCCTCGGGACTTCCTCACCAATGCCGCTGGTTTGGAAGTTCTGGATTTGGAGCAGAACCTCCTGGAGGAACTTCCTGTAGACTTCCTGAAGGACGCACACAATCTACGCGTTTTAATTCTCAGTGGAAACCGTTTGGCGTCGCTCCCCGCTCCCGTGCTCAAACTCCCGCTTCAACAGCTGGATTTAATGAACAATTCGTGGACCTGCTCTTGCTTTTTGGTGAAGGATTTCCATTCTAATAGTGTTAACTCCAGCAGACTGCAGAGCATTGTGGGTAATCTGACATGTTCCACTCCGCAGAGCCTCTCAGGAAGGACAGTTTGGTCTATCCAGGTTGATGACGTGTGTCGCCTTTCAGGCCTAAATGCCCTGTTCATCCTACTTCCAGTCCTACTCCTGATATTCCTGATGCTCTGTTGGTGCTGTGGAAGGAAAGAGGACAGGAAGGACAGCCCACACTTCAGTGCAGCACACAAAAAAAACGTGGACTTCTTTCCTCCTTTATGCAATGAGAGCGCAAAGGAGGCCATGTTGAAAAACCAGCTTATGCTCAGGCCGTCGTCTGAGCTTTTGGGCAGCACGAGGGATATCAGTGAGGAGATGGAGATTAAATTAGGATCCGTAGAGTCTCTGGGACGGCCGCCTTCCACCTTGTCTGATAAAGAAGAGAATCTGGAACTGGATAGCAAAAAAGATTTAGAGACAGTGAGCGTGACCGAGGTTATGAGAGACTCAGCTGATAGAGAGAAAGCTTACATGACTCAATCCACCAAATATTACAGCCTGGTACCAGGGCTCGAAATCGAGGACTCGGATCATGGTGAATATGAGAGCGTGGATCTATCCTGACAAGTACGATAATCAGGGAGGTTCACTTTGCACTGGGATTTAAGAACGCTGAAGTATACAGCAGGATCTGTCGAAACTCTGGAAGATTTGACGTCATCTAGTGAAGAGATACAGTACTGTGCAAAAGTCTTAGGCCACCATTAGATTTGTTGTTTTAGCAATGGTATAATGACCATATACAAGATGACTTGAAAAAATGAAAACTTGGATTTGTCACTACATAATCCTCTTTTCCACTGATCTTCATTCCAGTCTTTGTGAGCTTTAGCATATCGTAGCCTTTTCACCAGTTACCCCTTGGCTTCTTGGCTACTCCCATTCCAAAAAGTCCAATCCTGATCAAGCTTCTTCAGACTGTAGAAGGGTCAACTTGTCATCCCGATGAAGCTGCCAGATGCTGCTATTGCTCAAGTGTAAGGGGAGGTCACACTAAATACTTAATACTGTATCCTATAGAGGTTGTGTTTTTCTAATTTCTAAAAGGTTTTTCTATATTTTCCTGTAAGATTTCCTGTATTTTCTGGTTGTATTCCGACAAAACGACAGAGAAGTAAATATATATTGTCATTATATCATTGCAAAAACAAATGGGATATCTAATCTAATGGTGGCCTAAGACTTTTGCACAGAACTGTATATCAGACATATACAACTGATACACGATACATTCCAAGCAGTTGATGATTAAAAGTCTTCTTCAAGGCAAGTGGGTGCTACCTTTTGGTCCATAATCTAGTACCTATATTGCATGGCACCAACACTACCTGCTGCACCACCATGCTACCAATGACAATGATTGTTATAACTAATTTGTCATTTCTGTGACCTCGATGAATTTGGCAAGTCTGGTATTTTAGTTTTGTTGGACATTTCATGGATAGGAGCAGCTCACGACAGGCTAGAAATGTTATTTTTAGTCCTAAGTGGGCATGAGAACACCAATGTTGCTGCGCCCCTAACACAACATCAGTACAGCTGCCTTCATATTATCATCCAAAATGGTGATATACCAGCAAATTACACTTCATGAATGAAAACAGAGCTCTGAGCGTACGTTGGGTTAAGGTAATTGACCAGAAGGTCCAGAATTCCAGTCCCAGCCATGCCAAGCTGCTACTGTTGGGTTCTTGACCAAGGCCTTTAACCCACAATTGCTTGGCTTGTAAATTGAAGAGGGTGGGGAGCCTTTTCTGTAAAATTCCATTGTGGAAGCAGGTCTTTATTCCAGTCAAGCAGGAGCTATGTCTAATTGCATTTGTTTAATCAGTTGGTCTGGGTTTTCACATAACTCATAGGGTGTATTAGGTGTAAATCCTGCTTGGCTGGAATGAAAACCTGCAGGCCCACTGTACTTTAAAATTAGAACAGAGAATACCTACATGAATCAATCCAAAATATATGACATGCTGGTGTGTCCAGGCTTCTGATCACCTTCAAACCTGAATGCCTTATAAGGTGTTAATGAAACACGTTTGAGATTTGTGTGAATGTGAATTGTACATTTTCAAATATCACTCATGAAAACACAGAGTGGTCATTATGGAGGTTCTCTTTGTACTGAGCACCTGAAATCCAGCCTTAATTTGCCTGGTCTTCATCAGTTCCCAAATCTCATAGCTCACATTACATTTGTCCGACAATACAAGCGTTGCATTTCATGGCTCCCTGAGTAAAAGGAGGAAATGACAGATCATATGGAATTTCCTCCTTTACCAGTAAAATCAGGAAGCTTATGAGATCACTGATATCAAGCCCACCTATAAAAACACGTTTGCATGGAAGGAAACTAGTTTTATCAGTGCAAAAGAAAGAAAGAAGGAAGGAAATAAAGAGCTAAATTACAGCCCTGCCTTTGTCAGTATCTTAATCACTAATCTGTTATAAGTAACAGAATACTCATATTGCAAATTCTTGCACTGGAGCTCTTACAATCACTAATATTACTTCTAGCTTCATGACCGTTTTGATGAGCACAATTATATTTGGTTAAAAAATGACTGTTGGTGTATTGTAGTGAATTTGACATGAGTAAATGACTAATATGAAACTTTTAGAAAGCTATCACATCTGGAGAGGCTGACCTGTTTTTCTTAAGAGTAAATATAAACTATTTATTTTTTACCAAAATCTGCAGAAAATAAAAATCAAACAATATTTTGTTGCAATGTTACTTCACAGCATGTTTTTACATTACTGCCCGATTAACTGCTTTTGATATTATGTTTGTGTGTAAAATATATGCATAGAAATATGCCTGTCTGCTATTTATTATATGATTTTAATACTTTCAATACTAAGCATTCAACCGTCATTATTGGACACCCATTGCTAATGGTAGACAGCAATGAAGTAGATGTACTCAGTTACTGAACTTATGGATCATTTCCAAGTACTGCTACGTTACTGGAGTATTTCTGTTGTGAGACCTTTTACTTTCGAACCACTACATTTCAAAGTTCAAATTTGTATTTTTGACTCCACTACAGTATAATGTGCGTTCATTGGTTATCTCCAATCAATGTGAGAATAACTTCATTTTAATTGTCTGATTGACAACTACCATGGCCATCCTTGTCCTGTCTAGGACCTCACGGCGATTTTGTTGGTAGAAAGATACCTTTCTTTGCAAAAGCCTTCTATTTTCATTTATTTAGCAGATACCCTTATCCAGAGCAACTGATACAACCTTACAGTGTACAATCCAAACAATTGTGGGCTAAGGACCATCCTTGAAGACCTAGCTGGGGATGATCCCGGAACCTTTGGGACCATAATCCAATACCTTTAGAGCTGAACCACTACAGTCCACACATAACTCACAATAAATCATAAAAGTAAAGTGTGCCTGCTTTTTGATATTTGTTTACTATTAATGGCTATTCTACTCGATTAGGATGTTTTTTCATTTGGAACAAGTGAGTGCATTTACATCCACTTAATAATCTGAAAAGTGCAGAAAATCAGGTTTTGTCAGTAATCCGATCAAGGAGTTTATGTGCACTTGAGTAATCAGATAATGGGAAACCTCCAGGTTTACATGACCCAGGTAATGCTCGGATTTCTACTTTGCAACCAGTCAATAATCTCAGAAAAAGATGTGACCTAAACTTCAATTTTCAATATTAAATAATCAAACGTTTCATTTTCTTGAGGATATATTGTGTTTCAGAGTCTCCACAAAGAGTTCGACAGCTGTTTAGTGCACATGTGCAGACTGCCAAATCCGATGTAACTGGTGTACCTGCTATGAGAAATCAGATGACTGAAATAAAATCCAGCTCTCTTTATCAGATTACTTAATCTGATTTCTAGGTCAGAGTATGCTGTATATATGACCACTTGAATGATCAGATTTTTTGACTGCAGAAATTTGACTATGATCGGATTATTAAGTGCATGTAACCACTTATAACCAAGTATACTTCAAAGTAAGTATTTTTGTACTTTGGTACTCACCAATCAATGTACATGAGAGGCCATTTTTATTATGGAGCACAAGGAGCCCAGGTTTATCCCCATTACATCGATGCAGTGTGAGCCCTGTGGGTGACACGCCAAACATCGACACAAGTATTACCAATGTTAAAGTGGGACTTTATAGACACCCTGTCTTTCACTCAAAACAACACATCACAAGCTCATAAAACCCGAACGTCTAGTGCTGAAGGGTATAGCGTAAAAGTAATCTGTTCAGGCCAAATTCCAAACTGTATATGGATACAATGTCAGCCCAAGAACTACTCACAAGAGCTTAATGTATCAGCAACACACAGACCTAAGGTCACCAAGCATTATGGCAAGCGTTGGCAGGAGTGATGTAAACACATCCTCTTCATTGATGTATCATGGTTCACCATCAAACGCTGCCCACTTATATGTAAGGATAATGGGATTATGGTCTGGCTGTGTGTAATGGTTTGGGCTGATAATGATATTATGGAGAACTGTATGCTTTCAGCTTTGTGAAAACAGTTTGGGGAATGTCCTCTCCAAAGCGAGAGCCATAACGTTGAATGTAAGGCAGGTCTTGCCACTACTGAATCATTACTGATTGGAAACAAATTCCATCAAGTTCCTGCAGTCATGTATCAAAATCTATTAGAAATCCTCCCCCAGAAGGAGGTCGTTATAACAGTCAGCTCCAAATCAATGCAGTTTGGATGTGATGTTTAGATCAATACTTTTGACCATATAGTGCTGTAATAGTTCTTTATACTAATGAACTGAGTCAATCCAGCCACATTGTCCAGATTCTGACCTCCTGTATTCACCCGTCTGTAATTGCTGTGTGTGAGAGTGAGTGTGTGTAGATGAACAAATGTGTGTGTGGGAGTGTGTAATCACAGTGTTGAGTTTCAGAGTAGCATTAGAGCTGCTGCTCTCTGTCTTTACTTAACAAACCCACACTTAAATCCCAGTTTTTCTTTTTTTAACATGTTCTTGGGTGGTGTCTCGCTTTGCTGATCTTTACTCACACTCACTCTCTCTCTTTCTCACACACACACACACACACACACACACACACACACAAACACCCAGTTTCACTACATTTCAGCTGCACTACGTAATTTTACACCAGATGGAGGCTGAAAGCTGGAACAGGAGGAGGTTGACATGTTTTCTTACTCAGAGATGGAAACAGAATGCAGGTGCAAGAGAGAACAAACTAAACATAACACAATATTAAAAAAGGAAAACAATGTGAAAGTGCAAAGCTGCAGCTAGTTAATACATTTATAACCTTAGATTAATAAAATCACTCAAACATGGTAACTAATCTTCTCAAAAAATAATTCATTATCAAATACCACATACAGTGGGGCAAAAAGTATTTAGTCAGCCACTGATTGTGCAAGTTCTCCTACTTAGAAAGATGAGAGAGGTCTGTAATTTTCCTCATAGCTACACTTCAACTATGAGAGACAAAATGAGGAAAAAAATCCAGGAAGTCACATTGCAGGATTTTTTAAAAATTTTATTGTAAATCATGGTGGAAAATAAGTATTTGGTCACCCACAAATATATTAATTTCTAAATTAAATAATTAACATCAAACATCTTCCTTTTCTTCTTATCATAATTAATATTAAAATAATAGTAATGATAATAGTAAATAATTCAACGATTATTGTTAACACTTAAGTAAATGAATAATGCTTTAGTCCAAATAGACATGGCGTAGACTAGCTATGCTAACAAAAGGCAATGGAAGAAAACAGCAGGGCTAATTGGCTAAGGAGCTCTCGCTAACATGCCAGGCTAATATCAAACAATAAACATGGAAACATGCAAGACAGGGACACATTTTAAAAGCAGGTGCAGGGTCAGAGTGCTAACAGGGAAGAGGCACAGGACTGGGATTCACAGAGACATGAAGAACTACACACAAAATAAGGAACACACTAACACATGGTAAAGGAACCTGAGAACAGGTGCACAAAACATAAACTCATGGTACTGGTGTGCTAAACACAGAGTAAACAACACGGGACAGGGTAAGTGCAAAACAGTAAACAGGAACACACAAGCTAACAAAGGTAACATGAAAAACAGGAGTCAAGGAAACAGGAGCCAGGAAACAAAGAACAGTTGAGTAGCCTGCTATGGAAAGGGAAAAGGGTCAGAAAGGACCCAAGTCAAGATGATGGATACTACTACTAGTACTACTAACACTAATAATAATAATAGTACTAGAATTAGCAGTATTACTAATGGTAATTGTAATAAAAGTAATAAATATAAATCAATTTTATATATAATATATATTACCATTTGGCCTAAAAATATGTTTTCAAAATATTATGCATTTTTCATATCCGAGTATCAGCTTTGCTCTGTAACAGAGAAATTATTATTGACACTGATTATTAAGACACTATGGCTAAGGAATTCATCATAAGAAGTACTGATTTGTTTCTGTACTGAATTTGTAAATGAACCTGTCAGCAACATTTTAGCACTTAAGACCAGAATAGCTACTAAAGATTATCATGTCCAGGATACAGGATACAGTAAATACTTTTAATTTACATTAAATGAGAGAAAAGTTTAGAGTTATTTAAAGCATAATTTGCCATTCCAACAATGTACAGTCGTATGAAAAAGTTTGGGCACCCCTGATCATTTTCATGATTTTTCTTTATAAATCATTGGTTGTCCAGCTCAGCAATTTCAGTTAAATATATCATATAGCAGATGAACACCGTGATATTTGAGAAGTGAAATTAAGTTTATAGGTTTTACAGAAAGTGTGCAGTAATTATTCAAACAAAATTAGGCAGGTGCATAAATTTGGGCACCCTTGTCATTTGAATACCTTTAGCACTAATTATTGGAACACAAAATATGTTTTGTAAGCTCACTGACCCTTGATCTACATACACAAGTGAGTCCAACTATGATAAAGGGTTAAGGTGGCCAATTGGAAGTTTTTCTCCTCTTTGCATCTTCTCTGAAGAGTGGCAATATGGGAGCCTCAAAACAACTCTCAAATGGCCTGAAAACAAAGGTTGTTCAACATCATGGTTCAGGGAAAGGGAAAAGCTCTCTCAGAGATTTCAGCTGTCAGTTTCCACTGTGAGGAACATAGTGAGGCAATGGAAGACCACAGGCACAGTTCTAGTTAAGGAACTCCCGAAGTGGCAGACCAAGAAAAATTCAGAGAAGGATGGTGAGAACAGTCATAGTCAAGCCACAGACCACCTCCAAAGACCTACAACCTCATCTTGCTGCAGATGGTGTCACTGTTCATCGTTCAACTATACAGCGCACTTTGCACAAGGAGAGGCTGTATGGGGAGAGTAATGCAGAAGAAGCCTTTTCTGCGGACACACCCACAAACAGAGTCACTTGAGGGGTGCTACAGCACATTTGGACAATCCAGCTTCGTTTTGGGAATAAAGTGCTGTGTACTGATGAAACTAAACTTGAGTTATTTGGACCATAAACAAGGAGCGGAACAAGAACACCAGCATCCCAAGACAAACACTTGCTACCCACAGTAAGATTTGGTGGGCGGTTCCATTATGCTGTGGGACTGTGTGGCCAGTGCATGTACTAGGAATCTTGTTAAAGTTGAGGGTGCATGGATTCCAGTTAATATCTCCAGATTCTTGAGAACAATGTTCAAGAATCAGTGACAAAGTTGCACCGAGGCCAACGACCCCAAACCCTGCTCAAAATCTACTAGGTCATTCATGCAGAGAGGAACCAGTACAACGTTCTGGAATGGCCATCTCAGTCCCCAGACATGAATATTACTGAAAATGTGGGCTGTCCATGCTCAGAAACCATCAAACCTGACTGAACTGGAGATGTTTCTAAAGAAGAATGGTCCAAAGCACCTTCAACCAGAATCCAGACTGGAAGCTGTAGGAGGATCTACTAAACATTGATGTCATTTTTCTGTTGGGGTGCCCAAATTTATGCACCTGCCTAATTTTGTTTGAATAATTACTGCACACTTTCTGTAAATCCTATAAACTTCATTTCACTTGTCAAATATCACTGTGTTCATCTGCTATATGATATATTTAACTCAAGTTGCTGATCTGAACAACCAATGATTTATAAACTAAAATCATGAAAATTATCAGGGGTGCCCAAACTTTTTCATACGACTGTAACAGAACACATTTACATAAAATGCATATGATATACTTTGATGTTTATTGCTGTAAAAAAACTACACTAATAATAATAATAATAATAATAATAATAATAATAATAATAATGTGTTACCACTATGTTTTTAAATGCATGTTTTCACTTGACCATATGGGGCGGCACGGAGGTTCGGTGGGTAGCAACGCCGCCTCACAGCAGCTGTCTGGGTCCCTTCTGTGTGGAGTCTGGATGTCCTCCCCGTGTCTGCATGGGTTTACTCCGGGTGCTCCGGTTTCCTCCAACAGTCCAAAGATATGCATTAGATTAACTGATTACGCTAAACTGACACTGACTTGAGTGTATGTATAAATGACTAGCCTTGAAGTAACCTTGTGTGTGACGTTAAAATGGCCGCTGATGCTGATAGTGACGTTAAATAAACCAAATAAACAAACAAACAAACTTGGCTATATGAGGCATGTGTCCCCAAAATAGTTCCCTTATCACCATCCCCCGCATTCCACAAACCATATTTAGCACTATTAGTCTACAGGGAACAGAACTGTATGTAATTTTGGAAACTACCTAATATGACTTGACTCATTACCGTGCAACAGGAGATTCCATCACATAAACACAATAACCCTCACTGCGTGGTTTAACAACATGCTTACTACATGACACAGAAGCTTACACTAGCATTAACAAGATGATTCTGGTAAAAAAAAAAGAGGGCTCTGGTAATTGCTGTTGTGTTGTTGTAGCTGCCTCAACAGCCCTGAGTCAGAGACGTCTCAGTGAAACATGATGCAGCAAACAAGATAAAACATGGTGATGCACTCTGTTGAAGCTCACGTTGTGCGCTTGTATGGTTGTGTGGTGCTTTGTTATGGAAACAGAATATTTATTGTGTGTCACATTCAGGCAAGCATAAATGTGATTATTATAATTAACGTGAACAAAATTGTGTAATCGGGTTAGACATTTTTATAGCTCCACAACACTCATTTGTATACTTCTGTTTGCATGACCAAAATAGCAACAAACATGTTTATATCCTGAAGTGAGGATAACGAGGCTGCAGTATGCTCCAGTGATGTTAAACAGCATGCAGTGTGCATTTGTACTTCCTCTAAAGTGTAGATGTTTCATGTAGAAATAACAGGACTAATATAATCAAAAAATAATTTAAATAAATAGCATTAAGCTAAAACCACACAAACTAAACTACATTTCATATAAAAACTGAAAATGACATCTTCTCATATACAGTGGCACTTGAAAGTTTATGAAACCTTCAGAGATTTCTATATTAAAGCATAGATATGACCTAAAACATTATCAGATTTTCACACCCAGTTAAACAAATCAGGCAAAAATATTATACTCAAGCAACAAAGATCACTCCAAGAGCAAGTCACGTAATAGCCTGCGAAGTCAAAAAGGAACCCAAGGTAACTTCTTAGCAACTAAGGCCTCTCTTACATTGTCTACTGTTAATGCTCATGACAGAAGAACAGTGAACAACAATGGTGTGCATGGTAGAGCTGCAAGGAGAAAGCCACTGCGCTCCAAAAAGAACACCGCTGCCCATCATGTAGCACATGGACCGTCCAGAAGGCTATTGGACAAACATGTTTTGGATGGATGAGATCAAAATGGAGGTTTTTGGTTTAATTAAGAGCATTATGTCTGAAGAAAGACAACTGCATTCCAGCATGAGAAAAGTATAACATTTGTGAAACATAAGGTGGTAGTATCAAGGTTTTGGCCTGTTTTGCTGCATCTGGGACAGTACAACTTGCCACCATAGATGGAGTGATGAGCTCTCAATTATACCATTAGATTTGAAAGGAAAGGGGTTAAAAAAGACTAAACATAAAGTGTTGGAATGGCCAAGTCAAAGTCCTGTTGCTAATCCAATAGAAATGTCCCGGACGTTCCAGGGTTGAAGCTGGTCTGTACAGAGGAACAGAATTCCTCCAAGCTGATGTGCAGGCCTCAGAGTTATGGAAATGATTTGTAGCTGTTATATCTGCACATGTCACACTAGATACTGAATATACATACTTGTGCCACTCACAGATATAATACTGGTACAACAGATAAATGAACAAGTATAATATTTTGATCTCATTTGTTTACTATGGTTGTCTTTACCTACTTTTAGAACTTATGTATGCAGAACTGTAGACAATTCTAGAGTTCACACACTTTCCAGAACCACTGTACATTATTAGCATATATGTTGATATGGTGTATGATATTCATGTCAGATTTACATCCTAATCATTTCGCAGACGATCTTATCCAGAGTCACTTACAACTCACACAATCTTACAAGGTACAGTCCAAGCAGTTATGGGTTAAGGGCCTTCAGAGTGGCAGCCTGGCAGTTGTTGGAACTTGAAGCTTGGACCTTGGTCAGTAGTCTAGTACCTTAACTGCTATGCCACCAGTTAGAAGTGTAAATATGTCTATACAATACATATTTACAATATAGCAATCTGTGCCAAGATATTTAGACCAAAATATGAATTTCTTACATCTAGTGTGCTGTTTAGTTTTGTACAGAATGTGGTTCTAGTGATGTTTTACACCTCTCATGAACACATACTCTGAGTTGTAGGTAGTGAGGTATATATATGAGGTGTATACAATGAGTCAGTGTGAGATAAGAACTGGGCGTAGCATTTATTTCTGTGCATTCCTTCCTGGTGAGAGCACTGAGGAAGTGCTGCTCACTGTAATCCTGTTGTGAAACTCTCACACTCTGGTCTCAACTCAAGCTTTCTTCTTATTTACTTTCATATAAATACACATTTTCACTTTAGGAAGTTTGATTAGCAATGGTTGAATAATGGGCGATGTATAAACATGACGTATGTCTTTGGAAATTCTAAAACTAATATATACACGCCTGTACACCTGCTCATTCATGTCATTATCTAATCTATCAGACAATCGTCTAGCAGCAGTGCAAAGCATGAAATCGTGCCGATAAAAAGCCAACAACTTCATGTACCATCAGAATGGGTAACAAATATGATCTCAGTGATTTTGACCGTGGCATGACGGTTGGTGCCAGATGAGCTGGATTGTGTGTTTCTATGACTGCTGATCTACTGGGATTTTCAAACACAATAGTCTCTAGAGTTACTCAGAATTGGGTAATAAAGATAAAACTTCCAGTGAGCCGCAGTTCTGTGGATGGAAACGTCTTGTTGATGAGAGAGATCAGAGGAGAATGGCCAGACCGGTTCACACTGACAAGGCTTCAGTAACTCCGATAACCACCACCTATACAACTGTGGTGATCAAAAAAGAAACTCAGAATGCACAACACGTCTATCACACACACACACACATACACACACACATACATTTTATATATATATATACACTGCTCAAAAAAATAAAGGGAACACTCAAATAACACATCCTAGATCTGAATGGATGAAATATTCTCATTGAATACTTTGTTCTGTACAAAGTTGAATGTGCTGACAACAAAATCACACAAAAATCATCAATGGAAATCAAATGCATTAACCAATGGAGGCCTGGATTTGGAGTCACACAAAAAATTAAAGTGGAAAAACACACTACAGGCTGATCCAACTTTGATGTAATGTCCTTAAAACAAGTCAAAATGAGGCTCAGTATTGTGTGTGGCCTCCACGTGCCTGTATGACCTCCCTACAATGCCTGGACATGCTCCTGATGAGGTGGCCCAGGTCCCAGACCTGGACTAAAGCATCCGCCAACTCCTGGACAGTCTGTGGTGCAACATGATGTTGGTGGATGGAGCGAGACATGATGTCCCAGATGTGCCAAATCGTATTCGGGCCAGTCCATAGCTTCAATGCCTTCATCTTGCAGGAACTGCTGACACAGTCCGGCCACATGAGGTCTAGCATTGTCCTGCATTAGGAGGAACCCAGGGCCAACCGCACCAGCATATGGTCTCACAAGGGGTCTGAGGATCTCATCTCGGTACCTAATGGCAGTCAGGCTACCTCTGGCGAGCACTTCTTTTGTGGCCCTCCAAAGAAATGCCACCCCACACCATTACTGACCCACTGCCAAACCGGTAATGCTGAAGGATGTTGCAGGCAGCAGATCGCTCTCCACGGCGTCTCCAGACTCTGTCACGTCTGTCACGTGCTCAGTGTGAACCTGCTTTCATCTCTGAAGAGCACAGGGCACCAGTGGCGAATTTGCCAATTCTGGTGTTCTCTGGCAAATGCCAAGTGTCCTGCACGGTGTTGGGCTGTGAGCACAACCCCCATCTGTGGATGTTAGGCCCTCATACCATCCTCATGGAATCGGGTTCTAACTGTTTGTGCAGACACATGCACATTTGTGACCTGCTGGAGGTCATTTTGCAGGGCAGTGCTCCTCCTGTTCCTCCTTGCACAAAGGCGGAGGTAGCGGTCCTGCTGCTGGGTTGTTGCCCTCCTACGGCCTCCTCCACGTCTCCTGGTGTATTGGCCTGTCTCCTAGTAGTGCCTCCAGCCTCTGGACACTACGCTGACAGACACAGCAAACCTTCTTGCCACAGCTCGCATTGATGTGCCATCATGGATGAGCTGCACTACCTGAGCCACTTGCGTGGGTTGTAGAGTCCGTCTCATGCTACCACGAGTGTGAAAGCACCACCAACATTCAAAAGTGACCAAAACATCAGCCAGAAAGCATAGGTACTGAGAAGTGGTCAGTGGTCCCCACCTGCAGAACCATTCCTTTATTGAGTGTCGTGCTAATTGCCAATAATTTCCACTTGTTGTCTATTCCATTTGCACAACAGCATGTGGAATTGATTGTCAATCAGTGTTGCTTCCTAAGTGGACAGTCTGATTTCACAGAAGTTTGATTTACTTGGAGTTATATTGTGTTGTTTAAGTGTTCCCTTTATTTTTTTTGAGCAGTGTATTTATATCTCACCACTGTGTGTGTGTGTGTGTGTGTGTGTATATATATATATATATATATATATATATATATATATATATATATATATATATATCTATATATATATATATATATATATCTATATATATAATATATATATATATCTGCTGGGGACAAGCAAACTGGGGACATTTGGTATAAACATAACCAAAGCAAGAACATTCACTAAGACTAATTAAAAGTAAACTGTATTGTAAAGAAACTTTATTACAAATTATTACAGCACTAGCACAATGTACATTCATTATCTGTATGTATACAAGCACAGTGCACACAGGAAACGCTACATGAGTTGCTTATGTAAATGAAAGATAAATACGCATTATGCCTCCTGGTGGTGCCAACCTGAGCGTGCAGCTTAATGCTCATTTATTCCCTCACCTTTTCTTTACACAGGCATTAAGATACGTTTGATCAAACAAAAATCTGCTGTTGTTTAGACATCAGATCACATTGCATCAGCAGTGCTATCCGAATGCAGAATTTCTTCACACCAAGCCAAAACACAAATCTGAACAGAGCATCCGAGTTTTCTCTAGTGCTGTCAAAGGATTCAAATGTTTAATCAGCATTAATAGTGTTTGTTTTGTAGCAAAAATTGTGACATTTTACCTTTTTAACAGGCATAGGTGTGGCCCATTTAAAATTCGAGTGAATGCATTTATTAGTTTTTAGTAATAATAACATTAATTTCTTCATGTTTTATCTTGTTTGCTGAAGCACAGCGTTTCCAATGAAAATGCTGTGTTGCAGCAAACAAGACATGACATGAAGTGTGTGTTGTTTTTTTTCCAGATCACACACACACGCATGCACACGAGCTCGCATGCACCCCCGCACGCACACACACACACACACACACACACACACACACACACACGCCTCGGTCAGCCAATGCAAATCTTTTGACTGTTTTGGGGTTTCAAAGGAAAGTTGTAGTTTCCTCATGGGGACAAGTAAACTGTCCCCACTAGGTAAAAAATGCCAGATCTTTCCTTATGGGGACATTTGGTATGAACATGACCCGGCCCCACACGGAGTTTACTAGAAAGATAACTTCTATTCTAACGCAAAATACTCTTTTTATTTGTACTTTCACAAGAAACAGCATTTGCAAGCTGTTATCTCACGTGCCAGTCATGTTGTTAAACAACACATTGATGTTTAGTGTGTTTACATGACGGAAATCTGCTGTCAGACATTACTAAGCAAAGCCATATAAGGGTGTGTACAAACTGTTTACAATCCTGTTCTCTATAAGCTAACTGTGCAAGATATGGCAAATATACTCACCAGGCAAAAAAATGTACCTAATAGCGTGTAATACTTCCACGAATTCTGGATTTCCTGGTAGACCTGTGTGACCGTACACTTCGATACACCTGCAAACTCCTGCACACTATGGCCTTTGGCACAACCAAATGCAATCATCGTGCAACGCCGTCTGCAGGAGCCTACAATGTCAAGTATTTAGTGACGCCTACCCTTTCACTTGAGCAACTGCAGATTCAGCGATATACTAAGTTAACCCTTCTACGGTCTTTTTTGCAAAGCAACAGGCAAGAAACCACTTTTTCGGATGGGGAACGGAGAAAAGGCTAAGTTATGCTAAAGCTCACAAAGATCAGAATGAAGATCAGTGGAAAAGAGTATTATGAAGTTACAAATCCAAGTTTGAATTTTTGGGTCCAACTGTTGACAATGTTATATATGGTCATTTTGCCATTGCTAAAACAACAAATTTAATGGTGGCCTAAGACTTTTGTAGAGTACTATATATTGGAAAATATTTATTTTGTTAGTAACTAATCTTCGGTGCGTTTCCCAAAAGCATAGTTGCTAACTATGTTAGCAACTTACACAGTTGGAACAATGCAGTTGTGATTCAACAATGTAAGTTGCTAACAGTTTGCAGTTATGCTTTTGGGAAACGCACCTCTGGACTGTTGAACATCTTCATGTGTTTTTGTATAATTGTTCTTTTTGGAGAGCAGTGGCTTTCTCCTGCAACCCTGCCATGCACACCATTGTTGTTCAGTGTTCTGATGATGGACTCATGAACATTAACATTAGCCAATGTGAGAGAGGCCTTCAGTTGCTTAGAAGTTACTCTGGGGTCATTTGTGACCTCGCCAACTATTACACACCTTGCTCTTGGAGTGACCTTTGTGGGTCGACCACTCCTGGGGAGGGTAACAATGGTCTTGAATTTCCTCCATTTGTACACAATCTGTCTGACTGTGGATTGGTGGAGTCCAAACTCTTTAGAGATGGTTTTGTAGCCTTTTCCAGCCTGATGAGCATCAACAACTCTTTTTCTGAGCTCCTCAGAAATCTCCTTTGTTCGTGCCATGATACACTTCCACTAACATGTGTTGTGAAGAGCAGACTTTGATAGATCCCTGTTCTTTAAATAAAACAGGGTGCCCCCTCACACCTGATTGTCATCCCATTGATTGAAAACACCTGACTCTAATCTCACCTTCAAATTAACTGCTAATCTTAGAGGGTCACATACTTTTGCCACTCACTAATATGTAATATTATATCATTTTCCTCAGTAAATAAATGACCAAGTATAATATTTTGGTCTCATTTGTTTAGCTGGGTTCTCTTTATCTACTTTCAGGACTAGTGTGAAAATCTGATGATGTTTTAGGTCATATTAATCCAGAAAGATAGAACATTCTAAAGGGTTCACAAACTTTCAAGCACCACTGTAGATGTAAATAAGACAGATGTTATTTTCAAATTGAATTCTTAAGAGCTCGGTCGTTAAAGCAAACGGAGCGGATGGATGCTAAATGTCACATACCTGTATGCATATCATATACTGTGGCACTAGGGTGGTGGAGTAGCCTACTATGCTAGTTGGAGTCCCAGCGATGCCTTCAGGCTGGGTAGGGTATCCAGGGCACACCCTGAGTTCTTCAGAACAGCCACCCCTGGATCCTGATCAGGAAAAGTATAGTTCATACAAGAAAAAAAAAACTTTTATATAAAATAATATACTGTACACATTTATACAAATCACATTTTTACAACCTCTGATGTGTTGGTGAGGTGAAGCTGAGAACAGTGAACTGCACTGATGAGTGTCAGTGCGCTGGTGGAGGAGCTGATTTATGTCATCATGTTGCAGATTAAGAGCTGTATAAACTCTCACTGAGCCACTCTGTTTAACAGAAAAGCAGAACTTACAGGTTCAGCGTAGATCTGTCCTTCATTACAGTAAAACAACATTAATTATGTGAATGATGAATCCACACCGATTAAAATCCTCTCTATAAAATGTGTGTTACTCTGTAAACATCATGCAGCTCCATAAATCACGCTGAAGCAGAAGTGTCCTACATAAACATGCTTTAAACAATATAGCTGTTACCTCAGCTAAAAAACAGCTGAGATCGGCACAATTTCCTGGTCAGCCCAAGCTGGTTCACGCTGGTTAGTGGTGGTCCTGTTCTGGTTATGCTGGTAAAAGAGCATGGATCAGCTTACAAAACCATCACAACTAAATTACATTACTAAATGTTAACCATAAATCTAATGTTGTTTAGACAAGAATTCCACAATTCAGTAAAAAAAACCTCCTGACCAAAGTTACACCCTGATAATAAAATATCTATTCAGTAATTTGTTATGACTAAACTAATAGTGCTGACCTTCACTTTTTACCATAGCCGCTAGAATAGCAGTTCAGCAGAAGCACAAATAAAAAGGCTGATATTTTAAATTATTATAACAGACCTATTGGTCTAGACATCCATCTAAATCAGAGCTTAGCTCACTGCCACGTGACCATGCTAATTTATGATATTCAAATGTCATGTCAAAACCAAGCCAAGAGTAGTGACCTACTCATAATCATACTGCACAGCTCATTAAAACATAGACAAGTTACAGTTAGACTTTGGAAAAGTACATACATTATTGTTCAAAAGTCTTAGACCACCAATCGCTTTGTTGTTTTACCAATGGTATCATTTCCTCAACCACATACTGCGTTTCAGAGTTTCCCCAAAAGTGCTTGGTAGCTGTTTCTCGAGTGCTGCATTTAATTCTAGAGTTGCCAGATCCTGTGAGAGAAATATGCAGCCCAGGTCTGTGGAAACAAGCCCAAAATAAAGATTATTAGAATAAGAGGACCTGGCTTCCACAACAGCTCTGTGCACATGTGCAGACTAAGAAAGCTAATCGAAATTAAGGAATGCATGTGCTGAGAAATCCAATTACTGGGCTTTCACTGCCAGGGAACCACACTGGACTTAGGATGCCATTTCTTACCTACTACTAATACACATAAATATAATAATAAGAGTTGTATTAAAATGAATAGTTATCACACCAAGTAAGAGACAGGCTTACTGCCACTAGAGTAACTAATTCCTACCAATATCACCTAAAAACTAAGATTAAGGACATTGTGGCACACCTAGCTTAACTACACAAACACATGAGCAAATTATAGTTCTGATCATTTAAAACAGATAGCATGCATAAGAAATGCATCTTGCATTGAGATATTGGTATGCAACCTCATAAATCTACACTTTTACAATGTTTGTAAGCAGCAGGAATCGAGAACTGTACCATCATCACTCATAGTGCCAGGTTTGATCTCTACTTCTGGTTCCCAAACCACAAATCACGGATCCTGCCATCAAACAGAGGATATAAATATGAAGACAAGAGACCAGGTACCTCTCTCACCAGCCAGACTCCTGAAGGTAAGAAGGTCAAAAGAGCAACAAGAAACTTAATATTCTAGGTTAAGCAATTCACAGTTATGGTTAATGACATGGCAGGGTGATATAGTAACAATATCAGAAATATGATTTCTCAGAGATGACGTGTGTAGATATAATATTATTAGACGTGAAATAAAATTTGATTAACTAAAGCAGAACTGAAAGGTGAATATTGTGTTGTTGCAGGGTTTGAGTGCTGAGACAGAGGTGTGCATCATGACGATCTCCTATACTCTAGAGGTGGCCAACGCCAGATTCGCTGGATTTACCAAACTTTTGTTCCGATGGAAAGGAAGCATTTACAAGCTGCTCTATAAAGAGTTTCTCGTCTTCTGTGGCATGTATGGTTTCTTCAGCATCATATACAGGTAACCAACCTGACTCGGTTCCAATCAGAGATGCTTACGCACCAACACTCAGTCAAGCACAGCTCAAAAGAGCTGTCAAAGTTGTAAATAAAGCTAGAAATTGGTGTTTTATTATTAGTTTTACTTAATGTCGCATCAGCATCAATGGCTATATTCATGTCAGACGCAAGGTTATGAACACACTAGTCATGAGCGAATCCACACGGACACGAGGAGGACATGCAAACTCAGCACAGGCAGAATCAAGGATCTCGGAGCTGTGAGGTGACAGTGCTAACCACATGCCACTCCAAGCTGGAAATTAAAGCACACTGTTCTTCAAACCACAAAATGTTCAGCCATCGCATGTTTGGTGTCTGAGGTGTTAAATCCAATGGCATGCTTATTTGACTGGGGATTTACTGTGCGACATGGTGGAGCAATAGTAAGCACTGTCTCCTCACAGCTCCAGTAATCCCTGGTTCGATTCCACTTGTGTTAATTTTCTTCCTGTGTCTGTGAGGGTTTCCTTTTATGGTTGGTAAGGGCTTTCAGGGTGTCTCTGGGAATTCACTTGGTGCTGTCAAAAGTGTTCCCTGAATGGACGCCAGTCCAACACAGGGTTTAAATATATAACATAACATAAAAAAGAATAATAAATGTTGTGTTAATTAGACAGAAAATGCAACTGATGAACTTTGAAATGCAAATGACTCTAAATCAGGCCTTGCATTGTGCCTAACAGCATTTTCATGATAATAGCCTATGTGAATGGTGCATCCCACTGAATTGCTTTGTGATGTTGCAAGACATGCAGTGTAGCTCTGTTATCCTTTTTACCGCTAGTACAAAGCAAAAAGAAACAAATTTTAGACATTAAACTAAGGATGTTATATAAAATCATTTTGGACAAAACTGTTGTGTGAATCCATGCAGAACTACCGATTAAGAGCTTGTGTATGTTTGGACGTCAGGTGTGGTCTTACTGAAGATCAGCAGGAGCTGTTTGAGAGAGCTGCACGTCACTGCAACAAATTCGCCAAACTCATCCCAATGTCCTTCGTCCTGGGTGAGTCCAAAATCAAACAAAAACACAGCTATACACACTATAAGAGACCCAGCCTCCATTACTGGAGTGGACCCTTGCAACTAGGGATATACAGGATTGGGATGGCAGCATAGGAAAAGGGTAAAGGGAAGGGGTGAAAATATCCAACAATGCCCGCTACCCCACACAAGACCGAAGGACACACACATCTACAAACAAGCAGCGTCTGAAAGCCAAGGGCCGAAAGTAAATAATCTTTGATTTAGAACTAGCACCAGAATCATATGTATTGAGAACACTAAGTGAACGCAAGTCAAGGAAAAATAGCAATTCTGAACTCAGGAACAGGAGCCAGCCAACCCTCAACAATGGCATCGGTATACTAGAAATTGTGACCATTGTGGCCTCGCTAACCAGACATCAATGAGGGACTCAGAACACATCTCGAACCTCACCTCAACATAGATGAGATATGAACCAGAAGAGTTACCCCACAATCAGGATAACCATCAGCTCTGTGCAGTTGTTTTTGTGGTCTTGAGACTTGAGGCACCCAGTTTCTTTGGCACCTATGTACAGACACCAGGATACCACTTTTGGATATTCATGATACAATACACTGTGGAGTAGGCATGACTCAAGAGCATCTACTTATGTGATGCATGCTTTGCACCATGGCTGCTTGTCAATACAAATCCAGGTGTAGAGGTGAGATTTATCAGAATATAGATGCTTCACGGTGATACTTTCAGGGTATTTTGGTAATGGTGTTGAATTGAGGCAGCAAAAGATGTGAAAAATGTGAAAACAAGAGCATGAGAAGCTATAGTAAAAATGATTTGGGACTGTGGTAGCCTAGCGGGTAAGGTACTGGACTCTGGCCCAGAAGGTCCAGGGTTCAAATCCCACCTCTGACAAGCTGCCACTGTTGGGTCCTTGAGCAAGACCCTTAACCCACAATTGCTTGGATTGTAAGACTGTACCCACTGTAAGTCACTCTGGATAAGGGCGTCTGCTAAATGCTGTAAATGTAAATGATTTCAATACATCGTAAATGTGTGTTTCCAGGTTTTTACGTCACACAGGCATTCCAGCGTTGGTGGGGTCAGTACACAAGCTTTCCTCTGCCAGATAATCTCATGATGGTGGTGTCCGGTAACGTCCATGGCTCAGATGAGCGTGGCCGCATGCTGAGACGAACACTAATGAGATACGCCAACCTGTCCTCCGTCCTCATCCTTCGCTCCATCAGCACCCGCGTACGCAGACGTTTCCGCAACCTCGAGGACATCGTGGAGGCAGGTAGTAATATGTTATAAGAACAGTGTATTGTTTATTATATGTCATATAACATACATGAACATTCTCCAGAGTGCAAAGCAGAAATATTAAAACAGAAACTAATTAGAGAGAACATGTCTGTGTTCATATACAGTACATACATTTTCAGGAGGCTGTTTAACCTCTGCATTATGTTCTGTGAAACAGTATGTGTGCATTTAGTGTTTAATTTTAAACAATAATATCAATTAAAACACAGTATGAAAACATTTAGTACAATATTCGTGTACAATACAGTAATTCTCATCTTTGTATCTTTTATAAAACTTTATTTATAAAACTTTTTGTATCTTCCCAAAAACAGAAGAGTGGAAAGCTATGATGTTTACAAGCTTTTTTTGATTCTCTTCTCTGTCAGTGGGCATCACAAGGTTTCACTCATACTAGTTTTCTGTCATTTCGACAGGAACAAGATGTATACGAGACAGATTTTTATTTCCAATTGTGACTCTTAAGACTTCAGTTAGTAAAAGCTAACGAACAATGATCAGATGGACTTTATATCATGCATACCTGTATTTAAATGTTATATACTGATTTTTTCTCATATTTTCATTAATGTATGTATATAGACTGATCTACAAAGTTCAAACTGCAGTCGGCCAGTAAGAAAACTATTTGTAAACCTTAATGTGCAGACCTTAAATATGTACAGGGTTTCTTCTAATCTATTTAAGGCATGAATTGAGATAGTTATAAATTAAATATATACAAAATCACCACTTACAGAGAGTTTGTGGGTAGATGTCTCCCAAACCCTAATAATTAACCTTTAATTTGTAAAAATATACTTAAAACAGTTTGCTTAAGTCATTGATTTACATATTATTTACGATTTTTTTATATTTAAAATGATGACTTTCAGGTCACTAACGGAATGCAGAGTTTTAGTTTTAGTATTTTAGATAACACCCCTGAACTTCAGAGCAGGAAGTGTGTCTGCACCCCTGTTGGCCACATGCTGAGTAATTGTATATTAAGTAAATTAAGTAAACTGTATTAAAGAAAACGTAAATGTGTCCCGAAGTCTGATCAGTGTGAAATGTTAAAACATATCACAATCAAGCACAGTTTTTTTTGTGCAATTAAGTAAACTAGCCATATCACGTTCAAAGTCACTTAAATCGCCATTCTTCCCCATTCTGATGCTCAGTTTGAACTACAGCAGCTCGTCTTGACTATGTCTACATGCCTAAATGCATTGAGTAGCTGCCAAGTGATTGGCTGATTAGATATTTGCCTTAGTGAGCAGTTACAAAGGTGTACCTAATTAAGTGGCCAGTGAATGTGTATGCAAACTAATGATATTGTTGTGATGAGGTCAGTATAGACCCATATAATTACATGTTATTAGACAGATTTCTAATACCAGTACATGCTATTTGTAAATGCAGGATTTATGACGCCGGAGGAGCTGAAAACTCTGAATCACCTGCACTCAGACTTTAATAAATACTGGATGCCTCTCACCTGGTTCGCTAATTTGGCATCACGAGCGAGAGAAGAGGGACGAGTGAAGGATGATATTGCTCTGAGGCTGCTGATGGACGTGAGTTCACATCAAACCTATTATGGCTTAAAAGCAATGCACAATGTCGTTGTTTTAATCAAATATTAGTTTCCTGCTGATTTTTTGTTACTAAGTCATGACAACGAAGCAATTTAATATTGGTCAGGAGGACCAGAAATTGTGTGCCTGCCCTCAACCATACAAAGCTACAGAAACGTTCAACAACCCTAATCACACAATTTTAAAAAATATATTCCTCCACGTTAGAATTAATTGGTAATACAGTAATACAGTAACTAAAACTGTGGACTTTGCTACTGCTGCACAACCATTCTGCATTATTTTTCTTCAGAAAATGCACTGTTCTAGTTCAAATGTAGAATACAGTCTTGTTATAACCACTTTAAAAAGGGCATTACTCATTTCAATTAGCTTTTGCATCAATATATATATGTATATATACACACAATACTAGGCAAAAGTCTTAGGCCACCATACTGTAGATATTGTTTTAGCAATGATGTCGTGATCATATATATTTCTCAGTGTCTTTATTAGAATATAACCAGAAATATAACCAGAAAATATTTAGTGTGACCTATAGCAGCATATATATATATAATATATATATATATATATATATATATATATATATATATATAATATATATATATATATATATATAGATATATATATAGATACACACACAACACATTACACCACATACATACATACATACATACATACATACATACATACATACATACATACACACACATCATACATACAGAAAAGATGAGAGCGAGAGGTCTGTAATTTTCATCATAGCTACACTTCAGCTATGGAGACAAAACATGAGAAAAAAAAATCCAGGAAATCACATTGTAGGATTTTAAAGAATTTAATTGTAAATTATGGTGGATAATACATATTTGGTTCCCAATAACAAAAGTTCAACTCATACTTTTGTAACATAACCTTTGATGGGCAATGACCAGAGGTCATACATTTCCTGTAAGTCTTCACCAGGGGTTGGCACACACTGTAGCTGCGTATTTTTTGGCCCATTCTCCCATGCAGATGCTCCTCTAGAGCAGTGATGTTTTTGGGGCAACACGAACTTTCAACTCCTCGCCACAAATGTTCTAATGGGGTTTTGAAGGTCTGGAGAGACTGGCTAGGTCAACTCCCAGGAGCTTTGAAAATGCTTTTTAATTAACGGAGCCACTCCTTCGTTGCCCCGAGCGGTGTGTTTTGGGATCATTGTCATTCTGGAAGACCCAGCCACGTTTTCATCTTCAATGTCTCCTCTTCCCGGATGGAAGGAAGGTTTTTGGCTTAAAATCTCACGATACATGGCTCCGGTCATTCTTCCTTAACACAGATCATCGTCCTGTCCTTTGCCCTTTGCAGAAAAACAGCCCCAAACCATGATGTTTTCCACCCCCATGTTTTTCACTGTAGGTATGGTGTTCTTGGGATGCAAGCACAATGAGTTTGAGATTTTACCAAAAAAGTTCTATTTTGGTTTAATCTGACCACATGATATTCTCCCAATCCTCTTCTGGATCATCCATATGCTCTCTCTGGCAAACTTCAGACAGGCCTGGACATGTACTGGCTTAAGCAGGGGGCACGCCGGTGGCACTGCAGGATCCGAGTCCCTCTCGGCGTAGTGTGTTACTGACGGTAGCCTTTGTTACTTTGGTCCCAGCTCTCTGCAGGTCATTCACATCAGGTCCCTCTGTGTAGTTCTGGGATTTTTGCTCACCGTTCTCATGATCATTTTGACCCCACAGGATGAGATCTTGCGTGGAGCCCCAGATCGAGATTATCAATGGTCTTGTATGTCTTCCATTTTCTTACAATTGCTCCCAAAGCTGATTTATTCACACCAACCTGCTTGCCTATTGTAGATTCACTCTTCCCAGCCTGGTGCAGGTCTACAATTTTCTTCCTGGTGTCCTTCGACAGCTCTTTGGTCTTGGCCATGGTTGAGTTTGGAGTCTGACTGTTTGAGGCTGTGGACAGGAGTCTTTTATACAGATAACGAGATCAAACAGGTGCCATTAACACAGGTAACAAGTGGAGGACAGAAGAACTTCTTAAAGAAGTTGTTACAGGTCTGTGAGAGCCAAAAATCTTGCTTGTTTGTGGGTGAGCAAATACTTATTGTCCACCATGATTTACAATTAAATTTTTTTTAAATCCTACAAATGTGATTTCCTAGATTTTTCCTTCTCATTTTGTCTCTCATAGTTGAAGTGTAGCTATGATGAAAATGACAGACCTCTCTCATCTTTCTAAGTAGGAGAACTTGCACAATCAGTGGCTGACTAAATGCTTTTTTGCCCCACTGTACATACATATACACGAGCACTGCCTCACTGCTTCATTGACCTGGGTTTGAGCCTTGAGTTCTGATTATTTTGTGGACTTTTGCATGTTTTGTCCACATGGGTTACCTCCTTATGATGTCAATAGGTGGATTGGTTGGATTCCTCAAACATAGCTGAAATGAATAACTCTGCTTTAAACACTAAACTGGAACTCGTCATGCAGCTGTGTGGCAAAAATAAAACAAACATTAACCCACTTACATTTTTACTTTTAGAACCCGAATTTTATTTTATTTTTAATTTACTTTAGTAATTTATTTAATTATATTGTATATTTTAGTATTTTCATTAAACATAACTGTACATGAATTTTGTTTAACATCCACATACACCTGAACCACACAGCTCCAGTTTATCTGTGTGTTGGTGTTTGTGTGCAGGAGCTGAATAATTACAGAGGTAAATGCAGCATGCTCTTCCACTATGACTGGATCAGCATCCCACTGGTGTACACTCAGGTAACTTAAGGTGTATTTAGCATATGGTAGGTATGGTATTTAGATAACATATGCACATTATGCACATGCAGAAGCAGACGTTTGTACAGCTCTGGTGACATTTTACGAATATACAGAGATAAGGTGGATTTATACAAAATTAGAGATCAGCGAGTACAAATGTTTCCCATAAGTAATGTAAATTGAATTAATCCGTTCCAGACCCCCAGTAAATCCACACTGTATAAGGCATTATATGCATTAATTGTATTGTACAGGTGCTCCCTGATTTATGATGGGGATATGTTCAACAAATCCATCATACGTTAAATGTATCATGAACAGAAGAGTTTATGTATAAGTATTATGTAGAGTGGTCTATACTGTATAACAGCGGATTAATGATAAGTAACTTCGTGTTTAAAACACTTACATTAACCTAGACTTTGCTGAAATCATTAACATAAAGCTTATTTTATAATAAAGTGTTGAAAAATCTCATGAAATTTAGTGAGTAATGGACTAAAAGTGAAAAGTGAAAGCTTACTTACTCTATTTATGAACTCCAGGTGTTAGCATAGCTGCTAATACTAACTGCGATACCACTGTATTAGTATTTGTACTGACTGACAGGTGTGTGTGTGTGTGTGTGTGTGTGTGTGTGTGTGTGTGTGTGTGTGTGTGTGTGTGTGTGTGTGTGTGTGTGTGTGTGTGTGTGTGTGTAGGTGGTTACTATAGCCGTATACTCCTTCTTTGCGTTCTGTCTGATCGGACGGCAGTTTGTGAGACCCGAGAAAGCAGACGAACACAAAGTTCATATAGATCTGTACGTGCCCATCTTCACCTTGCTGGAGTTCTTCTTCTATGCTGGCTGGCTTAAGGTAGCTAACAAAGAATGTATTATAATTATGTGAAACCCTCAGTGGTGTCCCAAATCTCAACCCTTATTCACTATATGGAGTACACACTAGGAAGATGTTTGAGACGCACAAGTAGTCCATTTAGTTCACACACAGAACCTGAGTCACACTTATCAAATCTGTTAATCTGTTAATGAATTAGGTTGGAGAACTGATCATCAACCCGTTTGGAGAGGATGATGATGACTTTGAAACAAACCAGCTCATCGATCGAAACATTCAGGTTGTTACAAATCACTCTGTAACCTTAAAATTCAGCAAATCACATTAGCATAAAGGATTCATATTACTGTTCTGAATATTGTTAATGTTCCTTATTCATTCACTCAGTCAAAAACGTGGCTAAGACACAAGCACACTATCTACCGTCCACATTCTTGCCCATACAGAATGCTTAGCAATCTGGCCTTCTAGTTCATTTAGCTAATTAGCAAGTTAATATTGGCTTCCAAGCTCCACATCAACATGAAATAAAGAAGCCAACAGCAATTAGCTACAGATTGTGAGCACTTTCTGAGACTTAAGTTAGACTTTACTGAGAGATTTGAACAGCAGTTCTTTCCACAGGAACTAATGGAAAGAACTGAGACTACTGAGACTTCTAATAAGCTTTAATAAATGTGTAAATAGATAAACAGTAACAATATGAATGTAACACTTGGCAGTTTGATCGGGATGCTGTGGTTTGTGTAATGTTTTTTGACCTGTACATGTGTTTGTGTCATTCAGGTTTCCATGCTAGCTGTGGATGAGATGCACCAACGCCTTCCTCCTCTGGAAAAGGACAAATATTGGACAGATAAAGCTATGGGTCGTCCTTTCATTTCGGCGCGACCCATCTTTATGGGTTCTACATACGACATGAGGTAAATTTTCACTCAGAACGTTAAAAAAAAACTGCTTAACACCAGGTATCGCTAAACCTACGTTGTACAATGTGGATGTGAATCGTGACATCTGCTGTCGAAACGGTGTAACTACATCCACTATATAACTGTAGGATTCTGGGAATAAAAAACTAAATTAATTAAAACGAAATGTAATTATTGTGAACTTTGATTACAGTCGAGAACTCGATAGATTTTAAACAATAGATTACAAAGTATTTCGCTATAAAATGAAAGGGCATTCAGTTAAATATGATGGCCACGCATTCCCTAACTCCTGCTGTAGCACCTTTATTACTCACCTTGCAAATGATGTCTTGCAAATGATGTCTGATAAGATGGCATGTGCTGATTTAGTGAGGAAGGTTTGTTTTATTGCTCTAACACACCCTGATGAGCTAATCTCAATCAGGTGTGTTAGAGCAAGAAGAGTGCGACATGTAAGAACAGCCTTTCAGGAAAAGTACAAATTATTCAATAATTTTGCACGATTTCTATAACTAAATGATGATGGTGTTAATGCTGCCTTAAATTCACTGTAGATTAATTTAGTATTCTGTATTTAAATGTGACTAGACTGCCTAATGAGAGTTAGTTTTAATTGGAGGTTTTGCAGGTTGTCCCATAAGTCCTCATAGGAAAAATATTCAACAAAAGGTATTACTTGCAGAGCTTGTTCATTATTTATTCTTAATACATGGATTTATCTATGTCAAGTCACCAAACTTGCTCACTCATTATACTTAGTACGTGGATTTAGCTGTTCCACCAAGTTCCCAAACAAGTAACCCTTTTAGACAAGTTAAAGACATGAAAGCATCCTGTTTTACCCTGCTTATGCTGGTTAGGGTCACGAGGGAGGGTCTGGGGCTTACACTTGACCGCTCTGGATTACCAAGCAGAAGGTTGTGAGTTCAAATCCTGCCTCTGCTATCCTGATGCTGTTTGGTTCTTAAGTAAAGCCACTAACCTGTACCTGTTGCTCTGGATCATTTTGTTCTGAGCACCCTAACAGGTTTGATTCTGTCAGACTAATAACTAATAGCTCAAACGCAGTTGGCTGTATCTGAGGGAGGGAATCATCTAGCTGGTGTTTCAACAGCAGCAACTGCTGTCCGTTTGGAGTGCTGGCAATGATGGGAAATTGGTATGTGAAGCATGGAAGTCTGCCACCTGCTGGTGAATAGAAGCAGTTTTAGTCACGGTGGTTGGAGGCACATGTACTACAGCTCGTTCCTCAGGTGGAAAACCTCTTTTGCAGTGTTGCACACTGGATCTCTGCCCCACACAATGAGAATCTTGGTGTGAGTTTGGGCAACCCGCAATTTTCCTGATCATATAACATCAACCACCAGAAAATCAGAAGAATATGCCTGTTTCTCACCCCAGAAACTGCTCAGAATGCTGCTGGTTTACAACGAACCAAAGTTCTCTTATGTAACTTCACTACTGAGATTCCACTGGCTTCCTGTTGTAGCCAGTAAATTAAAACTCTTGCCCTAGCTTTCAAGGGTGGCACAGTGGCTCGCTGGGCAGCACTGTCGCCTCACAGCGAGGAGGCTCTGGGTTCAGTCCCAAGGTGCTCCCTGTGTCCATGTGGGTTTACTCCAGAATGGGTGCTCTGGTTTCCTCCCACAGACCAAAGACATGCTTTAGGTTAATTAAGTATATATGTCTTAAGCTTCGATATAACCTTGTGTGTGTCGTTGAATGACCATTGATGCTGAAGAGCGATGTTAAATAAACAATCAAGCATAGCTTCCAATGCCTACAAAGGTTCTGCTCCACATTCTGGACATTCTTTGATTCAGAACAACATCCTTATATGCTAATGGTGGCTAGTGTGTTTTTAAAATAGAGTTAGTACATAAGCTAATCATGTCATTTTACTGGCCAGCCACAGTGATCCGCTTCCTACATCCCTCCAGCGGAGCTGCAGTTAGGTATGTTGCCTAACACATAGGCATTTTACATAACCCATCTTATTTTATCTCTGTAAATATTGTAAATCGGTGTTATAAGACTTACTGGCGCTGGTTTATTGAAGTTTGAGAAGTCAGCCATGTTCCAGATTCCTGATTTACTGACTGACAACCGGTTATGAGGTTCCGCTCCTTTGAGAAGTCAATCAATCATCATAAAAAGTCGTGCGTCTAGGCGGCACAAATGAAAACACACCCAGTGACTGAAAATGATTTCATTTTCTCTAAAATATTAGTCTACATATTATTCTTTTTTATTTTAATTTTTATATTTTTACACACGCTCTCTCTGTAAAATATTTATTTAGCTTCTGTTTATTTTTATTACTATAATACTTTAATACTGATTGTTACTATAATCTTATTAATTAGATAACTTAGTTTACTTCTTACATATATCATCTAAGCCACCCAAAAAGGTTGGGTCTGTTTTTGAGTTTTGGTCTTCCAAGGATTTGTTCTTATAACGTTTAGGGAGTTTTTCCTTGCCACTGTTGCGCTAGGCTTGCTCAATTTGGAATTGGCCTGAAGATATAAAATTGTTAAGCTGCTTTGAGACAAAGCTAAATTGTAAAAAGTGCTCTAGAAATAAAGCTGACTTTGACTTTAGGTGTCTATTAGTTTTGTGTCTGGGGCTTGCTCAAGGACCCAACAGTGGCAGCTTGGCAGAGGTGGGATTTGAACCCTGGACCTTCTGGTCCATGGTCCAGTACCTTACCCACTAGGCTACCGCAGTCCCTCTTAAGTGCTGTTTTGACATCATATACTATATATAATGACTTCTTTTTATTATATTTCAGGATGGATGATGAGGACGTGGAGGATCCAACAACCAACGATCAAAGGCAGCCAGTCAACGTTTGGCCTCCGGCTCCAAAAAAACAGAAGAACCGCAGAGGAATGTCGCGACTCTGCTGCTGCTGCTGCACTAAAAAACCAACCACCACCACTAAGGAAAAAGAGCCCGAGTGTATGAACACCATGCTGAACAAAGCTCTTCCAGCACCAGAGTGTGAGGAATCAGAGCAGGTCCAAGACCAGTGTGAGATCACGCTGGAACAGAAAGATAAAGATCTGAAGCTCAGCTAAATCTGATCTTCTGAAACCTCAATTAGAAAAAGTTGGGACATGCAAGTAAATAAATAAATGCAGTGTGTCTTTCATTTACTTTGACTTTTATTTCAGTGCAGGCAGTATTAACTCATGTCTGTTCAAACTCATCTGTTCATAAACATCGATTCCTGCATTTCAGGCCCACAACACATTCCAAAAAAGTTGGTACGGGGTAATTTATGGCTAGTAATGAGGTTTAATAAATAAATAAAAGACGTAATTTCAAACAGGTGATTGTAAGCATGACTTGGTACAAAAGCAGCATCCACAAAAGACTTTGAGGAGCAAAGATGGGCAGAGCATTTTAGTCTGTAATTATTAAGTACTGGTAAAGTGTACACAAGCAGTACAGCAGCTCTGCACATAAACAGAACCATGTGCATTGCTTGTGATTTTTTAATCTAGGAGGTTATAACCAGTTAGAGCAGCACAGTTCAGACCTGCTCAACTTTCTCAATCCTCCACCAATGAGTCAGTATGGATTGGCACCAGCATTCAATCGAAACCTTCAGGAATGAAGCATCCTCTGCTCTTTACAGGAAGGGATCAGCAAATGTTCTGAAACAGGAGCTAACCTAAAGGGAAACTCACACACACACGCTGTATCACGTTCTTCCCACTAAGTGATCTTATAACTAATCCCTCTATAACCCCAAAGTGTTGGTTCTTATTGTTTGGAAAGAAGTTTAAGGAACAAGTACTAGGAATGAGAATTATGAGACGTCACACACAAACTGGGACAATGTGTAGGTCGGTGCTTTACATCAAATTAATATCCACATGAATGCCCAGACACCAGAAGCATCCTGATCTTCTTCCCACAGTCCTGCCACCACATGACAGAAAAGAAAAAATATTCGTTGGACCAAGCAACCTTCTTCCATGGCTCCAAAATCCCAATTTTCACAGTTGCGTGCCCGGTCTGTCAATACACAGCCACTTACTCAGCAGGGGGCACTGCACTTATGACACATTCCTTCCACAGGATTAAAAAGGTTTACGATTCACACCCGAGTAGCTCTTTGGGATAGTATTCGATCCAGCCAAAACCATTTGTTGCTTGTTAAAGAGGCTCACCTCTTCACTCCTGATCATTTCTCCCATATCCCAAACTACAAAAACCTACTCTTCACTTGCCACCTAATATATCTCAGGGACTTTGCTGTAGTCCTGATAACTAAAAAAACACAAAACACTTTTTGTGGGTTTAATGTTTTGGCCATTACCAATTAAACATCAATAGTAGATGCTAGATTGGTGAGAAGTACACCTCCAATATCACAGCATCAATCTTCCCCACAAGCATGAAAATAAACCATAAAACCCTGCAATCAAACTCAAAAGGATGAGGTACTCAATCCTCCCTGCTACTTTCCAAAACAAATTTCACTTTTCAGCTTGTGTGGGTGACCATAATCTTAGTTACACGCAATTCTGCTATGACTGGGACCGCTTAAGGGTTAAGGTACTGGACTATGAACGAGAAGATCCAGGGTTCAAATCTCCTCTGACAAGCTAGCACTATTGGGTCACTGAAAAAAGCCTTTATCAACTGTAATACTGCATGTGTTGTCCGTCCATGATTTAAAAGCAACTTCAAAAAAAAAAAAAAAACACCGGCGACCCAAGACCCTTTCACATCAGAATTATTGACCAAGATTTAAGGAAACAAGCTGCAAGCTCATAATACACGATAGACTACTTTCTAAAATGCCAATTACACACATATATACTTCACCTCAAATAGAGTGGACAGAAATGTGCTTCTCTGTAAAGAAATTCTGGTCAGAACCAAGTTCCACAAGCAACTGACAGACACCATAGTCCTAGAGAAGTTGACTTTGGTTTCCAGGGCTATGAGACCAAATGAATTTCACCATGGAAGTCTCCTGTGCACCATATTAAGCTATATCACGGAAAGTATGAAGCGTTTTAAAGATGCCAGAACTGATTTCTCAGAGTAAATAAAACCATGTACAACAGCAGTGTGGGGCGTTTCCTTTTAATGGTGTCATATCAAACAGAGCTGTACATTTATTTGCCTTTCTTGGCCTTGATCTTCCTCAGGTAGAACTCCAGTTCTTTACCCTCCAGAACGTAGCCGTCAGCTCTACCACACTGTCCTGGTCTGGAAGAGATGCATGCTGGGAAAACAAAAACACCTCCAATTAGAACGCCCTAAAGCCATCCACAAAGAGTATAGAGAATTTACACAAACATCAGAAAGTGGTAAGAGTTCATCACTGTGGATTCAGTAGCAGAACTGGTTAAAGTCTCATCACAGTTATGTTAGTCCTAGAACGCGAACGTATAAAATGCTTCATGGAGGATTTACCGAGCAGCTTGCCCTGCAGGAACTGCTCATCCAGCAGAGAACTGATCTTGCTGTTCTTTCTGCGCTCGTCAAACTTCTTCTGAACCTTCTTCGACCTCTTCTTGTTAAGAATGTCCTCCTCTTCGGGGGTCTGCAAGTAAAATTCAAGAAAAGAACCAAGTTCACTAGAAAGTGGAAGTTAAGCTTGCAGAAAGAGAGATCATAACCAGCACCGAGGAAGGAAGACCGAGAGAGATTTTAAAGGGAAAGGATCCTGACACTGAAGATGGGAACCCGTGATTAAATGGGGATTTGATTTTAAAATCTGGCACAGAACAAAAGCACAACCAGTCCATGGATGCGGCTGGAGGCAGCAATGCTGGCAAAGCCTGCGTCCACAAGTGTGCGCTCTGCAACATGCCAAACGCTAGCACTGAAAGTGGATTAGATGGGTCTCTCTCAGAGTCGTAAATGGCATCAATAGTGCTCAGTAGCAGAACTGGACAAAGTTCTCATCACAGAAAGTCCATCACCTAATAATCCACCAACTTCTATCAATATAAAACATTCATTCATCTGCACAATCTCCTCATGGAGTCCATCCCAGTAGGAACGTTACTCTCCCTGACCTAATCTTCAAATAAGTATTTCACAAATTAACATTTCTTATTCAAAACCCATAAACTGATGGGTAGAACGTACCAGCTTGGCACCCTTCTTGCGCCCCAGAGGAAGGGCGTAGTGAGACTCGTACCACTGCCTGAAGGGGGTACTATCCACGAGGATCACGCAGTTCTTCACCAGCGTCTTGGTTCTCACCAGCTCGTTGTTGGAGGCGTTGTAGACCACGTCGATGATCCTGGTCTTGCGCGTGCAGCCTGGCAGGATTAAAACACCACAGGATTAACACCATGCAGTTTCACTGAAGGACGGGCCTGTCCCAAATGCAACAGTGATGGTGTCCTAATTACACCAAGTACACTTCCTCCCACAGCGCTTTAGGGCTAATAAGCCGTTACAACTCCAAAACACTGAACATGAACTCGTTTAGTTTCTTACTAATTTGATCATACAGTGATCTCTGGTTCAATCCCTCACAATTATCAGTACTACAGGCTACCACCCAAGCATCCCAAATGTCTTAAACCCTCTAACGCTGATCATGCACTGCAGGTCTTTCTCAGAGTTGGAACACCGGAGTCACTCACATGTTCTCAGTAGCAGAACTGGACATGGTATCTTCATTGAAAGACGACCAGCAGATCTGATTCATGACGTACAAGTTATTAAAGACGTGCGTTATTCACTTACACTCCGACCCCCAGGAGAAGTTGCCCACGTCGAGCCTGAGCGCGCGGTATTTCTTGTTGCCTCCACGCACCCTCACCGTGTGGATACGCTTAGGGCCGATCTGCAACAAACACATCGTGTTACACGAGCGATAGGCAACACCTGAACATACCAGATCAGCGCATGTCCGTGTGTCAGTGTAACTATGACAGATCCTAACATCGGAAGGTCCAGAGCTTTAACCAAAACGGTCAAAAAGAACCAACCTAAGGACGTGTTTACATCACTCACATGGACACCATGCTCAAGAGCCCAAGAATGCAAGTCTAGACACCTACTGATAAGCAAAATGTACAAAAAAAAACATCCAAGAGATGGAGATGGATGTAGGATTGCTAAATGCATGAGCACTAAACCTCAATTTAATCGCTGTGAATGACAATAGATCAAATTAGATTTAGTGCTTTCAAACCTTCATTACTAATACAGATAGTACAAAGAAAAGTTGATGTAGATTTTTAATAACAATACTAACGTTTTAACTTTGGAAAGTTCAGAAATCACTATTTCCATCAGCTTTGACCACCTAATCTGGAACATTAAGCAGAATGAAGCATCCTGGTTGGAACACGCATATTCGTTCATTTTAAGTCCAAAAACAACAGCCGTGCCTTTACAGAAGTGACACGTCTCAAATATTTAATTAATATTTGATTTTTTTGGTCAAACAAAGCCTTTAACAAACAATTACCCCATTACAAAAGATCACCTGCCCATCACTACTGTCCGAGTTCACCAGCTGTACCTTTGTGTTTGAAGGAGGCCGTCCGAGCTCATACTTCCTCTTCTTATGGACAGGTTTGCGTTTGCCACCGGTCTTGCGGCGTTTGTGCCAGTTGTCCCTTGAGATACCTTAAACAGACAAGTCCTAAGCATTAGTGCTCAGATCCTGGTGATCCAGAATAAATATTCCCTGCAGACTCGAGTGTTCAGTTCTCCAAGGTGAAGTCTCCGCATGGTTTATTAGACCATTAGGATTCCAAAGTGTCATCATACACACTCAAGCACTGAAAGTTGTTAAAAGTGAGCTGGGGTGCTACCATCATCTACTGTGGCCCAGTGTAAACTATTTAAAGCCATTTTCCTACTTTTTTCCCCACAGGGTCAAAGGGGCTATGGCACCCATTCCTGGAAAACAAGTGTAGTGTAAGCTTGCTTTGGACTGGATGCAGGTCCATCACTGCACTGGGGGATGCTCCATCACACACCACCAATAAATGCATGTGACACTGATCCAGCCAGAAGGCACTACCGAGACCTGAACCCAGGTCTCTGTGGTGGTCAGACCACACATTTCCACTGTTCCAGATTCCGGTGTGCTCTACACCAATTGGTGGCAATTGTAGCAATGGAACAACGTGAAATCCCTGACTGTAATCACCACGTGTCCAAACACTTTTGTCTACACAGTATATTACTAAACCCAATGATGTCTGATGATTATAGTTTTGATTAAAAATGACAGTCAGTCCTGAAATGGCCACATTTCTTATTGTAAAACATAAATCACACAATGCATAGACTCAAGGTTTTACAGCACGACTGAATGAAAACTAGCTCGGCAGGACATGCAACAAAACTACAATTTATAGGACTACAAATACACCACTAAAGTAAAAGCAAGTTTGTTTTTTCCAAAAAATCAAATGAATATCCCAAAGTAATAAAAGACTAATCCACATGTACAATCCTGTAGCTACAAGGGGTTCAAACTCGTAGTCAAGCACACACTGGTGTGAAACAGAAAATACAGAAACAATTCAAATCATATATAACGGTTAGAGTTAACGTGTTAACGGTTAACGTGTTTAACAAGCACGGCGCCATTATAAAGAAGAATTCGAGTCAGCCTTCAGCCCGAGTTTACATAACATCTTACACACGCTTACTTCAATTAAACACCTCTAACCGACCCAAAACAAACACTTAAACTCTAAAGCAGTGTTAAACACACAACCCCAAACTCCCTTGACTGAATATTCAGCTCTAAAAGTCGTTACCGCGGTAGCGTGAAGCCTCTGAGCGCCGCCATCTTTATAACATGTCACCACTCTTCCTTCCCAACTCATCTCGCCCAAAATGCACCAAAATACGCCACATCAGCCCGCCATACTGACACACGGCGATAGCATTAAGTCTACCGAGCACGTTTGGCGCAATATTAAACTAAAAAGCAAAGTTTAAGAGCGCAGATGAGATCAGATTGTGCCGAGTGAGAAGAGGTAAAACACTCACCCATCCTCACGGCCGGCTAGAAAGAGGACTCGCAATGTATCATGGGTATGTTTCATAGACCCAACTATCGCGAGATTCTGCGAGAACACAAATACGGTTCTAACTGACGGTTCAGGCATTCCGCTATTTTGTTGTAACTGTGTAAAATTAAACTTAATTTTCTATATTTTCAGCGCTGAATCGAATAATACAGATGTAACTGTTCATAATGAGTAAATCCCAGGAACATTATTATATTTTTATAAGGTTTCTCATGTCACAGTTACTCTTCATATGAATTAGCTCAGAACAGCACAGAATTAGCAAACACATAAAATGTAAGCATATGGCATCCATCGTAATAGCATTAGGACCTTCTAATGACAAAAGTTGTATATTTTTTACAATAAACAAATAACATCTAAAAATAATTTCGCTAACAGCTGGGTAGATTCTAGGATCAGAGCTTTGGGGTGCTTTAGGGGAACCCAATGAAACCAAGAAAAAAAACAACTATACTTTTTAAAGTGAATCATACCATTTCAGAGGCAAGTATTTTTGTTGTTAAAATATATGATTAAACCATATACGTTTAATGGTTTTAACATTTTATCAGCTTATCAGAGATAAGCTGCTATTAAAAAAAACACACACAACAAGAAAAATTGCCATTTTACCATTATTTTTGGGGAGCTGGGACTCAATTTAGGGTTGCAAGAGCACCCCTAAAGATAGGCTTAACACACCTGTGGGTAACAGGATAATAAGTTGAGATATACAGTCGTATGAAAAAGTTTGGGCACCCCTGATAATTTTCATGATTTTAGTTTATAAATCATTGATTGTTCAGATCAGCAACTTGAGTTAAATATATCATATAGCAGATGAACACCGTGATATTTGAGAAGTGAAATGAAGTTTATAGGATTTACAGAAAGTGTGCAGTAATTTATTCAAAAACAAAATTAGGCAGGTGCATAAATTTGGGCACCCCAACAGAAAAATGACATCAATATTTAGTAGATCCTCCTTTTGTAGAAATAACAGCCGCTAAACGCTTCCTACAGCTTCCAGTCTGGATTCTGGTTGAAGGTGCTTTGGACCATTCTTCTTTAGAAACATCTCCAGTTCAGTCAGGTTTGATGGTTTCCGAGCATGGACAGCTCACATTTGTCTAGGGACTGAGATGGCCATTCCAGAATGTTGTACTGGTTCCTCTGCATGAATGCCTTAGTAGATTTTGAGCAGGGTTTTGGGTCGTTGGCCTCGGTGCAACTTTGTCACTGATTCTTGAACATTGTTCTCAAGAATCTGGAGATATTAACTGGAATATGCGATCCTCAACTTTAACAAGATTCCTAGTACCTGCACTGGCCACACAGTCCCGCAGCCTGATGGAACCGCTACCAAATTTTACTGTGGGTAGCAAATGTTTGTCTTGGGATGTGTGCCGCTCCTTGTTATGTCCAAATAACTCAATTTTAGTTTCATCAGTACACAGCACTTTATTCCAAAATGAAGCTGGATTGTCCAAATGTGCTGTAGCACACCTCAAGTGACTGTGGCGTGTCTGCAGAAAAGGCTTCTTCTGCATTACTCTCCCATACAGCCTCTCCTTGTGCAAAGTGTGCTGTATAGTTGAACGATGATTAGTGACACCATCTGCAGCAAGATGAGGTTGTAGGTCTTTGAAGGTGGTCTGTGGCTTGACTATGACTGTTCTCACCATCCTTCGCCTCTGCCTATCTGAGATTCTTCTTGGTCTGCCACTTCGGGAGTTCCTTAACTAGAACTGTGCCTGTGGTCTTCCATTGCCTCACTATGTTCCTCACAGTGGAAACTGACAGCTGAAATCTCTGAGAGAGCTTTTCCCTTTCCCTGAACCATGATGTTGAACAACCTTTGTTTTCAGGCCATTTGAGAGTTGTTTTGAGGCTCCCATATTGCCACTCTTCAGAGAAGATGCAAAGAGGAGAAAAACTTCCAATTGGCCACCTTAACCCTTTATCATAGTTGGACTCACTTGTGTATGTAGATCAAGGGTCAGTGAGCTTACAAAACATATTTTGTGTTCCAATAATTAGTGCTAAAGGTATTCAATGACAAGGGTGCCCAAAATTTATGCACCTGCCTAATTTTGTTTGAATAATTACTGCACACTTTCTCTTTAAAACCTATAAACTTAATTTCACTTCTCAAATATCACGGTGTTCATCTGCTATATGATATATTTACCTGAAGTTGCTGAGCTGGACAACCAATGATTTATAAAGAAAAATCATGAAAATGATCAGGGGTGCCCAAACTTTTTCATACGACTGTACTTCTCAGTCATATTTACAATATCATCAAATATACAGGAAAAAATAAAAAAGAACTTACTTTTGTTCTTACTCTGGTCTTCAGATGATTTCTTAATAAACCATTATTAATTTATTCATTCATTCACTCATTTTCATAACCGCTTAATCCAAATCAGTGTCACAGGGAGCCAGGGTCTAACCGGCAACGCAGGACACAACACAGAATCAGCCCTAAACAGACACAGTGGGACACTTTAGAGACGCCAGTCAACCTAACACATGTCTTTGGAATTGGAATAAACCATAGTACCCGAATTAAACTCTCACAGACCTGGGGAGAACATGTAAACTTTCATACAGGCTGATTTTGGTCTGGATATTGAACCAGGGGTTTCAGGAGCTGTAAAGCGACAGCACTGTACTACCAAGCCTCCCTAATAAACAATTAGTCAATAGTTTCCAGGTTCAAGGGCTGTGAACAAAGCCCTTAAGCTACGCTGGCTTGGATTATACCTTGTGAGATTTTATCAATTGTCAGTCTACCAAAAGACTAAAATAAAATGAAATACATCAATATTTTTATGATGCAAAACATTTACCCACATAATAATTAGTTAAAAGGTAAATCAAGCTTTTTTCAACCAAACATGATTTTAAAGAAAACACTCAACAGTTTTATTTTAAGATATATTTAGTTGTTATACTTTACTAGTTATTTTATGACTGGTTATTTATTTAATTCATACTCAGAGTACCCTATAGCCAAAATGATTAATGTAGTTTTTTCAGTTTATTTTATTGACATATTTATTTATTTATTTAGTTTGTTGTCTCTTAAACATAAAGAATGTACAGCAATCTGGGACATGGTAACATTTTGCATGTTTTGCATGGCAATATTAGATTTTAAAGAACGTCATCAATTATTGTTTGTTTTTAGATCAAAAACCATTTAAAATGACTCTTGATCAGTTTAAAATGCAAATTTCCATGTACATTAATTACACTATTCACTTAGGACAGAGGAAAAGCTGCAATCACGGTGTTGTAATATGGTCAAAGGTGTACTCTCACCTGTTTATTGCAGGGCATTAAATAATGTTTTTTAAATTAAAACAATAGGCAACTAAATTATATTTATTGTTAGTTTATTTAGTTTAATTTAGTTACTTGTTGATGCAATTACAGAATTTGACCAGCAGATGTCACCGTTTCATTCATTTTCATACCCTAATCAAAATCATCTAATTTCAGTACAGGGAAGTGCAGGTGTCTTTAACAAAATGAGCAACACACAGTGTATATACCAGCATAAACGCCACATGGAGGCTCATGCTTTAATATTATATATTTTTTTTAATTAAACAAAAAAATAATAATCACAAGGATGAGACTAAACAGTTTATTTTCGTTCCAAACTTTTATTGCGGCACTCAAACAGAAAATGAACACTTGTTTTACAGGATTGTGACACCCGGAAGTCCCTGCAATAAGTTAAATGTGTGAGATCGTACAGCAGAAATTCTTGTAAACCTATTAAGAAGAATGCACTAAAAGGAAGACTGGAATAAAGTAAAAAAAAAAACATAAAGAAAGATTTATTGCTGGCTGATGGTGACACTGTCCCCTGGGAAAATCCTCCACAGCACATCACATATGGCTTATATATAGTGTTTTTCCTTTACACAAGTCCCTAGAAAATCTTTAAAATACCTAATTTTTACTACAAAAAGTTAATACCACTTTGAAAATTCACATTAACTTCAAGTGTTGAGTAGGAAAGACTTCTAGTGTTAGAGAAAAAACATCTTTTTCAAATCTTTCTGTCACAAACAGCATTTATCCTGGCAGGCCCTGTACGGACGCAACACGCACTCCTGGTAACGCTAAAGGGAATGAACACATGATCATACGGAGATATATATATACAGGGAGAGAGAGAAAGCGAGAGGTAATGAAGTATGGCTTGTGTAGTGAACAGAAGCAGATGAGAGCTCGTTAGGACCGATTGTCACATTCGCTTTATGGTTTCACACAACATTATGTCTAAAACTTTCTTATTCAGGTCTAGTGCAAAGGTTTGAGCATCCTGGTCACATTGCAAGTGTAGTCTATATCAGTATTAACTGGTGGAAGGTCTCTGGACAAGACGCCAGTCTATGATCCCCCTGTGTTGCATCACCTCCCTCAGAAACACCCCCAACAACACTGTGAGACTGAAGCCGGTCCTTCACTTTGGCTAGTGAATTGCTACTGTGCCACCCAAGCACCCCTAAATAAGGTATTCGCCCTTTCTAAATTTCACTCCTGGTCAAGAGAACTCAGGGCACACGCGTAAGCCTACTACAGATAGGAAGCATGTCCATGGCAGGGTAGGGGTCGCTGTTGCAGTTCTGGGGGATGATCCTCTACCTCGTTTCCTTCATGACTACAAGTGATGCACAACCTGGCCAGGACTCGTTCCCAGCAAAGCGTAAGCTCTTTCAAGGTCTTCCAAAAAGTTTGAAAGGATTTACATGAGAAACCACTTAATGCTTTGTATTCTCTTAACTGCCGTTTCCTCCATTGTAACCTTATTTTGTTAATTGGGCTGAACACTGTTCAGTGGTTAGACAACAAATCCTGTGGTAGCCTAGCAAATAAGGTGCTGGATACAGACCTGAAGGTCCATGGTTCAAATCCCACCTCTGCTAAGCTGTCATTCAGCAAGACCCTCAACCCACATTTGCTTGGATTGTAAGCTCCAAGCATTATCCAGTTGTAAGTTGCTCCGGATAATGGCTCTGCCAAGTGACTAAACATAATTCAGTTTGTAATTTAACTGCATTCAGGACTGTGGTGGCCTAGCAGTTAAGGTACAGAACTGGACCTGGTCCAGGGTTCAAATCCCACCTCTTCCAAGCTTTAAGCCACAATTGCTTGGATTGTAAGCTTGTAGCAGTTTAGTGTCTACTAAAAGGACCCGATCATTAATGATTCATGTGTCATCTACAAGAATGATTCTAAAACAGTTTGAGATCTGCTTTAAAGCTGAACAAGCTCTGCAAACCACATTATAAGTCACTGGATAAGGATTGCTGCAGGTACCACTCGGCAACTTGTGTCATATCAGGATTTCTCCACGTTTTTATTCACTCCATGTTGACCGACAATATGGATCGTACATATGAACAAAATACTCAGACCATGATGCCTTTCACATGTCTTTTATATCCAGCCATAAGGACTTAAGAACCTAATGGTGTCCAGTCTCACCCTGATGTGACTGGGCTCCCCATTTGAGCTCGGTTTCCTCACATTATTTCTTCCTTACAGGTTTCAGAGAGTTTTCCTCGTCCTGTCTCGTCTGGTTTGGTGTTTTTTAAAGCAGCAGTGTGGCAATGTCCATTGTTTAAAGCACTACTGAGATACCGACTAAAGACGATAGATTAAAATATACCTTAAGTACTGTCTGTGAGCTGTCAGTAATATAATCAGAAACGTTTACAAGAGGTACGTGTGCTGTAGTTCTGTAGTGTCGCGTTCGATGGTGCAGACCTCAGTTTAAGTCAAGACAAAAGGAAGAACTCGAACAGAAACACAAAGTGTAACATAAAATATGAAATCGTGTCGTCTGCTTGGTTGAAAGAGAAAAAAAACCACAACTGTGATAAGAGACATGGCTCATTTTATACACACACACACACACACACACACACACACACACACACACACACACACACACACACACACACACACACACACACACACACACACACACACACCACACACACACACGCACACACACACACCGACACACACCACACACACACACACACACACACAACACACACACACACACACACCACACACACACACACACACACCACACACACACACACACACACACACACACACACACACACACACACACACACACACTTCTGACCACTGTCTTCATGAACCTGCCAGCATAAATGTGCTCTGATAAGCAACACTAGAGGAGACTCCTCTGTAGGTAACGTTAATACTAAACTCGTTGTTAAACATCAGTGCGGCTTTGCACAGAACCTTCACATTTACACACACACACACCGCTGAATTCAAAATCCGAGCCGGCACCATGTGAAGATCTCAGACCTACAAAGCAGCATGAACACGCATGGCACTGTTCTAATTTAAAAAATAACAAGGATTAAAAAAGACAACGGAACAGAAGGAAAAGGAAAAAAAGCTCTGAATGGGGAATAGCATAACAGAAGCTCCAACGGAGCGGGAAGAAAAATTCTATTTGACATGTACACAAGCAAACAAGGAGCTATCATTCAAATCATCTGAGTGTCTAAAACAATAAAGTAATAAAAAATCTTTAACAGAAAGAACCCAACAAAATCCAAATAAACGAACAGGATCCGTTCGGCTCCTGTTGCTCCATCACAGCTGCTCACTCGTAGTGGGATGATCCTCTCCACCTCGTACCTCGCCAGCACTGAAGGTTTACGTTTCTGTAAAACACGCATTAACAGGACATGTCGGCATTACCGTAAATCTCAGACAAGAATTAACCACAAGTCTCAAGTTTGATGCAATTTCTGAAAGTTCTATGTCACTGCAAATGATGAACTGTCTGAGCTCGGAACCTGAGCACTGAGGAATGTATCGAGTGTAGCTATAGATGCTACACTTGTACAAATGTCTTCTGGTAATAGACTCTGTTTTCGTATCTCCACTAACTACATATTCTGTTTTCTCTCTGAGCTCTTCTTCTGGTACTAGTTCCAGTCCTCACATTAACATGTTCTTATGGTACCAGTTCCGGCTCCACTCAAGCTGTGCTTCCATCCTCAGTTCACCAGAATAAGTAGAACGTATCACAATGACAAATAATGGCATATAATGGATTCTTACCTGTCGGCTCATCCGGACTCTGTTCCTCTATGACATCTTCTGCTAAAACATCAGGGAGAAGCAACAATAATGAACAAATAAAGCATTACTGAACTGTATTTATTTGCTTTGAACATCCGTAGACTTTCGCCTCACCTGTTACTTCCTCCTCTGGCTGTTCCTCCTCTTCGGTGTCGTCTTCTGAAATGTCGTCTTCTGAAATGTCAACAATCTCTGTTAGACACCAAAATCAAATTCATTGAAACAGGTTCATGCTAAACCATTCCATATTCTCCAATAAAAGCTTGTCTTGCAGCTGGTCTTACTGTAGATACTCGTAGGGGGCGCCAAAGAAAAAAGATTGGGAACCTCTGACTTAAGGCACCCACCAGACACAGAAAATTGTGTGTCCATGTGATGCCCAACCCGTTTGGAAGGCATCAGCGGGACTCTCGCCAGCCAAGTGCTGCACTCCCATTACTTTTTAAAAGCTGTGAACTTGGCATGGCAGGTTAAGAGGAATCGCCTTTTCATCCAGAAAGCAGGGCCGACTGTGCTGTCCTAGACCCGTGACAGCTTTGATTTCAAACTTGCGTGCACCTGACTGTCAGTGAGTGTTTAGTCTTGGTACTGGCCATTATGCATCAGTGATTAAGTGGCCTCCACCAGTGGCTGGTCTGCAAAATACAACCTCCTCAACAGGGACTACAAAAGTCGCTAAGAAGGCTTTAGCATTCTAGACCGCAGCTGGTTTAATGGACACTAGTCATCTAGGCATCTTAAGATGAGTGCACACAGCAAAAGAATTCTCACCCTCCTCATCCGTGACCGATTCTTCTTCAGGTTCTTCCGTTAGTGCCTCCTCTGCTCCTTCTTCAACAGGTTCCTCGTCCTCATCAGGTACTGCCTCCTCTGCAGGTGCTACTTCCTCCACTTCCTCTTCGTCTGGTGCAAACTCATTTGCTTCCTCAGCAGCTGCTGCCTCTTCTGCAGGTTCTGGCTCTTCAACAACCTCCTCAACAGTCTCTTCTACAAGTACTAATTCCTCAACAACCTCTTCAACAACCTCCTCAACTACCTCTTCTACAAGTACTAATTCCTCAACAACCTCTTCAACAACCTCCTCAACTACCTCTTCTACAGGAGCCGATTCCTCAACTACCTCTTCTACAGGAGCTGATTCCTCAACTACCTCTTCTACAGGTGCTGATTCCTCAACTACCTCTTCTACAGGAGCTGATTCCTCAACTACCTCTTCTACAGGAGCTGATTTGTCAGCTGAAGCGGCATCTTCAACAGGAGCTGGCTCTTCTACAGTCTCTTTCACACTGGCCAGCTCTTCAACTGCTTCCTCAGCTTCATCTTCAGCAGGAACATCCTCTTCCTCCACAGTGTCTTGAACAGGTGCAGGTTCCTCAACAACGTCAACTGCTTCTTCAGCTTGTACAAGTTCCTCTACTGCCTCTTCTGCTGGCTCTTCCTCCACTACTTCAGGTTCTTCCTCAGGAACCTCTTGCTCTTCTTCCACCTCTGGTTCAATTTCCTCCTCCACAGCCTCGGGCTCCTCCTCCACAACCTCGGGCTCCTCTTCCACAACCTCGGGCTCCTCCTCCACAACCTCGGGCTCCTCGTCCACAGCCTCGGGCTCCTCGTCCACAGCCTCGAGCTCCTCCTCCACAGCCTCGGGCTCTGTGAACCCAGATATGTCTGATTATCCCAGATTACCTTGATTTTGTACTACTAGAGATGAATTAGTAAGTTTTACTGTAGCATTACAAGGCATTCAGGTACATGTAATGCGACAGTGAGTGCGTTTATATGTACTTAATCTGATAAAGAGAGCTAGATGGATTTTAGCTCAGTAATCATAGCATGTCTACCCATACTACGATTTCCATTGTCAGTCTGCGCATGTGCGCAAACATGACATTTACAAGAGTGCAACCTTCGACATTGTTTCCATAGACTCGTGGGATTTGGCAACCCCAGAATTAAACACAGCACCTGCCAAATGGCTGTCGAACACTTTGTGGAGACTCAAACGCAGTATAGGCTCGATAAAATGAAGAATTTGATTATTTAGTATTAAAGTTTGAAGTTTACTTCACATCCTTCTGCGAAATTATCGTCTGGTTGCATGCATGTAAACGCACTGTGTTTTGGCAAACTCAATACAAATCCACATGACATATGATATACCATACCTGGTGGAATGTGAGCAGTATCTTCAACCTTAGCAGCTTTAATCTCTTCCTCAACAACAGATTCTGGGAGAAATAAATAAACAGGGGGAGAAAATTAACTACACAGCTAAAAGCATTGACATTTTCAACCTCGTACACTGGATGTGGCATGCATTATCATAACTGAGGTTTCGATAGGTGGCATGATCACCATGACTAGGCTAGAATTAGAGGGTTAACTCTGGGCTTTTCTCTTTTTTTAAATCCCCCGACATATGCACGACCCTCTGCTTAGAGAGGAGAGCTGTTGACCAGCGAGTGCCTCTGTGAAAAGATACAGTAAGCGACTGCTGGTTTTTTTTATAGACAGGTGGAGGACTTCTGCATATAGTCAGTTGTGTCTGTGTATGGGTGCATGAATTAAAACTGTGGTGGCAAAGTGGTTAAGGTACTAGATTATGAACCAGAAGATCTAGGGTTCAAGCTCCAGCACTGTCAAGGTACCACTGCTGGGCTCTTGAGGAAGCCCCTTAACCTCAGATTGTACATTTTAAGATTGTATCAGTTGCAAGTGTCTCTGGATTAGAGCGTCTGCTTAAATGACTAAATGCTGTACTGCCAGAGTGGCTTTGTCACAAGAATATGCCCTTATTGCCATTTTGTGCTGGATAAACATTAGTCTTGAACATGCTTGCAGGATTTGCAGATCATCCATCTCCTCAGCTCCGATTATAGTCCTTTAGCTGTGATTACAGAAGTAAAGATGTTCCTAGATAATGCCCTCATAACTTGGTCTTCAGCAGAATTAGCATGTTTTACAAACCGGCTCTGGTTCTCAGTTCCAGTCTTGCGTATCTAATCAAGATAATTAGCTGCTGACTGAATTCAGAAATATGGTCCAAAGCTTTCTTCATTGCACTCTCTCAACAAATGGACCTACACTGGAAAATACATGATATGCTTCCACATTAAGTCTACACAGTTTTGGTGGTATGTGGTGAGACCTGTTTCAAGTAGTACCTCCTACTAAGGCACTTTCGCAACAGTTTTAGGGACTAATGAGAAGCTCCCCATAGAATCACATTGGTTCCAGGGCCTTTTGTGGTTTGCATTCGCACTGCCGGTTGGAACGCTGACGTATTATAACCCCCGAGACAATTGGTGAAGCGTATAGTTTTAAAATTCACTTAGACGATTAAAGATGATGATGTACCTCCTCCATCACACATAGGCTCAGTAAAGCCTGGACTTCACCATTGGTCCATTTCTCTGTGTTTTTTCCATTTTACCATATAAATAAAGTAAATATATTTAATATATTAGTATATTAAAATTGGCGATTGCTCTCAACATGGGCACTTGCATCACTTACGTCTGGGCCAGTCGCCAAATACTCGCATCACTCAGGGTTTCTATGCACTGAAGTCCCTACCTTGAAGTAGGAGCTAAAAAAGTCCCTATACATGATGTTTTAAAAACTACAATCGTCCCCAGTTCCCGTGGTGCGTTCCACATAGCAACTTTTACACCCAGAGAAGCACCTCTGTAGTAATATGCAACCCAATTCCCATTTATTTTATTCAGATTTTCATTGATGCAATTGTTTTACCTTCTTCCACAGGTTCTGCAGCTCCATCGTCATCAGCGTGTAAACCAGCGGGCTTTTCTTTCAGTCCTAAGGGTTTCATATTTATATACATGAAGCATGCAGTGATGCACAATACATGTTTCTCAAGCTGTGTGCATTAACCCAGTTTTAGGAATTGTCATTAAAATAGTTGTTTATCAAATCTATCATATAATCAGAGTCATTATATACTGTATATATATATCCATATTTATCAAGTTTATCAGATAACCAAAGTAGTCATTAAGGGAAAACTCCACCCAGAAATGTTTAAACTGGACACGCACCAGAATTTTGTTCATTTATTAAAAAAAAAAAGAAAGAAGAAGGCTTTGACCACTTCGGATAAGGGGTTCAAATAGCAGAGCATGTGACTGAGAAAATGTCAGACAGTTGAAATAAATGTAAACGCTGGCAATGGGATCAGCGACGCATTTAAGAACGTCTAAAATGAAATCCGGGATCCTGGTAATGGAGGTGGGACAGTTAAATAAACCTAAAATTAAGTCTTAATTCCTAACTCTTAATGAAATATTAAGGGTAATAAACATCAGAAAGTAATTAAAAATGTTCGTTTCCTGCATTTCCCTGCAGTACGGACAGGTCCGGTTTGAACAGCAGCAAATTAGGAGCAGTTCATGTCAGGTATCAACGAAAAAAATTTCAAAAAATAAATAAATACACATAAATAAGCAAACTGTTTTTCAGCTCAGTGCGTTCCAAATTTCAGTGTTCAGCCAAGTTTTATTTCTGTTTGAAACAAGTGAATTAAAGAAGTTGAAATAACAATCAGATGTCCATTAATGATACATATTTATTATAAACACATAATGTTTAAACCATTTTGGGTGTTGTTTTTCCTTTAAATAGATGTACATACTCAATATACCATGCCATTATTAATATAGCCATACAGTATTTACTAAATGTATCACATGACCACTAACATAGCCAAGTTTATCAACCAAACGAAATTACTCATATTAAACCATGGACTGACATTTGGTTTACCTTTGTTCCAGACCTTTTAATTTTACAGACATAAAGGGAAATCAGTACAGGAAAATGAAGGAAGGAAAAACGAGTGGACATACAGAAGAGAATTTGTAGAACAGATTTAGTTTTTTATTCATGTGTCTAAGATCATCAGCAACAACAGAATTCTCTGTGGTTCTTCTGAAATATATTTCAGCAGCCATCATTCCTTATTTCAGCTTTGACTGTGTGGCTTAATGGTTATGTTAGTGTAAAATAACTAGAGCCAGATGATCTAATGAGGCAAAAACAAAGCTGGACAAGAAAGACTTAAACACAGACTGTACATGAACTTGACAAAATTAATGACCACTTCCTTCTTTTCTTTACATTTCAGTAAAGACGATAATGTATAATAAGAACAGCTACTAAAGACCCAAACAAACCCAAGCGCGTTCTTTCTAAAGAGGCAAAAAACTGAACAGAAGCAAAGTGAGATCCTTTACATGTTCAGACATGTACATCACAAATAATTAGGCTCGTTGAACTCCATACCCAATACAACCATGTAGAAGGTGTTGGGGTAAATCACTCAGCTTTTATTAAAAGGTATGTAAATAAAGAAAAAAAACCTCAGACACATTATCAGCTACAAAAGCTTTACAGCTCCAGTGTAAATCTATAGAAGCAAACATCTTTGGCTGCAGCTACATTCCGAATAAAAGAAACACTGAGAGCAGGTACATTTTATTGAATGGTTCCTTAGGGGTATTGAACTTCTGCACACTTGTCAAGAACCTGGAACATCAGGGCCATAACAAATCTTTAGCAAACTTCACAGAGAAGCATTAAAACACCTGACTTAAGTCTTTTAAAGTTAACCTTTGGTTAAGCCTGCAACAAATATAAAGTACTAAGTATAGATATTATATTCAAAAAGTCTTTACACACATCAATTTGTAGAAACAAGTCATATATACACTATATGGCTAAAAGTATGTGGACACCACTTCTAATTCACCCACACTCACAGCTAACAAAGCCTACAGGCTTGGAATCTTCATAGACAAATGGGCATTGACTCACAACAGCACAGCATCAGAGGCTTCCACCTAAAAATATCAGTTTGCTAACTTTCGGCCCTGCGCTTATAAAGATGTAAAACTTGTCTGGCTTACCGAGAGCCCTGATCTTAACTTTGGGGGCTGAGTGACTGAGGGCTTATGGCCAACAACAGTTACAAAATCTATTGGAAAGCCTTCTCAGAAGAAAGATGTCCGTTCTGACTGCAAAGGAAGACAAACTCCAAACTAATACTCGGTTTGGATGTAACTTATGGGTGTCCACAAACTTTTGCCAATATAGTGCAAGTTTGTGTCCTTCAGTGGTTGTTTCAACTTATTTTCATCGAGAATATCAACACATCCTACAAACTGACAGGAGTACTCAAACTTTTGCAAGAGACTGCAGGTTTCCTACTGATCTGGCAACTTGGTAGAGTGCTCTTGTTATATCAGAGAATAAGGGAACAAATGCAAGATGCAGAAATCTTGAGTAGAGAAGCAAGGCGTTGGAGTTAAGACAGATAGCACTGTAGTTCACTGTAGAGGGAAGTGTGGGGGGGATTGTGCCCCCTAGGGGTGGCATGGAGCTCTTGCAAGGGGGGCAGCAAAGCAAATGAATGACATTACACAGTACAAATGTACCATACATGACGCAGGTGACTTGCTGAATTGCAGCTTTATTTTTGTTTTATTCAATAACTTTTGCCATTTGTATGAATTACAACGCTTAAAATAACTTGCAGTGAGGTTTGAACTCCAAAGAGGTGCACGTGTGCCTAAAAAGGGGGGCACTGCAGAAAAAAAAAAGGGTTTTTGCTGTTGCATTACACATTACTCCCTACCTTTTTTCCTTGGAGCCCCCCCTAAGAGAAAAGCCACGCCCCCAGCCGGCACACACAGGCCAACATAATTGATTCATTGCAAATCTTTATTGGCAACAATGAACATAAATTATGGCTTTTTTCCATTTCTGGTGTGTTCCTTTTATAGCTTGTTTTTCCTTTTCCCCCCATATTAGCTCCTTTTCTCTTTTCAAGACAGCTAAACATTTAGCTAAATTCAAACTTAAGCTTATTAAATATATTTTTAAGTAATTTTATATACAGACTTTTGCAATGCGTGTTATTTTAATGTTATCTAACATGTATCATCTAACATTTGCCGCCCCGAACCCAGGTTGGGAACCATGGACTTACTGTACAGCTGTTAATTTCTGCAAAAGGAGCTGAAATCATTGCTAGTTATTTCTAAAAAGAGACAAACTTTTATTGTAAGAAATGAATTAACCTCACAGTTTACAGCCATTCGCTGAAACCCAGAACCGCCAGTGTGGTCTCAGCAATAACCACGTTTGGCACTGATCGGTTATGAACAACCACAAGGAACCAACGTTTCCAACCTCTACTGCTTCTTCTTAGACTTTTTCGCTTCTTTGCCTTTTCCTTCCTTCCCAGTTTTCTCTGCGGCGTCAGCAGGTTTATCAACTTTCTTATCCTTCTCTGCTTTTTCCTTCTTTTCCTTCTCCTCCACTTTCTCTGTGCTGATCTTCTCTGCTTGTTTCTCCCTCTCCTCCTTCTCTCTCCTGATTCTCAGCATGGCTTTCTCCACATCCTCCCTCTCGATCCTCTCGCCTTCCTCCCTCAGCCGAACCTCGGCTCTCTCCCACGCCTTCCGCTCCGATTCCTCTCTGATGCGATCCAGCGCCTTCTCCTCTTCCTCCCTTACCAGGATGCTCCTCACTTCTGTCAGCGCCATCTTGGCGATCTTCTTGGCTTCCACTCTCTCGTGGATGATGGTGAGCTGCTGCTTCAGTGCTTCTCTCAGTTTCAGCCCCACGTCTTTAGAGAGGGGTTGCTCTGGAGAGCGAGAGCTTAGTCTGACGATTTATTTGGTTTAAATCCCAAACAGCAAAGGCGCTCAGGCGGTTAGTTTGATCGTGTTAACCAGATTCCTTCACGGAATTATGAGGTTACAAGCAAGCGGCGGTTTACACAATTGGAAACAGTAGACAATTTGATAGCCTGTCTGAACTGTGCCCAAAGCTTTGACCGCTGGTTTACACTGCTAAATATAATCATGATAGCTCTGCAAGCCATGCTGTCGATTAGATTCGGCACAAGGCATAATGCTAGAGTCTCTCAAATGGCACACTGTTCTTCTTCACTAATAAAACAATTAAAAACCATTTCATTATTTACTGTAGAATTCAAACTTCCAGACTTGCCATGCAAACCACACCTCACATCACAATGCATTTTTACTGATACCTCTTTTCTGGGCCAAGTCTCTCGGCTTCTCATCTGGCACATGAGAACAAATGAATGTTAAACGTAAATCTGATCTGTAACCTCATCGGCCTTCAACTGATCACACTTCCTTCGGTGTTTAATATCTACTGTACAGAATGAAGTATCTGAAAGCAGCTTTATTAATAATAATAATAATATTCTCCCACATTCAGCTCTGCATTATAGTCAATACAAATACTGTATAAGATAATGATACAATAATACAAACATATTTACAGGTAGCACGAGAATATAAAAAACCTGACAGGAAAGGAATGAACTGCAAAATCGTAACCAAAGAAAAGCGCATGAAACACAAGCAAGTCATTACTTAGCACACAATTAATGTATTTAAGGACTATAGAGTAAACTGATGTTATTTCTGTGTTAAATTTGTTGAATAACATGCCATTATTACAGTATTATAGTGAGTTAGTGACAGAAAGAAGGTGATATTATAAATATACTGTGATATTCAATGCACCATAATGTTATTGTATGGAACAAATGCAAAGCTTTGGCTCAAGGGATGATCCCCGAGGAAAATATGGTTAAATGTTCACTATAGATCTGGGTATCGAGCACCTGTACAGTAATAAGCGATATGCAGTAATAAAAGTGCAATTTAATGCCCACACTCTTGCCTTCCAGTTGCTTATTTTTCTAACGATACATGAAACAAAACTTTGAAACTAAAATTTTGATCACAGTGAGCTGAATTTGTTTGTTTCTCAATGTGCTTTTTTATCTCGCATGAAGAGTGATTAAGGATCACTTATCTAAAGTCTCCGGAGAGTGAAATGTTTCCACACTGCCAGTATTTCCCCTGATGGTCTGCAGCTGCTTCAACTGAAAGCATCTGCACTGACCGGCACAGGACAGTGAAGCAACCTTGTTAACTTTTAATCACCATTAATATTTTTCAGTGCTATATTTTTACACTTGATTTCGGTCCCTTTTAATTATTTCACATGCCGCTTTCCGGATTAGATCCCAGACAACCTTACAGGCCCTGAAGCAGCCCTGTGTCATCAGTATTTTCCATCCACTAAGTTTTTAGTTAGTCAGATAGATTTTTAAAAAATGCAATGAATGCACAAGACATAAACTAAAGACTAAGTCAATGAATACATGTAATCATTTCCATAACAGGTTTTTACAGTTGTATAGTTTCCACAGGTCTGTAGGTGTGTAGGAGGCAACCCTGCATAATTCCTCTTTGATTTTGCTCCAGGACTAACGTGGAGGCACCCCCACCTTAAAGAACGCTGAGATTTGGGAGCCCCTGTCCTTATGAGTGCCATGGCCTCCTTGGTCTGTGACTGTAGTGGCCACCGAAGCAGAAGGTCCAGGGTTCAAATCCCACCTTGGTGAATCTGACACTTTTGGGTCCCTGAGCAAAGCCCTTAAACCACAATTGTTTGGACTGGATTACTGCATCAGTAATTCTGGATAAGGGTAACTGAACCTGAAAAAATAATGGTGTGATCATTATAGGACTGAGGTGGTCTAGCAGATAAGGTATTGGACAAGAAGGTCCAGAGTTCAAATCCCACCTCTGTTAATCTGCCAGTGATGGGTATCTAAGCAAGGCCCTTAACCTACAATTGCCTGAATTGTAAGACTATCATTTCTAAGTAGCTCTGGATAAGGGTGTCTGCTAAATGGCCAAATGTAAATGTAAACCCAAGGACATATACTGTACAAAAGTCTTAGGGCGCCATTAGATTTGTGGTTTTAGCAATGGTATAATGACCATACAACACTGGACCCAAGTTGGATGGGTCACTTCTTAATACTGTTTTCTACAGATCTTCATTCCAAACTTTGCAACCCTGTTCTCCCTCCAAAAACAGTGGCTCCTTGACTGCTACTCTTCCAAAAAACATTCAACTTAGTATCCCGATGAAGCTTCCAGATGCTGCCATTGCCCAATTATAAGGGCAGGCCACACTAAATACCTGATATGTAGCCTAAAGCAGCTGTTTTACTCTTATTATTAATTTTGTCAGTTTTTCAATACTGCATACACATTTCCTATATTTTCTGGTTGTATTCCAATAAAGATACTGAGAAATAATAATATATGGTCATTATACCATTGCTACATTAATGGTACGTGTAATCTAATGGTGGCCTCAGACTTTCACACAGTACTGTATACACGTAGGGCAAGATGGACATGCTTTCAGGTTTCCGCCTCGCCAGAGACCCCAGCATCTCAGAGCTTCTCATGGTGGGTTCTGGCTCTGTGTGACGTGCCACACCAAGCAGGGGTGCCCCCACATTACAATAAAAAGTGACTTAACTGAGTAGGTTCAGCGTTACACACACTGGATGGGAAATGGATCACATTTCATTTTCATTTCCACTTCTCACACACACACACACACACACACACACACACACACACACACACACACACACACACACAATGTATCTGTAAAGTCCTGTAGACGTGACGTGAGGTCCCGTGCATAGTTACTATTGCTAAGCGATGTAAAGCGCTGAGGCAGAATCCTGAATGAGACACAGCCAAGGATCAGTTACATGACGCGCCGCGTTGTGATAAAAGTCAGGCGACTTTAAAGATTTAAAACATACGTCATATTATACAGCGTTAGTGCATATTGTTTACAAAAGAGCTGAATAAACCAGACCTATCATATATATACACACGAGATATGTACACGTAAAAGACTTTTTAGGGTTTAAATGTCCATTGTTAGTAAAATCCCAGACGTTCCCCCCTCAGAAAAACCAGAGTCTGTAATTATTCAGTCGGCTCGTATATAAAGCCTGTATGTGTCAGGAAAAATCCCGACTACTGGTTCTGAAGTCCTAAAATGACGCACGTCTTTTGACCCTGAACCCCATCGGTCTGAGACGTGCCGGCGGCATCGTCCGCCCCTGCTTCCGCCTCCTCGTCCTCTATCGAATCGGACGGACTCATAACGTCATACAGGAAGGTGAAGAAGCCTTGAAACCAATCAGAACCTTCTTCAGCTAAAATGTCCAGCACTTCCTCCAGGGAGTCCGAGTTCTCCCTGCTGCCGTCTTTACTCAGGCCTACGCAAACACCAAGAGCCAACAGGGAAAGAGAGGGAGGAGAGAGAGCAGGAGGACAGAGAGAGGGCGTGGAAGTCGTATAGGAGGGTTAGTAGGTAAGGAAACGAGCGCTGCAGGTTGAAAAAAAGCAGAGTGGAAAAGGAGCATGCAGAGACGCTATGACAGTCATGATCACTCCTGGCCAAAACCATTTTTACTCTCATTACCACTGAAATAATTTTTAAAGAGGTGGATTTTGAGACTTCTTCTGTTCCAGCTTTTCAAATTCCATCCCACTTTTTCTCACACCCTCGGACCGTGTATCGATTCATCTCAGCTCTGTCGCATTTCCTTAATTTTAATCCTCTACAGCAATGGTTCTCCAACTTTTTAGACCACCCATCATCAAGCCAAAACCTCCAAGTACCACCCATGAGTCTCATCGCAGAAACACATACACATTCATTTTTAACTATTGTTTCTAGACAAATGCAAAAGGCTTACTGATAAAACTCAGTACATTTTCCAAGGAGTACCACCTCGTGCTCCTTCAAGTACCACCAGTGGTACTCGTAACACAATTTGAGAACCACTGCTCTTCAGTATAAGCTACTCGTCTGAAGTGGCAGGGGTGAAGCCACCAAAGAAAATCTACTTCTATACATGCAAGGAAACGGACACAGAAGCTTTTAGTGTTTACACCCACAGTTAATGTTCATATGTATTAAGTAACAAATATAATATTTGAAAATGATGCTTCGCCTTTATTTAAGTAGGAAAATTGGTTTTTGTATCACTACGCTTTTCATAAATTTAAACTGTAGTCATTTAAAACAGGTCATTTTGACACTAACAGGAGGATCCCTTACAACATATTCATTTGCTTTCTTATCTACCTGTTCCTGGACAGGGTCGCGGGGGAGCCGGTGCCTAGCTGGCGGCATAAAGTGCAAAGCAGGAACAACCCTAGACAGGGTGCCAATCCATCATAGGCTACATACACTCACCCCAGGGCCACTTAAACCGGAGTACCCGGGATAAACCCACATGAACACTGGGAGAACATGCAAACTCCACACAGAACAGACACAGACCACCCCAACTGGGATCAAACCCAGGACCTTCTAGTTGTGAGGCGACTGTGCCACCCACCGAGCCACTGTATCACCCCCTTTAAAAACAGCCTTAACTTGTATAAGCACTTCGTAGAGTCCTATGATTTAATAACAAAAGTCAGAAGAACTGAATCTCTCATTCTAAAGCTCTGGGTCTGGGTGAACTTAAGCAGTCCATGTAGAAAACAATCAGCAAATGATAAGCAAGCAAAATATGATGAACACCACACCACATCTTAAAACATGACTTTAAACACAAAATGCACAGACGAATGGAAAGCCGACCATGTACCATGCACACGTACTTCTCTAGAGTTATGTGCAATGGAGCAAAAGTAAACCAAAGTCAGTCGTGCAGCACAAACACATTCTGCTAAACAGATCACTTACCGAGCAGCACCTTAGCGTCCTCCACATCAAAGTCTCCATCGCCGTCAGAATCGTACGCCGCCAGCTTACCTGATAAATTCATTTCAATTCAGTTATTCCACTCAACAGGCTGAATACATGAGTGTATGATGGGTAGGTATGCATGGGTTTGTGAAATGCTGTGCATGTTTTAACTATGTTTCTATTATTTTATTACCTATTTCAGCACTGGCCACTAACAAGAAGGTTTCATATTTATGCATAGCTTTTCATGGGTCCAAGGATTGTCACCCCAAATCAGAAAAAGTTGGAACAGTATGGAAAATGCATATAATTATTAATAATAAAAAAAGTGTAAATGCAAATAAAAAACAAAGTATAAAAACGTTAGTGTTCCTTACATTTACCTTGACAGCAGGAGACCTACATATTTTTTGTTTTTATTTCACTTCTGCATTTCAGGCCTGCAACGCGTTCCAAAAAAAGTTTGGGACCGGAGCAAAGTAGGGCTAGTAATGAGGTAAAAAATGTAATTAAATTAAAAAACCTACATAATGATGCTATTTCAAACAGGTGACATCAACGAGTGAGCATAATCCTGATTTGGTGCAAAAGCAGCATCCAGGAAAAGTCAGCTTTATTTCTGTAATGCTTTTTTACAATTTTACAATGGAGCTTTGTCTCAAGGCAGCTTTACAATTTTAGGTGATCTTTTAAATTGTAAGGCCAAATTGAGTAAGCCTAAAGGCGACAGTGGCAAGGAAAAATTCCCTAAACGTTAAGCCTTGGGAGGACCGAGACTGAAAAAGGGACAAAACCTCCCTTAGATGTTTTAAGGAAGAATTAACCAAGTTATCTAATTAAAACTAAATATTATGAAGAGCATAATAAAGGCTGGAGAGCAAAGATGGGCAGAGGATCTCCAGTTAGTCAACAAATGCATGAGACAATGTTCCTCAAAAGAAGAACGCTGGTCAGTATTGCAGTTTGCCAGAGTAGTCCCTTGTCAATAATTTCCTCATGCATTGTTGACTAACTGGAGGCCCACTGCAGCGCCTCAAAGACCTTTCCTTGATGCTGCTTTTGTACCAAATCATAATCATCTGTTGACATCACCTGCTGAAATCACATTATTTAATTTTTTTCCTCATTACTAGGTCTAAATTGCCCAGTCAACGTTTTTGGAACGTGTTGCAGACCTGAAATGCAGGAATGGATGTTTATTATTAAATTAAATAAAGTTAACCAGACAAAATCTGAAATATCTTGGGTTCATACTGTCTGCTATGAATGGAGTCCACGTAGAAGTAAAGAACACTGATATTTTTTTTGTTAGCGTTTTCCATACCGCCCCAACTTTTTCTCAGGTTGGGTTGTAGATTGATCATTTTCATATATTCTTGTTTTAACCCTGCTGTATCCTGGTCGGGGTCATTTGGGGGGCGGGGACATTCTGCCTGTCCATCACTCAGGACTCAGAAAGGGTCGCTCCTCTCTCCGGCATTGCCAGGTCTCAAACCTGGGGCTTTATTTAGATGTTGAATGACTTTTGATTACATGCCAGTCCTGTGACAGAGTGGTACACCATTCTGGGTCCACCACTCAGCGACCATCTGTGATCCTAACCAGGATAAATGGGGTCAAAACAGGGGAGAAAAACTACAGGATAAAGGCAGGAAATGCATGCCGAATAAGAGTGGGGTAAAGACTTTGTTTTCCTGGTAAGGACACACTGCAGCATTCTGAAGTAGCTGAAGCTCAGTTAATCAGATCAGCTGGGCAGCTAGTTAGCAATACACTGCAACAATACAAGTCTAAAGGATGTTCTGGCTCATAATATGCTGGATGATGTTAGAATTGCTACTCATGGGCGACAGTTAAAGCTGATCAAGATTTGACTTCAGTGACATGATTAGTGATGGATGGTTGATGGCTGTACTGAGCAGGTCTGATGTCGTACCTTGTAAAACCTCTGACAGATTAAAGCGCAAGTCCTTTGCCTTCGCTGCATGCAAAATTAAGACCAGACACAAAATTCACATACAGTCAAAATGACATTTCATTTATTCACTCGCTGAGGACGGACCTGCCGTTCTGATACTCAGATACAGGACATATTGTGACCCAATATTGCTACGGAAGAAAATCTTGCTACTTGTGAACAAAATAAAGACGCGGGACTCACCGATCACTCCATGATAGTCGACCAGGTCGAAATAAACGACGGCGACCGAGGTCCAGACGCCGAGGAGAGCCAAAACCATGAACCAGGTGAAGAAAGACGAACCGCCTGCAGCTTCACCCTTCTTCCCATTTTTATTGGCCTGCTTGGGATCTAAACGATGGTGAGGAAACAAAACAAAGTTGTGAAAAAAAATTCTGAAAAATCCCTCATAAGTTGCATTTCTCATAAACTTAGAAGTTTAATTTATAAAATGTGTGTATACAGTGCAGTTACATAGTCTTATAGTCCAAGCAATTGTGGGTTAAGGGCCTTGCTCAAGGACCCAACAGTGGAGGCTTGGCAAAGGGGGATTTGAACCCTGGACCTTCTGGTCCATAGTCCAGTACCTTAACCACTAGGCTACCACAGCCCTATGTGGACCACATGCATATAGCATAGCCTAGCTTAACAATGCTTAACCTACAGTTGGCCCCATCCGTCTTCACATCTCCTTTAAAGAAATATGAATTGCCCTGAAAGGATATTCTACTAACAAATATCCTTCCAATAACAAACACCCCAAACAACCCCCAGATGGTGCTGATAGTACATACACCACGTTACTAACTGAAGACGGATGAAAAACCTTACTGCTCCTCAACTCTGACACATGCTTAGGTACCCTGAACAGGGTGCCAGTCCATAGCAGGGCAGAGGTTGCGTCTGCAGCACCAAGGATACCCCTGACACACACACCCACACACACTGTAGCCTCCCCTCCCTCTTGCCTCTGTGATGCCCCATCCTGTCTGGAAGGCACTGCCAAGACTTGAACCTGTGCCACCACCATGGCGAGCCGAGCGCCCTCATTTACTGTACGTCAAATAAAAATACCACAGTCATCTATAACAAGTTTACCAGCAAGTACGCTTCATGCATAAACAGTACATCCGACCCAAATGTACCGATTCGAACCACGTTCGTGCTGTGGGTCAGTTAAACGAAGCGTGTGAGGCTGAACAATGGTAACCAGATGAGGAACAGTGGAAAGGTTAGGGAGTTATTCTGGGGCACTGACTCTCCATATAAATACTCCGTATAAATACACTCACACTGAGCTCTCGCACTGAGAGAATGAACAGGTGTTACGCCCGCTCTGCTCTTCTAGGTCAAACACACACACACACACACACACACACACACACACACGTCAAGCTATCCAGGTGGGGACTTCACGTAGACATAATGATTATTGTAGTTGTGGTAGCCTAGTGGTTAAAGTACTGGACTTGGCAGAGGTGGCCCCAGTAACCAGTCGGTGACCTCAAGGACCGCAAAAGCATGACAAGTCACCTCAGATTGCACCCGGGACCAAGCCAGCCAGCCACGAATTTCGTGGCCGTAGGTCAAAAACCATCTGACTTATGGTCACTGACCTGCCAGGGGCCCCAGTGCCCAGCCGGGGAACTTAGGGGCCCCATGGGCATCACATGTCACTTCAGATTGCACCCGGGACCAAGCGTGCCGAATTTCGTGGCCGTAGGTCGGAAACCGACTGAGTCACAGTCAATGACCCGCCAGGGGCCCTAGTGCCCAGTCAGGGTCCTCAAGGGCCCCAAAGTCATATTTGTAAATCCAACCTTAGCTGTCATGGGAGCCGCCCACCCCAGATTTTTAACAGGTACATTCAAATTTACCGAACATAGGAAAACAGGTCAAACAGTTTTCTGTTTGCCTTGAGATCTCCACAAACATTTGCGCACACTTGCAAACAGCTTCTGGAGCTGGTTCTCTGCAAACATACAGGGGCGCTGGACGAAGGGTTACGAAATTCTGAACCGTTCATAGGGAAGACCACAAACGTTCGCCATTGTTTGCCAAATTTGAATAAGATATTCATCTTTATTGTCTTGATTGTTAGGTAGCAAATGCATAAAATGACCTCAAACTAGATGTAAAGACTGATAACCACGTAAGACTTGATTCATAATCGGAAATAATCATGTGTCATTAGTTGCAGCCCGACTTTGCATACACAGTATTACACACAAGCTGTATCAGCTTACATGTGTCAGAAATGCAGCCACATTCCTCCATAAAACTAAAGTAATCTTTAAATATTTGCTCTCTAAAGTAAACATTCTTTACTATTTTAACCCAATAAAGTCATAGGGTTTTAAACTTTATAAGCCAATTCAACTTTTGCTTCTCCATCTCACCAAGTAACACTAACTGATTAAATCTAACTGGACCACCATCCCTGATTCCTAAACACTACGTTCTACTCTAAGCTTTCTTAGTTATATAACACAAGTCCCAAACGATTCAGCAGACGGCCATCCAGAGAGCTCTGCCTAAAGTAAATTATTTACACAATCCTCCATCTAGCTTCGTTCAATTTGACAAGAGCAAAGCGACGTTGTTTGTCTCTGCACACCAGCTATGGAGGAGGGTCTGAAACTTTTCTTATCGCTCAGTAAATCCTGCTTTACCTTCTTCTCCTTCGCTTCCCAGCTTGACTTCAGCGTTCGGCTCCCCCATCCCTGCGGATAAACGGGATCAGAGAGCGTTCCCTTTCCGCTCGGGTCCCAAATCTCAGCGAGCAGCAGCTGCACGGCGTTTTTGTTCCAGACCAATTCAACATGGAAGGCGCTCGGCCCTTGTGATTATTTTTAGATCCGCCAGCGTACCTCGAGTGCTTGTAGGAAGCGGTCCGAGCGGTACCGAGCGTTTTCCTAGTGTTTTTTGCTTCTCACTTCGAAGGTTTTTCCATTCCCTTCTCCAGCGTTACGCAGCAGTTTCTGAAACGCTCACTATTAATAGAAAATCCTCTTTTCTTTGTACGTTTCATAACACGTCTAACCTTTTCATCACAGTTACAGTTAGTATCAGGTTCCATCGTGTTATATTTAGGATATTAAAAGCATTTTCATGGTTTAAGAAGTGCAGGAGGGGCTCAGTAATCAGTTCCAGTAGCAGCATCTGGTTCTGATTACATAATAGCGCTTTTCTACCAAAGCAGTGCCACTGCTGACATTCATTCTGAACCTGCATTATTTCAGTTTTCCACCACAATGAAGTCGGTTCTCCAGTCTGTTCAAGCTCTCAAACCAAGAACTGAAGGTCTAGGGCATACTGTAGTTACTTACAGAAGTTTGAACACACTTGGTCAAAAAGCATCAAGTAGAATTCATGTAAAAATGCATGAATGCAAATAGGAAACAGAGGTATGAAGGTTTGAAGTAAGCACCCTCTCAAAGTGTACGTGTGGAATTTAAATACACTCATTGGCCAAAAAAAGCACCCAGAAATAAATATTGGATGGCTGTAAAACCATGAAGTGCCTCCTCCACTGCTCTATAAAAAGGCTCTATGGGGCTACTTTTGGGTTATATACCTCTTGGTGAGAGACTGCTGTCTGCTAGACATGCCTCTACGACGCATTTGGCCACAGCTGGGCCTGTAGATCCTCCATACTCATAATTTGCTGAAGCTGGCATCTCAGCTGGTCGTATAAATGCTCAGTTGGCAATAAATCTGTCGACCGGGCAAGCCAAGGAAGTGTTGTGATCTGGCGGAGACATTCCTGGGAAGCTCTCGCGGTGTGTGGGCGAGCATTAACCTGCTGAAAAATGCCAGTTGGAAGCCCTGCCATGAGAGGCAACATGTGGCTGCATATCGCTGATCTGTTAGTGTCCCTCGTATCACTACTAGACTGTTGTGTGATCATCACACCAGCGGCTGAGGGAGTGTGTCACTCAACAACAAAGGCAGGATTGAAGCGCTCACCACAAACCTGGATTTGTCGCTCAAGACGATACAGTTCCAGTCCATAGCAGTCCAGGTTTTGGTTCATGACACCATTGCAAAACAAAGGCAACAATGGTTGGCTGTCAGTGGCAGGACACATAATGGGCACCATGACAACAAAGTTCCTTCTGCTAAACACCAAATGGTCCGGGCAGAGACAGGGTGTGAAGTGAAGGTGCCACCTGTGACTGGTGTCACTCAAAATCTCCAAAATCAGTATCATTTGAAAAATACAAACTAAAATAAAAAAATAAAACAAATGTGTGTTCAAAATTTTGGTATCCATTTCAGTCCAGAATTTTATTTCAGGGCTAACCCAACCTAACATCAAGCTTAAATATGACACATTTGTGCACATTTTAATGAATAAGTGCATCGAGTTCTGAAATCTTAGAAGTTCTGGAAAGAGACTGAAGACGTCACTTGGATGAGTGATGAAACGTTTCTCCGACAAAACCTATGTCCAGGTGAACAGATTCAACTTCTGGGACCCTACACACGGCTGCTGTCAGCCTTATTCCCTTCAATCCTTTCCAAGTGCCCTACATAGGGTTTGTCACCTCAGAATGCAAAGCTCTCATCTTCCCACACAACCACACCTGCTGAAATAGACAACAGCCGAGTCAAAACCCCTACAGGGAAAATAAATGCCTGATTAATATCGCATGAATAATTACACATGAACCAACATGTTCTGAGAGTTGAGGAACTCACATTTAGACTACTCATCCAGGCTTGGCGTGACCCTACAAATTCTGTGAAGGATCCAGACCAAACCTGCGACCCTAACAAGCGTAAAGTGAGCTAAAATTAAAAATAAGTAAGAAAAACAGTTACACTAAGAGGAAAACCGCCATACTGTAGGTGCAGCACGCACTCACACGCCCACCAACCACTGGGTTACATAAAGGACAAATCCTATTACATGACACACACTTACACAGCTTTAGCAGTATTAACAGTATACACAACTGTGCAGATGTTACACACTGCACCACATAAACTAATAAATGCTTTCAGTACATTTTATATTAAAAGCAGTCAAGGGAGGTCGGTATCACTAGAGAAACGCTTACATAGTTGCACAACTCGTTTCTATGCTTTAAGTTTGAAATGACTAAATGGAGCTAAGAGGTGCACAATAAATGTTCATTATCAGGAGCAAACCAAGTGCAGGAGTATTTACATTAGGGCTGTGCCCTCACCTATAATAGCAATACCAACCTACAATAAACAGTGAGGTGCTCTCATATAAAGCCTTAAAAGAGCTCATGACATGCTTTGAGTGAGAATAAATACAGTAAATAGATTATGGTTGTAACAGCACTTTCATTAATCACTGTTATTATTATAATCATTCTTCATGTGTATATATATATATATATATATATATATAATATATATATATATATATATATCGATTATTCTATATATTATATATATATGATAGGGGTCTGTAATTTTTCATCATAGGTACACTTTTAACGATGAAGAGACAAATGGAAAAAATCCAGGAAATCACATTGTAGGATTTTGAAAGAATTTATGTAAATCATGGTGGAAAATAAGTATTTGGTCCCCACAAACAGCAAGATTTCTGGCTCTCACAGACCTTGTAACTTCCTTCTTTAAGAAGCTCTTCTGGTCCCCTCCACCCTCGTTTTACCTGTATTATGGCACTGTCTGACCCGTCGTTATCTTAGAAAAAGACACCTGTCCACAGCCTCAAACAGTCCAGACCTCCACTCAAACCATGGCCAAGACAAAGAGCTGTCGAAGGACACCAGGAAGAAAATTGTAGACCTGCACCCAGTAGCTGGGAAGAGTGAATCTTCAATAGGCAAAAAAAAAAGCCCAACAACACAAAGGGTCGTGAATAAATCGCCTGTGGAGCAACTGTAGAAATTTGAAGACACACAGCCATTTATTAATCTCCCTCGATCCTCTGGGGCCTCCCCGCAAGAATCCCATCCAGGGGGTCAAAATGATCAAAGAACCGTGAGCAAAAATCCCCCAGAACTACATTTAGGGACCTGATGATACCCCGCAGAGAGCTGGTACCAAGTAACAAAGGCTACCATCATGTAACCATCTACGCCTGAGAGGGACTCAGATCCTGCAGTGCCAGGCGTGTCCCCCTGCTTAAGCCAGTACATGTTCAGGCCCGTCTGAAGTTTGCCAGAGAGCATATGGATGATCCAGAAGAGGATTGGGAGAATATCATGTGGCCAGATTAAACCAAAATAGCACTTTTTGTTTGGAGGAAGAAGAATGCTGAGTTGCACCCCAAGAACCAGCGCTTGGCACCAGTCATGTAAAATACAGGAAAAACAGGTGACTTCTGAAATGCCAAGGCTTCACTGATTCCCGCTTTCCTCATTCAAAATGAATCATTTATCCGTTTAAGAATGCTTGACTTGTTTTGTAATATCCGATATTCTCTCCCTCAGCTTTTTGCAAACATGGACTCGTGTGCTCTAACAGGGAAGTGTTTGTCCTGTATCGACCAGTGTCACATTAACCAAACTCGGTTATCTGACCGAGCTCATGTGTAGATCAGGTAGCGTCGGCAGTTAGCACTTCCTCCAAGCTCACTGATTTGCAGTACATGTTACTGAATAGGTCTAAAGTCAATAACGGAGAATACTAACGAACTGGGAAACTAACTCACCAAGTCACTGTGGGTCCGATTCAGATATTTCATGCCATTTTAACTGAACTGGGATTTTCTCAGTTATTGTGAGCACATTTTAAGGCTTGTTAACAGAGCTATTGGCATGCAAAAGACTCGGTGGAATAATTCCAGTCAAACTGGTTCTGCCAGGTAAAGAAGAAAATATGACATTTGTAGACAAGCAAACTTGATAAGCAAACTTGTGGCCCAGTGTGGTTGAAACTACAGTGTGTTTTGATAAAGCCAAGAAAATCAAATTTCCCCATAAGAAGCAATGCAAATAGGATTCATCCATCCAGTCACCTTTCAAAATGACTGAAAGTATCTGACAATCTACCTTTCTTAGAGGGCATGAGTAATTTACGGCAACAAATGCTAAACACAAACAAAGCAGAATTAGAAATAAAAAACTTGTTTTCGGGACACATCCTAATACAGCACCAAGACTGAGGCTGTGTCTGAAATTGTGTGAATGGGTTTGAATGAAAGAGTTCTACATAGAACAGTTGTAGTGATCAGAGAATGAGTAAATGTGTGGACAATTTCAGACACACCCTGAGGATGTGACACACGCAAACAGGTTTTACCGGTGCTCGAAGTCGGAATTCTTTGTTCAAATTTGGAGGTAAAAAAAATTTCAAACAGTCCGTTCAATGTCCCAATTGGCCGAATAAATAAGTGCTCGGATTGTGAGGTTTGACTGTATTTATTGTATTGTTACACAAGACCAATATCTATTGTACGTGGGCTAAAGTGTCAAACTCAGGATTTAATTTCAGTCTCATGGTATTTATTTAATACCAAGAGCCGGATTTTACTCCAGTAATAGGATTACTCGTAGCCTGTACACCAGTTACCCCATTTCCTAATACGACACGGTTGCCAGGTCTGCCTATTCTAAAGACTGCTCTTCATTCACTTTCTTATCCGCTTAATACTAGACTGGGTTGCGAAAGAGCCGATGCCTAGACGGAGGCAGGAACAATCCTAGACAGAGCACCAATCCATCGTAGAATTTTTTATTTGTATAGCGCTTTTTACAATGGAGCATCATCTCAAAGCAACTTTACAATTTTAGATCTCCTAATAACTACGTCCAATCCCAAATTGTGCAAGCCTAGGGCGACAGTGGCAAGGAAAAACTAAGTGTTACGAGGAAGAAACCTTGGGAGGACCAAGACTCAAAAAGCGACCCTCCTTGGGCGGCGTAGATGATAAATCTAAGAATGAAACTAAAGTCATGGAGTCGTACTTCAAATAAAATGTGAATATCGGCATTAAGTGGCCTGATACACAGTCACTCCAGGATCCTGAGTCTGAGCAGGAAAGTCGTTGGAGGCACTTCGACCCCAGATAACCGGAGGATGGTGAGGGTTACTGCCCTCCAGTGTGGCCTGGGTATGATGGGGATGGAGCTGATTTTTGACAGTGACAGACTTTGTTCTCGTGGGATCTGGCAACCCCGAAATTAAACATGCCACGGATTGAAGGCTGCAAAACATGTGAACCCGGAGGTTTTCTGATTATTCTGAGAAATGATTATCTGATTACTCAAGTGCATGTAAACACACTCAGTGAATACTTACAGATTAGAGTACATGCATTAAGGCGACTTCACCGGATTACACACTGTTGCTCATATCCATATTCAGCCCCATGTCTACAGCTTATGGTGCCAATTTCTAACGCATTAATAACGTAGTTAGGTGGGTAGGACACAGTGTCCAAATTAATCACAAAACACCTAAATCATGATTAAATGCTACTGTAGGCAATGCTCACGATATGAAAACATCAAAGTGGTACGCAAGACTGGTTGGTGTAAATGGCGCCACTATAGAGTGAGTGTATAAAACAAGCCCCAACTCTACCATGCAAATGAGTAAATGAACACACAACTTGAATGATCAACAAACCGGTTTTTCAATCAGAACACTGGTCTCTGCCAAAAACATGCTAGCACAACAAACCAACAAACAGCACACACACACACACACACACAGGCGTTCTGAAACACCACTCAGCACGTGCATGTTACTAACACAGCTCTGTTTCAGATTTGATGCATGAAGTTCCAGTTACCATATTTGTTCTTCAAGCAACAGTCGCTCAAACTGAAAGGAAGGTGCACCGATATTAAATTAGCCCCAATTTACAAGTCAACAAAATCTAAACAATAAAAAACAAGTCACACAACTGCTGAGAGGAACAGGTCTAACACCCAGGAGGAATTATGCACAGGGCATATTAATCACATCCTGAACCATATTGTGTGGAACAAAAACTCGAACAACGTGTGATTGTTACCGAGAGAGGAAATCATTTAACTGTTTTCAATAGAATCCTGACCTGTTACTTGTTGGCATTTAATTATTTTGTGCTAGGGGTGTGTGATGCGTGTAGCCTACGATAACATCTTAGTTGTTGTTTTAACGAAGTACGCCACTCACTTTGCAAAAATACACTCAGAAAGTAAGTAAGTAAGTGCTTACATATTCACTGCGTCCCATACTGGGCTGTGCTAAAAAATGTATACAGTTTTACTTACTTTTCACTTTCAATCCATTACTCTAAATTACGTGAGATTTGTCAACACTTTACTATAAAATAAGCTTTGTGTTAATGATTATGGCCAAGAGTTTTTAACCCTAACTTATTTATCACTACATGATACAGTACAGACGATCTACCAAACACTCATTAAACTCATCAGTTCTTGATGAATTTGGATTTATTGAACGTATCCCCATCATAAATCAGGGAGCACCAGTACAATACAACTCCATTAATGCATAGAACGCCTTATACAGGGTGGACTTTCTGGGGGCTGGACCGAATTCATTCAGTTTACATTACTTATGGGAAACATTTGCTCGGTCCTCTAATAGCCACTAGCGTTAGGCGGTATTATAGGATACCGCAGTATTAAAAAGTGGTGACGGTATTCGAAATTCTTGCATCATGCTCTGGATTTACCTACTTAAAGCACCACTAGACCGGTTAAAAGACATCCGAGCCCTCAGACAAGGACGCTGTTATTAATAATGGTCGCTAGATGGCGCCAAATACATTGGTCACAAGATCAAAATCAATCCAATGGTCATTTGGGTATTTATAATCGCTGTGGTGAGGTTATCAGAATCAGAATCAGGTTTATTAATCAGAATCTGTGTTTACTGCATCATCCACAGACCTGTTAGATCTGTAGGTGAACTGCAGGGGATCGAGGAGAGAATCTGTAATGGATTTGAGGTGATACAGTACCAGGCGTTCAAAGGACTTCATGACTAGAGGTCAATGCGACAGGTCTGTAGTCATTTAGATCAATGGGCCTTGTTTTTTTTAGGCACGGGGATGATGGTGGATGATTTGAAGCGGGCTGGTACATGGCATGTTAAAGATCTCAGTGAACACTGGAGCCAGCTGGTCAGCACAGTGCTTCAGAGTAGACGTGGAGTCTGGAGTCTTCAGAGTCTGGTCCCGCTGCTTTGCGGGGGTTCTGTCTCTTAAACAGTTTGTTAACATGTCTCTCAAGTATGGAGAGGGTCGTCATTATTGTTGTTTCAGCAGAGGAGGGTATCTCTGAGGGCATCAGCCTGGCCCGCTGCTTGAGTGGTGGAGCAGGAGGTGTGAGTCAGCATTGTCCTTTTGTCTTTCAAATCGACAGTAAAACTCATTCAGGCTGTTGGCTAGGTGCGAGTCGTTAGCAGAGTGGGGGGCTTTAGGTTTGAAGTTGGTGATTTTCCTAAGGCCACTCCAGACAGAAGCAGAGCCGTTGCCTGAGAACTGCTTTTGCAGTTTCTGAGAGTACGTTCGTTTAGCGTCTCTCACCGCCTTGCTAAGCGTGTAGTTGGACTTTTAATACTGTTCTCTGTCCCCACTTCTAAACGCTTTCTCCTTTTCCATCCTTAGCTGCTTGAGTTTAGCTCTGAACCAGGGTTTGTCATTGTTGTAGCTGACCCTGGTGCGTGAAGGTATACAGCTGTCCTCGCAGAAGCTGATGTACGACGTCACAACCTCGGTGTATTCATCCAGACTGTTATTCGATTAGAACGCTTTTCTCTCTTCCATCTTTCAGCATAATGTTCTGATTATTAATTTATCTGTGGCAACCATGTTCAAAAGGCATACAGTTCAAACACACTACAAGCCGGACTGTCAATGTCTGAGGGACGCTGGTCAGAGGATCAGCACTCAGCCCTGCTATGGACCACTGTCCCATACGAGGCATGCTTATTCCTGCAATTATTTGGTTTAATATAGTTTTTTCTTCATATCTACATTAAATCGCCATGTGAATCAAGTCGTTTCGACGCAGGCTGTTTGCAGTATTCAAGAGTGAAGGCAATTAAGAGGGGGGAGGTTGGAGTGAGAGTTAAAGCCACGTGTTACACCCACTTTCACTCACTCACTCACTCACTTACTATACAAAACTACTAACTTACTAACACAAGTTATCCACACTTTGCTTTTCATATATTATTTATAGCCTCCTGCTAAAAAGAGAAACTTGTGCAAGACTGATTTACATGAACTCAAAGTCACTCATTACTAAAGTCACACATTAATACAGTAATACGTATTAATATAACTAACACTTGAATGCTGCATTGCAGTGGTACCTTCACTAACTGTAAATATTAAGGATTTATCGTTCGCATCAGAATTAGATTTTTATCGGTGTTTATCCAGTGCACTCACTATGAACCGTATGACCAATGTTTAAACAGCTCTATCATTAACGAAACACGTGATTAATACATTTTCAGGAATGAAATGTATTACTGAAGGTTTTGCAGTATTTACAGTCATTTCTCTACTCACCTTTCTTGCTCTGTCCTCGCGGGGTTTTCTTTGGAGCCATTGTCGCTTGAGTTCTTCTCTCGGTCGCGGTATGAAGAGCAAAATGTATGCCTAATTTTGATCAAATCTTACCGTGTTTATCTGTAGTTAAGGAGTAAAAAAAAATTAAATGCGATGCTCCTCCTGTAAAAAGCTCTGCTTCGCAGCGACCTGGCCCGTTTGAGCGACGCAGCATTCCGCCAGTGATAAACGCAATCCTGTGACGTGGGCGGAGCTATGCAAAGATTTTACCCAATCACGACGGGGAGGCCGCTGATTTGATTCAATCGTGTGGATAGTCGCCTGCTTAGTCCCGCCTACTTTATGCGCTGGAACGTGGCAAGATGGAAGATTGAATGTCTCGCGAGAGTCGGACCGTTACTGGAATTTCTTTCAGTCGTTATCATATGTATCGCGAGATTTCTGCCGAGCTGATAGGAATTTGTGCAATTTTTCTCATTCTTATGCAATAGCATGTAATAAACTATATATTACAGACTTATATCGGTGCTTGTAGCACGTCTAATTAAAACAGTAGCAGACACCACTGATAAGAGTCCATTTTACCGTAAACTACTGTTTATGGCTGCACTTAGCTATCACAACACTGCACAATGTGTGAAGTAATAAAGTACTAAACTCACACGCACAGTAAAATCACCCCAGGCTTCATTTAACTCGTAAAAGCTAAATATGAGCGCTTCTTTTGTCCCATCACTATGCAAACCTTGTACTCTGAAGAACAGTACTGTATTTAGTACCTGTATTACTATTAAGTATACACATTTCTATTCAGAATACAGTATATTATGATGCACAGTAAGTGTTTGGAGGGCACAGCGATTTAAGATGCAAATCCACCACCATGGTGACCCAAGTTTTGTGTCCTGGCATTACCTTCCTTCCAGGTCAGCCAATTGCACACAGGTACAATTGGCTGTGTCTGCTGTATGGGGGACCAGACAAGCTCAACCCCAGCACTGCACTGGCAACCCTTGCCAGCCCTGTGATGAACTGGTGTCCCATCTAGAATGCACTTTCATAACTACATATCTGTGGGTTTCCCATGTGAAGACTCAACCAACCACGGATTTAAAAAAAAAATGATAAAAAACTGATACAATCCAAAAAGCAACGGAGTATTGGTGTTGCTCAAACAGTGGCATCATTTGCAAATTGAAAAATGTTGGTCAATAGTCACTTACTGTAACTGCTGTGTAATTACTGTGATGGACTGGCACCAAAAAATCTGTAATTCTTCCTCCTCTCTGAACCAGCACATTCCAATGCTGCCTCATTTAGTAAACCTTCTATACTGGTGAGTATCTGAGTAGTAATGGCTGCTCTACACCCTTCATTGTGAGTAAATTGAGAGTGTGATACCCCGTTATGGTGCAGACTCACTACCCACGGTGAAATGTGTCAGCTCAGGGCAGAGGAATCATCAGTCCTTTTAAGTCAAACACACTGCTGTCAAAAATAAATATGTACATATGGTTACAGTTTTGTGTAAATATGCACAATTAGAAGCAAATGTATGTTCTGACAAGAGCTAAATCTTGTGTTGAAATGTTTGTACACCCAGATTTGTGATAAATGGAGCCCCTGTTTTTGGTACTGATCCAATCACCAGGTAAAGGATTTTGATCACAGTTCGCTATCAGTAGTGGAAAAACGTTGTGCAATCCGCAAGCTTTAAAAGTAAGCCATGCTATGTACTTTTACAGTGCCTCGGATAAGTATTCAGTCCCCTTGAACTTTTCCACACCTTAAATTGCACTGAACTGGGTTGTTTACCGTTTGACTGACCCATATACTGGCAGGCTAGCTTGTTAGACTGGTACGTCACTCAAGCGCCATAATAATAATGTATAAGCTCAAAAATTATAATAAACGACAGTACTAAATCTTCCATAAGTGCTTTATTTTGGTGAGAGTGCTGGTGGGCATTGAGCCTTATACTGGAGGTACTGTGTGCGTGGTGGAAGTAGATCCTACTCACTCACATACTCACTCAATCACACCTGAAGCCATGTTTTTTGGGAGGTGAGGTGGAATCTAGAGTACCCAGAGGAAACCCACATGGATACGGGTTTAACGTGCCACACTGGCAAAACCAGAATCCTAATCATCTTTATGCAAAAGTACTTTGATCTGGAGCCTATTCTGAATTCATTCATTCAGAGTTCCAGGAATGTATGGATTTCTGTAGATAACATAGAATCAAAATATATATTTGGGCCAGTTGGATATAATCCAAAAAACATGAGACACGCAGTCTAGGATGTCCAACTCTTGGAGTATACAGCCGTATTGTTCAGGCACATCATGACTGCTTGATGTACTGCAGTACTACCCTTTTGCCAGCAGATGTCAACAATACTACAATTTAGATACTTTTAAGAATTGCAAAGGGAAGCCGGTGTTACCATTAGGTTTTAGTAATTTCAGTAACTCATTTGTTTCCCAGGGATTATGACCCATTGGAGTTTCTGTCAGTGGTTCGTGAGTACCTGCCTGTTAGATATCCAATTTGTAGCCAATGGGCTGAAGTGTCATCTGACTTATGTTACTGGACATGCTAACAGACTGGTGCTGCATAGTAACTGTTTCTTCAGGTTTTATGGATCAAGTCTCCACAAACCTAAAATCAGCAAACACAATGCCAAGTGTCTGACCTCACAAACACTGATTGTGGCTGAATGGAAGTGAATCCCAGCAGACACATTCCGAAACTGACTAAAAAGCTTCCCAGGAGGATGAAGGACCAAATTCATGATGTTCAAGTATCCAGTATCTACAAACATTTATATATACAGTACTGTGCAAAAACTTCTGACCATTAGAGAACAGAGTAAAGGGGAGAAACAAAGCATGTAGAGAAACAGATGGACTACATTCTGTAACTGTGCCCATTAAAGCTGAAATATTATCTTCTTTATTTATGCCATGTAAAATAAAAGACATTCTTTACAGCTCCACATCACCACATTACTTTAGGTGTTGAATCAATTTACATTTACAACAAACTCAACAACTCATTGCAACTTTCAGTTACAAACTGTAGGTTTCTAAGTAAACAAAACATAAGTCATAATTGAAATATGCTATAAATCTTCGGATTTAAAAGTGACCTGGAAAATAACTGTGAGCTAAAGAGAGTATTGTGTAAATGTTTATCAACCTGTAAGCAGGAGCAAAGTGCAGCAGTGTGAGGGACTGACACACACACACACACACACACAAGGTCAGTCCGATAATAAAGACACGGTTTTTATACTTATAAAAGAAAACTTTTTGTCTACCCTGTGAATTATTTAACACCTTTATAGCAGCTCAACATCCTGAAAAAAATAAACATTTTACTGTCTTAGTTATGTTTGATTAAATTGTTTCAAAATCTCTGTTAAAAGCTAAAAATATTTTTTTTATCTGTAATTGTAGTGTTACTGTGAGTGTGTCTTATGGAGCAAGTGGCATCATCAAACGCCAACCCGCTGCTGGTAAGCAAATGTAGGGGGGTCCAAGAAAGGACTGACCATAGGCCTCAGGTGAGACAGAACCAGTCTTTCCAGTACCTGTTACTATAAAGGAGACTTGTGGGTCGTCAGACAGTAATTGAGAGCAGAATGAGTGTGAATTGGAGTCATGAATGTAGTCCTGAATGGGTGCTGGAGGTGGATTTGAGACTTGAATAGAGTCTTGATTGGGTGCTGTAGGTGAGGGAGTTTGGTGTGAAGAGTCGTCTGTGGGAAGAATAGGTGGTGAGAGAGTGAGAAGAGAGCCATTAATGGTGGAGGGAGTAGTGGGGGGGATAGACGTGCTGAATCTGTTAAAGAAATTATTCAACTCGTTAGCAGTCTCTAGATTGCCACCCACAGCTTGGTGTTTGGCTTTGAAGCCAGTGATCTGCTTCATTCCAGCCCACACCTCCTTTGAGTTGCTCTGTTGAAGTTTGTCCTCCAATTTTAATCTGTAGGCCTCCTTATTCTCCCTCAGTTTCACCTTCAACTCCTTCTGAACCGTCCTCAGTTGTTCCTTGTCCTTAAGCCTGAAAGCCTGGTTGTTCTTGTTCAACAAACCCTTCAGGTCTCTGGTGATCCAAGGTTTATTGTTGGGGAAGCAGCTCACCTTCTTGAGCTTCTTGAGTTCCTTTAGCATTAAGTCATGATGTTAGTTGCAAATTATGAGAGATTAATACCTGTTATTAGACTATTATAATGTAATATAACATAATTAGTATAATGTATTTTATTATATTGTACATGGAATGATTATGGCTGCCTAGATAGAAAACCATATCCTGTCAAATTCTGTCACATTACACCTGGGAAAGGTAACTTAATCTAACTTTTTCCAGTTGTAGTTACACATTATATACATTTTTAAAGTTCAGATCAATTATTCAATTATAACTGGTAAAATACATGGTTTGGATACTTGATCAACCCCTTTAGAGTAACCTTTAGAAACCTTCTCAGGTACACCTTCCAGATCACACAAGAGGCTAACTGCTCCCCACCTCATATCACTTGTATTGCGTTTTATTACTTCAGAATAAAACAGGCTATTCACTGAGGATTCCAATGCTAGTTGTGCATCTTAACACAAGTTAATCTTGGATGGAAAGGTTTGTTTCAAACACCTCAGAAAACAGCTGCTGCCCGCCTGCCTGCGTCAGGATCTAGAGATTGATTTTAAAACATCACATTTTCAAGCATTTTGCTCCTACAGTAGTCCTCTGAGAAATTGCTCCTTCTCCACACTCACTCTGTGCGCCACAAGAGGGCACGAAAGAACTATGTTATTCGAAATTCATAGTGGTGAGCTTGGGGTTGAGCTTACCACCAAAGCTAGACTGTTTGTTTATTCGGTTTTCTTTAACGTCTTTATCAGCATCAGTGGCCGACCAAAGTCTGTAGAGAAACAGATAGAGTACAGTCTGTAATTGTAGAACTGCAAAGGGCTTCTGTAAGATAGACAGTGAGTGTAGAAACAAAAGGGTGTACCTAATAAAGTGATCATTGTGTGTATAGCCTCTTCTGTCTCTCGGTAGTAAGTGCCAGTGGCTGAATCTGAATCCTGGATGGATTTGAATCATAGCACCTCCTATACATAAGTAACGCATCAAATAATGTTGGAACATGTTCAAGAAATCTTGTGGGTTTTTCACAAGCTCCAGAGATCCTTGGTTCAATTGCTGGTCCTTACTCCATCTTTATGGAATTTGTATGTTCTTCCCGTATCCTTGTGGGACCTTGTGTTCTTGTTGAGGCAGGAAGGACATCTGCTCTTTAAACCTGAACCAGGTCTAATATGTGAACCAGGGGTGCTTTTGTAGTGTATTTTTCACTTTCTTTAAAAAAACATTGCAAAGGTTCTTAAGACAAACACTAAGATGCTCATAAGAATGTCGTTAAATGTTAAAATGTGAAATATTATCTGAAAAATATCTTAATTAGTAATCGAATGAAACAGCACTACATATAAGAATGTAATGATGATTATATGTAAGTGACTACAATATTAGAGTGAAAAGATAAGTTTATTGGGGAAAACTGTACAATTGAAAGGAGGCTCAAGTACCCTGTTATCCAGGTCCTGTATGGTATTCTGTGGCACATTTGCCCACAGATGTTGCAGCTGGGTCTGTAGGTCCTGAACCCTCATAGACTGTTGAAGCTGGTATCTCAGGTGGTCCCGGAAATGCTCAATTAGTGTTAAATCTGGCAACCTCGCAGGTCAAGGACATGTTGGAATCTGGCGGAGACATTCCTGAGTGTGTGTGGGCGAGCATTATCCTGCTGATAAAGGCCGGTTGGAAGCCCTGCCATGAAAAGCAACACGTGGCCGAAGGATATCCTGCATACATCACTGAGTTGTTAGTGTCCCTCGTATTACTACTAGGGGTGATCGACTGTCTCCTCAGATCATCACAACAACAGTTTGGGCAGCGTGTGGCTCCACAACAAAGGGGCAGGATTGAAGCGCCGGTGGATCCCAAACAGAACCTAGATTTGTTGCTAAAGACGATACGGTTCCAGTCTGTAGCAGTCCAGGTTTCTCGTTCACCACTGCAAACGCTTTGCTCTATGCTCTGTGCTGCCAGTTAGGCCAAAATTCCCCATGATCCCTACATGCATTAATCCGTTATGAAAATAAATGAGTGAATAAACCTGTTTCTAAAACGTTGAAGAAACATTTCTATACACTCAAAATCCTTAGCCTTAGTGATGAAATGAAATGCCTTTTATAAACAAGCCAGAGAAAGCAACCAGGTCTATGGAAATAGCATAAAAGACGCAGATCTTCTTTGAAGAAAAGAAAAAAAGAAGGCCACAAATTACAATGTGACAGTGGCCAGGTGATCAGTTAAAATAAATAAATAATAATAACGTACATTTTCTTTATTTTACTTTACAGGTTGAACAAAACCAACTTGCAGGAATATTGGAGACAGTTTAGAAACAAGCCCCAAAAACCTGCAACCCACAACTACCAATACATTAAATGACTTTATAGGCAAAAGTCACTTAGCCATTTGTCGAAGAATGCTAAGAACACACATAAGAATATGCAGGGAACAAATATGCAAACGTTTAAGAGATAAGTCAGAGATGCTGAAATGTACATAATGTCAAGATCAAATTTTAATATAATTTAAAGGATGCATGAAGCCGAGATGCAGCTATGTAAAATATATCTGTCTATCTGTCTATGGTTCAGGTAGTACTTTCGTTATATATATACTTTCGTTATACATATAAATATATACAGTATATATGAAATGATATAAATAATAAAATCCCTAAGTGTTCCCTGAGCCACTCTTTGACCTTTCTCAAACAGATGAACATCTTTTCCATCTTTTCCATGTCTTTTGACATGGCTGTTTAACAAATGAGAAGCTCCTCACTGCATCAGTTAGGGTTAAAGAACTTGTTTCCAGCTGAAACACAATCACCAATGCACTTACTATCCGATGGGAGGCTCTTTTTTCATTTTTAACTATTTGCTTAGTTAAATCCAGGTGACCTTTTTTTGACCGGGCAGTGCACAGTCTATAAATGAATCATGCAAACCTTGAGGTTTCCCATTATCTGAATACCCAAATGCATATAAACTCGTTGATCGGATTACTAACAAAATCTTCAGTTATCGGATTATGAAGTGCAAGTAAACACACTCATGGCTAACAGCTGTTTGAGCTGCAGTGAGATGACTCAGATGTTACAGAGAGGTTCTTCAGATAATCCTCTGATTTTAGGATGTACTCCGTCCACTCCTCACACAGTTCACTCATGCTTGAACCGGAACCACCGTACTCCACCGGGAGGATCGTTCTTGGGAAGTGTAGAGAGAGACTCGCCATGTATGAGCTGCCGTGGAAGTGGATCTGTAGAACCACACACATCAGAGTTACACGCCAGCAGATTTGCTGCTGTGACTACAAACTGTTCCAGTTCAAATAAACCGGATTTATTCTCTCGAGACGCCTATTTGTGATATTTATACTGCGATTCAATATAAGGTAGCTCCAGAACGACTTATACACTTGGTATCCATGTCATATACTGGTACGATATATGGACAAAAGTATTGAGACACCTCGACATTACACGTACAGGAGCTTTTATGACATCCAATTCTAAATCCATAGGCATTAATATGGAGTCGGTCCCCATTTGCAGCTATATCAGCTTCCATTCTTCTGGGAAGGCTTTCTACAAGATTTTGGACTGTGTCTTTGGGAATTTTTGCCCATTCATCCAGAAGAGTATTTGTGAAGTCAGACACTGATGTTGTATGAGAAGGCCCGGCTCATAATCTCCATTCTAGCTCATCCCAAAAGTGGTTGGGGTTGAGGTCAGGGCTCTGTGCAGATTAGTCAGGTTCTTCCACACCAAACTCACTCAGCCATGCCTTTATGGACCTTGCTTTGTGCACTGGGGCACAGTCATGCTGGAACAAAAAAGGACCTTCCCCAAACTGTTCCAGCAAAGTTAGAACCATAACAAATGTCCAAAATGTCTTGCTATGCTGAAGAATTAAGATTTCCGTTCAATGGAACTAAGGGGTGTAGGCCAACCATTGAAAAACAAACCCAATACCATTATCCATCATCCACCAAACTTTACAGTTGGCACAATGCAGTCAGGCAGGTGCTGAATGAATCACCTGAGTACAATAATTAAGAGGTGTGTCCCAATACTTTTGTCCATATAGTGTACTTCAGGCATTAGTGCACAGGCTAGTGGATGGAGCTAATGTCAGTTAGGATAACCGCCATAATTCACATCACTACATGTTTGTGTTATGAGAGTTAAGCTCTTTCACTTTTGTGAAACACAGATTGTTACATACTTGCGATGTTGTTGCTCCATCTTTTCCTCATTAATATCACTTTTATACTAGCTCTAGCATTATAAAGAGTGTCTGCTCAATCCTGTAAATGTAAATGTAAAGCCCACTGAAGCATTAAACATAGCTATAGGTTACCTGATGTGCTTGTATGTTATTTTATGATTTATTCAGCCTTGATATTTACAGGAAAATTCAATAAATACAGAGACAACATGGTACTAACCCGCTGTTTAATCTTGTCCGGTAAAAATGGTCGGATCATGGTGAAGACTGGACGGAAGAGTCTGGGCTCATTTATAAAGTGGATGCCACGAACTTTCAGTGGAAACGAGTCCTGCGAAGACAACAGAGTGGCGTGGTTAGCCTTACACAACTAACATTAGTGGTAAATATTGCATAATGTGCACATTTTCTTGCATCACTAAATATCTTTAGGAGATTGATTATTGTCCCTGGACACCTGGGTGGCAGAGTCCACCACCGCAGGGACACGGGTATGAATCTCCGCAGTGAGTTCTGGTCAGATTGGGTGTCATGTACAGACATGATTTTTTTTCACAATGTGAGAAAAAAATGTTCAGTCATATGAACAAGACTGGACCATGCTAAGGTTTTACATATACTGTCAATAAATCTGATGTTACTAATACAATAACATCAGTGTTAGTCTTTAAGATACTACAGTAATTAATAAGGACACTGTATGTAAGGGGTTTACACATTTTACTGTCTGGGTTAGTTAGTTTGTTTGTTTATTTAGTTTATTTAATGTAACTCTTCAGCAACAAAGGTCATTCAACGACAGACACACTGTAGCTAGTATTTTGGCCCATTCCTCCATGTAGATCTCCTCTAGATCTAAGTCCCTCTCGGCATAGTGTGTTACTGATGGTAGCCTTTGTTACTTTGGTCCCAGCTCTCTGCAGGTCATTCATCAGGTGTAGTTCTGGGATTTTTTCTCACCGTTCTCATGATCATTTTGACCCCATGGGATGAGATCTTGCGTGGAAACCCCAGATCGAGGGAGATTATCAATTGTCTTGTATGTCTTCCATTTTCTTACAATTGCTCCCACAGTTGATTTATTCACACCAACCTGCTTGCCTATTGTAGATTCACTCTTCCCAGCCTGCTGCAGGTCTACAATTTTCTTCCTGGTGTCCTTCGACAGCTCTTTGGTCTTGGCCATGGTTGAGTTTTGGGGAGTCTGGCTGTTTGAGGCTGTGGACAGGTGTCTTTTATACAGATAACGAGGTCAAACAGGTTGCCATTAATACAGGTAAACGAGTGGAGGACAGAAGAGCTTCTTAAAGAAGAAGTTACAGGTCTGTGAGAGCCAGAAATCTTGCTTGTTTGTGGGTGACCAAATATTTATTTTCCACCATGATTTACAATTAAATTCTTTCAAAATCCTACAGTGTGATTTCCTGGATTTTTTTCCCATTTTGTCTCTCATTTGTTAAAGTGTACATATGATGAAAATTACAGACCTCTCTCATCTCTCTAAGTAGGAGAACTTGCCACAATCAGTGGCTGACTAAATACTTTTTTTGCCCCACTGTATACACTCAGGTTGGGGCCAATTTAGCGTAATCAGTTAACTAAAGCCATATCTTTGGGACTGTGGAAGGAAACCGGAGTACCCAAATAAAACCCACATGGACACTCTACACGAAAATCCCAGGTCACTTCACACTGGGATTGAACTCAGGAGCTACAGTCTTATGAAAAAAAGTTTGGGCACCCCTGTAATTTTCATGATTTTTCTTTATAAATCATTGGTTGTCCAGCTCAGCAATTCAGGTAAATATATCATATAGCAGATGAACACCGTGATATTTGAGAAGTGAAATTAAGTTTATAGGTTTTACAGAAAGTGTGCAGTAATTATTCAAACAAAATTAGGCAGGTGCATAAATTTGGGCACCCTTGTCATTTGAATACCTTTAGCACTAATTATTGGAACACAAAATATGTTTTGTAAGCTCACTGACCCTTGATCTACATACACAAGTGAGTCCAACTATGATAAAGGGTTAAGGTGGCCAATTGGAAGTTTTTCTCCTCTTTGCATCTTCTCTGAAGAGTGGCAATATGGGAGCCTCAAAACAACTCTCAAATGGCCTGAAAACAAAGGTTGTTCAACATCATGGTTCAGGGAAAGGGAAAAGCTCTCTCAGAGATTTCAGCTGTCAGTTTCCACTGTGAGGAACATAGTGAGGCAATGGAAGACCACAGGCACAGTTCTAGTTAAGGAACTCCCGAAGTGGCAGACCAAGAAAAATCTCAGATAGGCAGAGGCGAAGGATGGTGAGAACAGTCATAGTCAAGCCACAGACCACCTCCAAAGACTACCTACACCCTCATCTTGCTGCAGATGGTTTGTCACTGTTTCATCGTTCTCAACTATACAGCGCACTTTTCTGCAGACACGCCACAAACAGAGTCACTTGAGGTGTGCTACAGCACATTTGGACAATCCAGCTTCATTTTGGAATAAAGTGTGCTGTGTACTGATGAAATAAAATTGAGTTATTTGGACATAACAAGGAGCGGAAAAGGAACACAGCATCCCAAGACAAACACTTGCTACCCACAGTAAAATTTGGTGGCGGTTCCATAATGCCCGCGGGACTGTGTGGCCAGTGCAGGTACTAGGAATCTTGTTAAAATTGAGGGTCGCATGGATTCCAGTTAATATCTCCAGATTCTTAAGAACAATGTTCAAGAATCAGTGACAAAGTTGCACCGAGGCCAACGACCCCAAACCCTGCTCATAATCTACTAAGGCATTCATGCAGAGGAACCAGTACAACGTTCTGGAATGGCCATCTCAGTCCCCAGACATGAATATTACTGAAAATGTGGGCTGTCCATGCTTGGAAACCATCAAAGATGACTGAACTGGAGATGTTTCTAAAGAAGAATGGTCCAAAGCACCTTCAACCAGAATCCAGACTGGAAGCTGTAGGAAGCGTTTAGCGGCTGTTATTTCTACCAAAAGAGGATCCACTAAATATTGATGTCATTTTCTGTTGGGGTGGGTGCCCAAATTTATGCACCTGCCTAATTTTGTTTGAATAATTACTGCACACTTTCTGTAAATCCTATAAACTTCATTTCACTTCTCAAATATCACTGTGTTCATCTGCTATATGATATATTTAACTCAAGTTGCTGATCTGAACAACCAATGATTTATAAACTAAAATCATGAAAATTATCAGGGGTGCCCAAACTTTTTCATACGACTGTACTTGCTGTGAGGCGACAGTGCTACCCAGCAAGCCGCCCCCACTGCTAAACATACCCGGTTCAATCCTGACCTTGGACTTGGACTTTGCATGTTCTCCCCTTGTCCAAATGGGTTTATTCTGGGTACTCTGCTGTCCTCCCACATTCCAAATACATGCATGTTAGGTCAATTGGTGTTTCTAAAGTGCCCATAATGTGTGAGTGTGTGGGCCCTATGAAGGATTGGCGCCCTGTCCAGGGTTGTTCCTGCCTTGCGACCTATGCCACTGGCTAGGCACCAGCATTCCAGTGACCCTGTCCAGGATTAGCAGATGAAACAGAGATTCATGGAACTGGATCCTTACATTTGGAACACTGTTTATAAAAATTTAATTCAAGTTCACATTAAATGTATTTATATGGAGCTTTTACCAATAGACCCTTTCACAAGGACATGCAGTGGTACGGTGGTTAGTGTTGTTTCCTCAAAGCTTCAGAGACTCTGGTTTGAAACTCATTTACTGTCAGTGTGGGTTTCCTCCAGGTACTCCGGTTTCTTAACACATTCCAAAGTCTATATGTCTATATGTTGGGTCAAGAGATGTCTAAGGTGACATTATTGCAATGCTGCTTTACTAACAGCAGAATTTAGATGCCGATCATATTGAGGACGATTCATTAGTTTTGATCACAAAAAATGTGTCGTTATTCCTACTCACTGCCAGGAAAATCAGTTTAAATAATCAAATGTCCATGGTTGCCAAGATTGATTGTTGGTCACAACAGCTGCCCTGCATGAATACGAAGTTATCAGGTTACTTCGAACTAGTCATACATACTCAATCAGGCCAAGTTACCCCAATCCGTTTACCTAATGCAAGTCTGTGGATTGTCATAAGAAACCGAAGCACCCGGAGTAAACCCACACGGACAACATGCAAATTCCACACAGGCAGAGTCCGAGGGCAGGATCAAACTGGGGACGCTGGAGCTGTGAGGCGACTGTGCTAACCACTGCACCCGCCTGACCATTAAACAATTACAACAGCAACAAATGTGCATAAAGTGATGAACATGCTTCGTATTTCTTATAAAATCCTGATGTAAAACTGTACCGTGAGGACGGAGGAGATGCTCTTAGCAAGCGATGGGTTGATCTGCAGAGCGTGAGAGAAGCACCAGCCCTGAAGATCAAAAATCACTTTCAGTCCATTCCTCTGCGTCTCGCTTTCCTGAACGATCAGCTCCGAGGTGATGAGACTGACCCGGAAAACTTCATATGCTGTAAACTCTTTTGGGTTCCACTGACCTAAAAACAAAGCCGTCAAAGAAGCATGGGGTGTTTGAATCGTTAATTACTCTGTTACAAACATACTGACCGATGCGGTAGATCAAGACGCGGCTCCCTGCTTCATCTCTGCAGCTCAGGACAGCGTGGTAATGGTTCCTCAGAAGGCCAATGACAGAGGACGGGTGCAGGTTGGCACTTATTTTAGGGCACTCCCGTCTCCATTTATGATAGTTAATCAGCAACTGTGGAGAAGCGACAAGATACATTTGTAAAATTTGATCCTACAAAGACAGTAAGATATAATGTACAATCCAAGCAATTGCTCAAGGACCCAACGGTGGCAGCTTGGTGGGATTTGAACCCTGGACCTTTTGGTCCATAGTCCAGTACCTTAACCGCTAGGCTACCACAGTCCCATAATGTAGCAGAGTGTACAAAGACGATCAAAGGCCCTGACAAACAAAAGATGACAAACACTGGAAGGGAGGGGTATATATACAAAGCGTTAGTCTTCATAGTCTTTCACTGTTTTCACATTTATCTTGAGGCCGTCTGCTAAAGAGAAAGTGAAAGCAAAACTCTTTAAAGGTACACACCTGTCTATATAAGGTCTCACAGCTAAAAATGCATACCAGATCAAAAACCAAGCCATGCGGAAGAAAGAACTGCCTGTAGAGCTCAGAGACAGGATTGTGTGAAGGCTACAAAAAGTCTGCTGCACTGAAAGTTCCTAAGATCACAGTGGCCTCCATAAATCTTAAATGGAAGAAGTGTGGAACAACCAAGACTCTTCCTAGAGCTGGCCACCCTACCAAGTAAGTAATCAGGGGAGAAGGGCCTTGGTAAGCGAGGTGACCAAGAACCCAATGGTCCCTCTGACTAAGCTCCAAAGATCCTGCGTGCAGATGTGAGAAACTTCCAGAAGGTCAACCATCACTTCACCACTCCACCAATCTGGGCTTTATGACAGAGTGGGCAGACAGAAGCCTCTCCTCAGTAAAAACATAAGAAAGCCTGTCTGAAGATTTTAGGTGCTTTTTTGCAAACTCCAGGAGAGGCTTCTGTCACTTTATTTGGATTCGTTCAAAAGTAAATTGTCGTTTTGTATGAATTACACTGTTTAAAATAAATTTTGGAAGCATGTGTGTCAGAGTGGGGGGCTCAAAAAATATTCTTATCCTCAAAAGGGGGGTACTGCAGAAAATGTTTGGGAACCATTGCACTAGATTGCATACCAGCACAAGCTTGGTCATGCCCATTTCAAAAGAAGATGCAAACTGAACATTTCAGCACGAACATGCAGGGCATGATCATGCGTGAAATGCAGGCAAGAAATAGGTTCAAGATGCGAAAGCATACTCAAAGCACGTTCTGTTCATTTTACTATCTACATGTTTACATGCCACTGTCACTTTACTGTAGCACATGTTCACTTATGTACTGTAGTATATATCTATAATGGAACTATTGCACATTTTTGTACTAGTTATTTAGTTTATTATTTCTTGCTTCATTGTATTTTCCTTTTTCTATTTGGCATTCTTGGTGAGGAGCAAAGAAAGAATTTCACTGTACACGGAAATCGGTTTCCTTACTGTGAAAATGATAATAAACTCTTCGTCTTGAAACTCTACAGAGGATTGTGTCCCAACTGGTTCCATAAATGCTCGACTGGTGTTAACACTGGTGACCGAGCAGGCAGAAGAAGTGTTGCAATCTGGCAACCCTTGGGAAACCATTGCTGTGTGTATTGTCCTGCTGAAAAATGCCAGTTGGAAACCCTGCTGCAGGATGTCATGCACATATCACTGAGTTGTTAGTGTCCCTCGTATCACTACTAGGGGTGACCGACTGTCATATGTGATGGCTCCCCAGATCAGTTGGGGCAGCATGTCACTCCACAGCAAAGGCAGGATTGACGCATTGGGTACTGCTGTCAGATCCCAAACAGAACCTGGATTCATCGCTAAAGACGATATGGTTCCAGTCCATAGGAGTCCATGGTATGTGTGAAATGGTCCACTCGTTTACTCATTCACTAATCACTATCTATGAAGAACACTACATAGGGTAGCAGTGAGCAACACAAACGAGAGAATTCAGAACACTTACTTCCGCCGGAAACAGATTTTCTTGACCTTTCGTCACGTAAACCAGCCGAAACATCAACAAGCCTACCGGTACTGTCACAAAACTTCGGAGTAACACAGTTTAGTGATGTTTTAATTTAGCTGACAGTGCTACTTGTCAAGTGGAAAACTTCACCCATTTGTCCGACAACTAAATCGATGAAGAATACATAAATATGAAATGCACTATTTCACCAGTAAACACATTATTATGGCAAAAGTATGTGAACCCTACAAAATGGCCGACACCCTACATAGAACACTAAATAGTTAATAAGGTGCGATTTCAGACGCACCACAGGTTTCTTGTTCAAGACACAACTGCAAATGAAGGCAGCAATCCAACATTTCTGTCTGGGTACATAATTTTTTCAGTGAGTGTATATAGAAACAGTGGCCCCAGGGGTCCTGAGGGATGAGAGGCCAGTCTGGGGATCATCCCCTGACACTACAACAGTGACAGCTACCACCATCCAGGTCGTGATCTGAAAATTCTGCCCCCATGACCCTGACCAGGAGAAGCGAGGTTAAGAAAATAAAAGCTAATAATACAAAAAAAAACAGATAATATATAAAAATCAATGAAAAACAGCACTGGTACAGAAATATGTGAATTTAAGTCTGCAAAAGTTGCGTTAACTTCATATCACTTAGTAAATCAACAAAGCGTAATATGACCAAGGAGTGAACAAACTCTTTTTCGAAAGCAAACGGATTCCCAGAACACTTTTTAAATCACATTTTAGTCAGATCTAAGTAGAACACCGGTATGTAGACAGACTTTCAGACCTTCAGTGCCAGTTCCACATTGAAGTCTCTGGCTCTCAGGAACCTGATGAGAATCTGATCTGATAAATCTAGACGAGAAGGAACGGCGGCTTCTCTTTCTGCTCTCTGCCTCAGCTCCAGGAGGTAGGGTTTAATCCGACTCGAGTCCACGGGCAAACCGTTTAACTCTGCTCCACTTATGGGTTCTGCACACTTCATTCTGTTCCGGAGCGACTGTTCTGTTCCGAACAAACATGTCTTACCTTTACACACATAAACCACACTGTTGCACTTTAGTAAAACATTCACTCTGAGAAAACACCACGGTCTGCTCCCTCCTACTCCTCACACACACACACGCACGCACACACACACACACATCGCGTTATTATTCCTTGTGGGGATTTTCCATAGACGAAAAATGAGTGCTAGCTAATTAATGCTACACCTAACCTTAACCTTATCCTCCGTAACCTAAAGTAAATCGTTTGGCTTTTTTTTGTTTGTTTGTTTGTTTGTTTGTTTGTTTGTTTGTTTTTTCAAAAGAAAGCATTTGTGACCGTGAGGACCGGTAGGATGTCCCCACCTTGCCAAAAATGTGAGCTCTTCCTGTCATTGTGGGGAAATTTAGTATACTATATACGTGCACGCATACACACACACACACACACACACACACACACACACACACACGGCTGTTACTGCACAGTGTGTAACTGATGATTTTAGCACGTGTAGCCTCAGTACAGGCATCCACTGGTTTTACGTTGCGTGAAATGTGTGACATGTTTTTTAATGGTCCAAACTAAACTATAAATTCGAATGTACTTTATTTACTATATTTATTTAGATAATATAAACTAACATAAGCTCTGTGTGTGTGTGTGGTGGTGTGTGTGTGTGTGTGTCCTGCTATACTTGGAGAAACAAATGTCTTACGATGTTGCTGGGTCTTCACTAACTTTAATAGTTTTTTGTTTGTTTGTTTACAAAATGTCAACTTTTATATATATATATATATATATATATATATATATATATATATATATATATATATATATATATATATAGTTTTTCAAATAAATTTGCCATTTTTGTGTAGGTGTAGGTGTATCATTCATTTTCTACAGGGATCCTTCACTGTCGTTCATGGCAGTCCTCACAAGGATAACAACACAAATGTGTGTGTGTGTGTGTGTGTGTGTGTGTGTGTGTGTGTGTGTGTTTGCTCCTAACAGCCTCTAACATTTTCTTTCTAAACATGTTTACTTTGGCAATGACTTTGATCAAAGTTCACAACACAATTCGCACTAACAGGTCTTTTTGCCCCAGTAAAGTCTTTTGAGCGCGTGCAGTCTAAACTCCACCCACTCCTCTTTACTATGAAACTTGATCTCCTCCCATTGCTTATTAACATGCATCCACAACTTGTTAACATGCAGTCTTATTCTTACCTACTGGTCAATAGCCTATATAGTTTGTCTCCACCTACTGCTCAATACCGTAACATGCAGCCTTAATCCACTCACTTTAGTGAATATATAATAGTTACGCAACAGAACACGAGCAGGCAGAGGTGGTAACTGCATTTAACACGCACTGCTCATTAATATATATTTTATCTTCACCCAATGCTCATTAACACAGTCTTATCTCCACCCACTACGTATTACAACTCAGCCTTATCCCCACCCATTGCTTATTAACACGAACTCCTATCTCCAATCACTGCTCATGAACATACAGTCTTATCTCCACCTACTGGCCACTAACACACAGTTTATCTCCATCCACTGCTCAATAACGTGCAATCTTATAAAACCCACTGGTCATTTCCAATAGTCTACTTTCTACCCACTGGTCATTATGATGCACTTTTATCTTCACTCATTGCTTATTAATACAGAGTTTAAATTGCAAACTAAGATGCAGCAGAGTGTTTGTGATGACATAAATGGCTAAACAGTAGGTTTGCACAGTTTGAAAATTTTGACCCAATTTGCCATATGAAGGTACTGCAGCCTTCCCAGCCAATCAGAACCCGAATGTTATTATAAGGTGGGCTGGTATTGCAACCCCCCATGTGCGCGTGCGTGTGTGTGTGGTTTCTTTATTCGAGCACATAACATCCAATCCATGGACACAATTTAGTTGTATTAACCCCAAATAATGCTAATAAGAGCACTGGGAAGGAGAACTGTGAGCGCATCATAGCTGAGGGGGCGAATACTTTCGGCACGGGCGGTGCGGGGCTGCATGATGACATCACCGAGCGCCTCTTGGTGCCTCCGTGCGGTTCGGCTTAAACCCGCAGATGCTTTCATTGCTGATTCCTTATTTACCTCTTAAAAATGGTTGCAGACACGAAAGGGAGAAAGTGAGAGCTGCAGCAGCGAGAGAGGTTTGTGTGATTTTACTGTGTATTTCTAAGAAATCAGAGCTGATGCAGGGGAGAGAAGATGCTGCAGGACCAGGATTAAACACACACACACACACACACACACACACAAAGAGGGATTTATTACTGCATTACTGCATTGCGTGCAGACGATTTAAATGTACACATAATTATGTCCCATGGTATCTACACAGTATATCAATAGCGATAGTGTATCCTTATTGTGTTTAATGCAGCGCAGTTTTAATTGTGGCTCCGTCCGGATCAGATTGGGTTAGAAAGATCATTTTTAATCGTCCAGGTTTTTCAGACGAGCTGGATTGGCTGATGGATGGATCTGCATTGGTTTTTTCGCTTAAAAATCGAGGTATTATTATGAACAGTCTAATTTTGTGTAAATAATTTATTTGTATGTAATTTATACAAGGTTCAGGCCTCTGACTAAACTGGCTATAGGTGGAAATGCTTATTGTTAACGCTGCAATAAGCAGCTATTTTTAATTGTTATTGTGGTATTTTCAATACTTGTATACATGTAAGCAAATGATCTGCAATCCAAGCAGTGAATTACATTTGTTCAGGCAATAAGCTGAAGTGTGTGTGTGTGTGTGTGTGTGTGTGTGTGTGTAAAATAGAAAGGCTTTGGGCAGCCTCAACCTTGTAAACATATGAATATATAATTTAAAATCTGATTAATTACAGTATAAAGATAACTTACTCCATTGATCTTATCTGAGATTCATTCCTGCTTGTGCTGTCAGAACTAATTCACCCTTCATTACTGTTTAAGTTGCTATAATACTTACACATTTAAAAAAAACAAGCTTCTACAACCCCAAATCAGAAAAAGCTGGGACTACGGAAAATGGAAATGCAAAAAAATGCAGTGTCTTACATTTAATATGACTTTTATTTCATTTAACAAGATATTTCATGCTTTGTCTGGTCAACTTTATTTAATTTGTTATTAAACATCCAGTCCTGTATTTCAGACCTGCAGCACATTCCAAAAAAAGTTGGGATGGTAAAGCATTTACCACTTTGTAATGCTGCCATTCCATGTCCTAACACTTAAGACATTTTGGCACAGAAGATACCAGACAATGAAGTGTTTCAGGTATTATTTGGTCCCATTCTTACTGCAATAACATCTTAAGGAGTAATTGCTGTTGTAGTTTTCTTTTTTAAATTCTCCACAAATTCACTATTAGGAACAGGTCATGACTGCAGGCCGGCCAGTCCAGTAGCCATACCCTCTTCTGCCACAGCCATACCTTTGTAATGTGTGCAGCATGTGGTTTTGCATTGCTGAATGATGCACAGATGTCCCTGTGAAAAATGACATCTGGAAGGCAGCATATATTGCTCTAAAATCTCATTAATGCTGCCATCAGAGAAGTGTAAATTACTTTAGCCAATGGCACTGACACCCCCATACCACGCGAGACCCTGGCTGTTGGACTGGAAGATCTGGAATACTGTTTCATCTGACCACAATACATGTTTCCACTGTATGATGGTCCATCCTAGATGCCTCTGAGCACAGGGACATCAACCCTGTTTCTGGACATGGTTGACATAAGGCTTGTTTTTGCACAATAATGTTTTAAGTGGCATTTGTAAATGTAACTTTGTATTTTAGTGCATATCAAAGGTTTGTCAAAGTAATCCCTTGCCCTTGTGATCCTATCAGCTATGGTTGAATGACAGTTCTTGATGCAGTGCTGTGAAGATCACAGGTGTTCAAGCTTAGGCTTGCAGCCTTGCCAAATTCGTCCAGATTCCTTGAATTGTTTTCACTGTAGAGGAAGAAATATGTAAATCCCTTCCAATCTTTCTTTGAGGAACCTTGTTTGTAAACATTTCAAAATTTTTTTCACACATTTGTTGCTAAACTACAGATCCTCTACCCATGTTTGTTCCTCAGAGACTCATCCTTTGGTGCTTTTGTACCAAATCATGGTTACAATCACCTGTTGACATCACCCATTTGAAATCGCATCATTAACAGCCCTAAATTGCCCATGTCTTAACTTTTTTGGAACGTGTTGCAGGCCTGAAATGCAGGAATGGATGTTTATTAACAAAGGTAATGAAGTTGACCAGACAAACCATGAAATATCTTGGGTTCATACAGTTTGCAGTGAAATAAAAGTTAGAGGAAATGTAAGACACATTTTTACATTTGCATTTTCCACACTGTCCCAACTATCTCTGATTTGGGGTTCTACTTTTACGCCGTGTAGGCCTAGCAAGATGTGTAGGAATAATTCTTCTTACATTACATTTTAATTGAAATGACGAACGACAGTGACAACAAACAAACATGCAGTATATGTGTCAGTATTTTGACATCATATGTAAATACTTTCTTCCAGAAGTCATTAGGATCAACGCAGTGGCTGCATCTCAAAGTTATTTCTAGTGAGCATTAAGTGCATTGGCGGAAGGCAGGGGTGGTGCAGTGGCAATTCTCCAGCCCACTACAGGTTTGAGTACAAGCAGTGACTTCTGGCTGAGTTGGGCAACACATGGGCATTAGATTGACTGTGTCTGAGAGAGGGAAGGTCAGACTGGAACATCATCTCAACTGCAACAGTGGACCCTGCACTGATACTGACTGGTGTTCAGTCCTTCTCCATCCAGTAAGTACCGGAAATCAAGTAAAGCTGGAAACCAAGTGCACAAATTAGGATCTGTAGGATCTGTTCCACTGTTTTCCACCCTGTGCAGTTTGCACAAGTACATTTGGAATTCAGCAAGTTTGAGGAGCAAAAATGGGCAGAGGATCTCCAGTTTCTCAACAAATGCGTTAGAAAATGATTGAAATGTTTAAAAACAATGTTCCTCAAAGAAAGACTGGAGAAGATTTGCATATTTCATCCTCCACAGTTAATAATATCATTAAAAGATTCAAAGAATCTGGTGGAATGTCAGTGCATAAAGGGCAAGGGCGCAAACCTAAACTTGACCGCTCGTGATCCCCGATGCCTCAGATGGCACTGCATCAAGAACCGTCATTCATCAACAGCTGATAGAACCACAACATGGGCAAGGGATTACTTTATCAAACCTTTAGCAAGCAATACAATATGAAGTTACATTCACAAATGCCACTTGAAACCGTACTGTGCAAAAACATAAGCATTAGGTTCACCATGTCCAAAAACAGCACTGACTTCGATTACTTGGCGTCATCTGGGCTGGGCCATCACACAGTGGAAACACATATTGGGGTGTGTTCCTGATCTTTTTTTGGAAGAAATGGACACTATATGCTCCAGACCAAAGAAAAAAAGGACCTGTCAGACATTTATCAGTAAATAGTCCAAAACCCAGAGTCTGTCATGGTATGGGTTCATTTACACTTCTGTGATGGCAGCATTAATGCAGAAAAGTACGTTGAGATTGACAACAAATGCTGCCTTCAAAACCTCACTTTTTCCAGGGTTTTGCATTGTCTGGTTCTATATTTTCAGTGATGCGGAACATCATAATATATTGCAGTAAACATCGTATCGCAATGTATCATGATATAATCGTATCGTGACCCATGTATCGTGATGCATATCATATCATGAAGTCCTTTCCAATGCCCACCCCTAATACGAAGTTGACCAAAACATGAAATATCTTATACTATCTGCAGTTAAATAAAAGTAAATGTAAGAAACATTGTTTATTTATTTGCATTACCCACACTGTCCCAACTTTTTCTGATTTGGGGTTGTATATGTTTAAAAAAACACACACACACACACACACAGAGCTATGTAATTATTTTAGTTATCCAGTGTGTTTATGTCTTGTGTGTATGAGGCATTGCTTTCAGTTTTTTAAGAGATGTTAGATTCCTCTCTGCGTGTTCGCGGCGGACCTTGATTTAATGTTTAATCAATTAAGGCACGCGGTGAATGCTAAGAGCGAAGTCGACTGCTCCTCACCATATTTATTTGGACAAGCTTTTGTCTAGTCCACGCATGTGGATGCATCACTGAGGAGAAGACAAAGCAGTATATAGAAGAAGACAACATATGCAAAAGGATGTAAGTTAATGTTAATAAACATATGAATTCTATTTTTATTCCATTATGTTATGATTTAATCACTGTCATTATGATATCATACAACAGAACTGTATTAGTGTTTTAACAATACAAATTGATTATTGCAGTGTGTTATATGGGGACTGTGGGGTGCGGTGGATAAGGTAATGGATTATGGACCATAAGGTCCATTGTGTTCATGGTTCATGGTCCATGGTTCAAGTCACGCACTCCCAAAGTGTGACTGTTGGGCCCTTGAGTAAAGTATCTCATTCGCTTGAATTGTAACTGTATCTATGATGTACTCATCTGTCATAATTGTATATTTGAATAAATGAATTATATTTGTTTATATATGAATTCTGTTATCTTATTATGGTTGTACTGTCCTTATTACTATAAGATTGTAAAACACATTTCATTATTAAGCCTATTTCACTATAATAACTGTAGGAACTAAGTGAAATGATCAAATTTTATTAACTGATACTCCAGTCCTGGCCCTTGCACTGCAAGAGTGGAGTTTGCATGTTCTCCACGTTTTCTCCTCTCTCTGCCAACTGTGTCTGCATGCGATGTGGCCAAGAGGCACCACCAGAACTCTTTCATACTTTCATCCATTTTCTTACTCACTTAATGCAATTCAAGATCATGGAGAGCCTGACTGAGCCTGATCATGGAGAGCCAGGGTCTGATTGGAAGCACAGGGTGAAAGGCAGGAACCAACCCTGGACACAGCACCATCCATTCCAGGGGACCTGCACACACTAACTCACTCACTCACACTAGAACTCTTTAGAGAGGCCAATTGACTTACCACATCTTGGAATGTTGGTGGACACTTCTGAGGAAACAAACACGGGGAGAACATGCAAACTTTACACAGAGTTTTCAGACAGGAGGCGACAGCACTAATCACTAACATTGATGTGTTACAAAGCCATTGCTGTCTGAGAGAAAAATATCCAACAGGATTAAGTTTTTGACAGAATATGTTTGGGTGAGATGCAGCAGAGCTCATGATTTCATGATTTGAATTGTATGGTGACGCTCCAGAGGTAACATTGAAGATCAGAGGAGCTGAAGTCTGTGGAGCTGGTCAATGCAGCATTTGGGCTAGGAGACCGCAGTCGGTCGAACACGGTATGCTGCTGAGGCTCAGCATTATGCTGGTGTCTTAGATGTGCAACCTCTTTCACACCAGATCAACTTTCCACAGATATTGGATTTGGGCTTTTCATTGTCTCTCACAAAGTGGAGCCAGACTTTTAAGTGCTTCTGAGGTCCATTTTCCGCTTTGCTAGAACTAGTGGAGCGTATCAAAACAAAAATGTCTTACATGGCGCATTGGCATATAGTTTCCTCCTTACAGATGTGCTAATTACACATGAAAACAACAATTAAGATATTAACGTAGACGATACATATCGCACACCCCTACGCCATTGACTCTTCTTTCTGCAAAATGCTCCCTGCGAGTTTACCCACATGGCTTCAACTTTTCAAGAAACCAAAGAGAAAAGCTATTTCATGCAATAATTTCTTGATAAGACCATTAAAATATGATCTTGTGGCAGGTCAAATGGGGTTTATCAACCTAAATTCATGAGTCTGCAACCTCTCTATTTTACTGTTTTTACTATTATATATCCTGACCGTACATTACATTTGAGTTCAGTGTGTACATAACAGTGTCATGAAACCCTGATTCAATATAAATCTAATAAAACATAACTGCTCGTAAACATAGCATGGTTTAAGGCTTCACTATATTCTCTGTAGTATTACTGCTAGACTGTTTCGAGAACCAAACAGAAAGCTATGGGACCTAAATGCAAGGAGACAGACACAAGAGCTCAGTGGATTTGATAAACAGCAAAGGAAGGAGATAGAGAGGACGAGGCGATTAAAGGATGGTGCAAAGCTCTACAACCAATCACATGGTTTCAGGATAAGAAACTGCTTCAATGCATGAACAGTGGGAGTATCGCTCAATTATGAAAGATGTTTGAAGATCGAATAGACTCCCTGAAGCGCTCGAGGGAGTAGTGAATCCAGATCAGACATGCAGCTCAAAAACGAAACACAGAGCTCCAAGAGTAACCAGACAACTCTCACCTTGAACATAGTTCAGCAGGATTAGGGTGAGGTGCATTCCATATGAGTTCCAGTGTCATGCACTGAATGGTGCTGGATTAAATATTGCTTGCTGATGAGTGGAAATCTGAATCAGCTGTCAAATCTCTGGCGAGTCTGAATGCCTTTTGGCCTGGGACCAGCCAAATCCCTGGCCTCATAACATTATCATCTGTCTTCTCATATGAACTTATGAAAACACGTGTACATTTTACCTTTTATAATTCTCTCTATATCCAGAAACAGCAATGGGGCTATAGCGGCTTTCTCTGGACGACACACAGTGCAGATGTATACATGAAGGGACACTAGTTCATTACAGAGCTGGGAAGGCTTTGGCAGCACTGGGGGATGATCCCTCAGCAAGTCTCTCCTCCCTTAGGCACAGACAGTCATGCCTGTGTGCAGGAACGTGGTGGACTATCAGGAAAAAACTATCAGGTAATACTGGTGATATTGTGCTGAAAAAAGATGCCAGATTATTGCATGGTAAGAATTTTAAAGGTCTTACATTAAGGCAAATCCAAAAGCAAGAGCTGTATCCACAACATTTATGTTGGACTTGGCCAATCTAAAATGTCCAATTTATTCTTTCAAGCACCACTGCATGTAGTGTCGTGTACTACTCTGAAAATAAATTCGAAAATGCAGAAAAATGTAAATATTAAATACTAACCTTACATCAATTTCATACTCAACAGACCGAGGTTGCGTTTTAGATGGATATCACGATATATTGCGCCCTATATAGTGCACTCCGTGACCAACATAAAACAATTTCAGACGCTGCCATGGTGGTTCGTGAAATCTGTTTGCCTCTATCTATGCTGTGAGGCTGAATTACAAATAATCCCATAGTGCCTATATGAGCGTACTACTTAGGGTATGGAATAATGACGTTCTTGCCAGTTGAAGTGAACTTTATATAAAGTAAAGAGTGATTTGGGACACGACCCTGTAATTTGCGTTGCCGAAGGAAAATGGCGGACAGAACGCCAGGTGGGACGGCGAAGTCCGGCTCAAAGGTAAATTTATTAGTGTTTTGTTTTTCTTGGGTGTTAAATGCGTTAAAGTTAGGTAAAACGGGTATTTTTTGTGGATTATAGAGATATTTTTGTTTCGGCATTGTATCACAGATAGCTAACACGTCTCAATCATAGCAGGGCAAATGACGCTGTTCATGGCTAACAGGCTGCCATTAGCCTCAGTTATAGGATATTTATATACAAACAAATAATGCGTTTAAACATTTTTTGCATTTTTTTTTCATTGATGTTGTACTAAAAGTGATTTAAAGATTAGCTTTATCCAGATAGTTGTAACCTAAACTCACTGGGTAGCTGGTTAGCATGCTAGTCATGTGAATTAGCTAATGTGTATGCATTGCTATATCGCTATATCGCTCATTACATATTTTTATAACCCTGTTAGTAGATATTAAGGTGGTACAAATCTGTCATTATTACAGCAAAGTAATTAACTAAGTGCATAAATCCACGTTATGGGGGATTTGGTGTGATTTAGAGCCAGTGATAAATGGAACTGTACATTCAGAATTGAATCTGTTGTGGTTAGAACATAAATTCGTATTTTACGTCGAAGCATCAGTTTGTTTAAACTAAAGTTATACATACCTTTTATCACTGGTCCACTGAGAAACATCACTAGTATTTAAAGCTCTTTATTTATATACACCGATATATGAATCAGCCCAATCTTTAGGATACATTACAAAGTGACTGGGACTGTGGTAGCCTAGTGGATAAGGTACTGGACTCTGTACCAGAAGGTCCAGGGTTCAAATCCCACCACTGCCAAGCTGCCTCTGTTGGGTCCTTGAGCAAGACCCTTAACCCACAATTGCTTGGATTGTAAGACTGTACCAATTGTAAGTCGCTCTAGATAAGGGCGTCTGCTAAATGCTGTAAATGTAAGTGAATGGACAGTACTATAAGTTGAATTGGTTCATCTGGACGTAAGGTTTTGTGGGAGATCATTTTGTCACTCATCTAAGTGACTTCTTCAGTCTCCGAAAACCTACTGAATGAACAGCAGGTTTTTTGAGTTGAGGTCTTAGATGTAGGGGAAATGTTCAGGATTAAATACCTATGCCTGGTTGCATAAAACACCATAAGTGAAAATTTCCCTTAAGATCGCCCTTAAAGACCTCTTAAAGTTACGATGGTGGAAGAAAAAGTGTTACATAAGGGGTTTCTTAAGGGAAATTGTCATAAACCCTTTAAATGTTTCTTTAAGTATCTAACGTCCCCTAAGTAATCTCTTAACAGCCGTTAGTTTTTGCTTAAAGCTCCTTAACGGTACATTCCCTTTGAATTATTTAAGGGATGCAAAAGCCTCATCTTAACTCTCGACAGAGAATGTGGCTGAGTTTTTGAAGATATGGATTTAGTTCTTCCTCTATAAAATAAAGAAAACATGAAATAAAGTAATGCGTATAATACATTACTATTGTTATGACATAGTCAATATTTTTTACTAGGTGAGGTTGATGTATTATGGGACTGTGGTAGCCTACTGGGTAAGTTACTGGACTATGGACCAGAGGGTCCAGGGTTCAAATCCCATCTCTGCCAAGCTGCCACTGTTGAGTTCTTGAGCAAGGCCCTTAACCCACAATTGCTTGGATTGTAAGACTGTATCAATTGTAAGTTGCTCTGGATAAGGGCGTCTGCTAAATGCTGTAAATGTAAATGTGTTATTATTAGAGATGCACTGATCAATCAGCCGCTGACTGGAATGTGCCGGTTTTCATCGTGATCGGCCAATCGGTCTCGTATAACCGATTCTGTTCCGGACACATTTAGCCTATACTTTTGCACTTGCGATCCTGACAATGGCACAAACGCAGCCACACACATGAACAGTACAGTGCTTTGACTAACCATAATTCTAAATTCAGTCCATGAGCTTTAAACACAGATCCTCTGCTCTCGTGTTGGTTTCCCGGTCCTGACGTTAAGAGCGAGGCTCTGTGGTCTTTATTTTTGGGTTCTTGTGCTTCTGTGATATGTTTTGTGTGTATATTAGTTAATAAAAGCTCACAGTGCGTGTTTTTAATTGTGTTGTACCACCAGTAAGAGCATATTTTAGTGCATTCACTGGCTTACTGTGGTGATGGATGGTTTACTGTCTTGGTTGGTGTGTGCTGTGTAAAACCTGCTACCTGAGAGGGGTGAGTTCCAATTCAGCATCTTTGCTCGTACCCTTGCACTAACTGGTAAAAGCTGGTAAAAGGAAGGCTGTAATAAAGTACAATTTGAGCAAGATTGCAGTGATTGATGTTTTGTGGCCAACACCACAAAGCTAATGAGGATAGAGCCAGGTACAAGCCAATAGCTCTTGTTGTTTTTCTTTAGCAGTTGTTTCTGTATGCTGTCATTTATAATTCGGCAAAGGAAATTTGGAATCTGGCAAAATCAGATTTGGCTGGTCATATATTAAAAAAACGATTGTAACAAGGGAGAAATCATTATGGTCAGGCGACTGGTTTGGAGTATCTCCTAAACAACATGTCTTGGGGAGTGCTGCCAGTCAGCAGTGGTGAGTACCTACCAACGGCGGTCCGAGGAGGGACAAACCACCAACCGGTGCCAGGGTGTCAGCACCCAAGGCTCATCGATGCACAAGTGGAACGATTCCCATATCCTGACTAATAATGTTGAGAATATCCAGTTTTATCTATGGAGTGATTTATCCTCATTACATTTATACTTGGGTTTGTGTTGTTCTTTTCCCTGCAGGCTTTACTAGAGAGTAAATTAAAAGCGTTCAGTATTGGGAAGATGGCTGTGGCTAAGAGAACTCTCAGTAAAAAGGAACAGGATGAACTCAAGAAGAAGGTAAGATCATTCGAGAACTAATACGGAGATTAAACTTGTAATGAACTCACTTAACATACTGTGTAGAATAATGTTTTGTAGAATATTAGTAATATAGAAAAATCGCTTTGTGGTATGTAAATGTAAGGTCAATGAAACCTACCAGAACATTTGAAACTTACCATTTATAACATGGTACAACCAAGGGGATGTTTGGGTGGTGCAGTGTTAATTCACTGCGGTGAGAGTCAGACGTCACAGTTCTCGTCTGCCTTTCTGAGGACCCACGACCCTGACCAGGAGAAGCGGGGGCAGAACCTAGGGTAGTAATGAGGGTGTGCTGATGCTCATGGCTAGGGGTTGATGGTGCTGTTCCACATTTACAGGAGGATGAAAAAGCAGCTGCTGAGATCTATGAGGAATTCCTGGCTGCATTTGAGGGAGGGGAGGGCAGAGTGAAGACATTCGTACGAGGAGGCATTGCCAACGCTACTAAAGGTATAGAACACCTCAGATTTCAGCTTGAGTGGACCTGGGACAGAAGAACATCTTAGTGTATGGGCTTGAAGTAGTACCGGAACAAAAGCTCGGAGAGAAAACAGAATATGTAGTTAGTGATGTTATGTTAGCTGATAACAGTCGTGGTTCTAGTATGATTTTTCTGTTGCAGAGGAAGCGGCCGCTGATGAGAAGAAAGGAAAGCTCTACAAACCCAAATCTAAAGTTTTAGAAACAAAAAGTTTTCTCCCTCTGGAAACTCCTCCACAGTTCCTTGCTTTTGACAAACGGAACGTGAGTATTCGGTGTCTTCTTTTCCTCATTAAACAGCCCTTATTTAGGGAGAAGGTTGCTCATTTTGTTTTATATCTTCTAAGGCTGCAAAGAAAGGGGAGAAGGAGAAGAAAAAGAGCAACCTGGAGCTGTTTAAAGAAGAGCTGAAACAGTGCGTGTCTGAATTAAACACTCAGGGTTAGGGTTGAGTCACTTAGCCGTGAGTGAGTTTGTCTCTGTGCTTGTGTAGAATTCAGGAGGAAAGAGATGAACGGCATCGGCTGAAGGGACGAGTCAGCCGGTTTGAGCCTCTGCCTAACGTGGAGGGGAGAAGATCATGTAAGTACAGCAGTACAGGACGCTTCATGCTGCAGCATCAGTCTCGTGTCTGAAATCTTGATGTCACAGCTCTGACATCATCAGTGAAGTTTGAGTTGAAGGGTTTTAAATCCTTCTCTGCTTCGTTTGCAGCTTTTACAGCCAAGGCTGTGTTCCAATACTGTTCTTATTCTGCTCTATCCACCTCCTGTTGGTTGAGTCCCCTTAGTTCATCTTCAGCAATCTTATCAGTTAGTGACGGCCTGAAGTTCTAGGGTTCTGTACAGGGAGAACAGAAGTGGTAGTCATGACTCATTGATCTTCCACTGTAGAAGGGCGAAGTCCCTCAGCACAGATAGAACATTGTCAATATCCAGTGCTTCTCTACTTCCGTTCTAGAAAGAAGTATTAGTGGTTATACCTAAAAATGGCTTAAAAAATACTCTCTAAAAATGGATGTCATGTACCAATCAAAGTGCTTTTTTTGCCAGACTGAAAATGTACATTCAAGTGGTATTTAGGTTACTATATTTGTGGTTGATTATTTGATGTTCTGTGTAGTGTAGTATACAACTAAGTGCAATTTTGTCTGTTGAAACAAATAATAAAAATGAAGTATTATAGGAATATTGCTTATAGTAGTCAAGGTCATGTCGAGGCCGAGACCAGATTAAGATTTTTTTTTCCCCATCATACAAGAATAAAACGAAGAAAATGGAAAAAACATTCCAGATTTTGCAGAAATGCACACTTGAAGTCTTAACATCATACAATTAAAAATAAAATGTGTTCATGGACTGGATACTGAACGAAAAGAGCAGTAACTCCGCCAATCTGAGTGCAGATTTGATTTAGGCATGTAGAGAAAGGACTGATGTATTCTGTGTGAATGGATTGTTGATTGTCAAGAACGATAGAAAAAAGAGACGCATAGGACAACAGTTTCCACGTCCACCTTACCCTGAGACCGAGACGAGACCAAGTCCAAATTGCTCGTTCATGTTCTAGAGACCAGACATGAGTACTACAACACTATATCACAGAGAATTGTAAGAAAAACATTTCCAGATTCCATCCTGAATGTTCTTAAACTATAGTGTAAGTTGTTCTTAATGGCCACTGCTGATATAAATCCTAACTTTGTATTTAAATATGTTTATTTTGAAGTTTTCTGTAAATAATGTCCGGTTGTGAGAGCAGTGTGTGATGCAAATACTGGGGTTCATGGAGCATACAATCCCACAGCAAGTCGCTTGTCCTGTATGAATTTAATGGAAGTGTTTGATCACAGAGGAAGTGAGTACTAATTCAATAATAGACATCCCTGGATAAACTAGTGCAGTCTGACTAGGATGCTAGACCACTTGAGTAATTTCTTTGTTTTTAAATAGCATAAATAGTTCATTGTTTCACATTTGTCTGCATTTAAGCCAGCCTGTTTATCCTCGTCCATCTGTGTCATCAGGTAGTCATGCTCAGTAGTTAGCATGATATGAATCTGTATACACTGTAATATCACCATCAAAACAGGGCTGTATCTACTGGGTAAAATTTTTAATTTGATGTTTGAGTTCAGTAAGAAAACTGTCAAGTCAACTATTGACTCCTCTGTAATCCGTACCAAGAATCATTGCATAATCATGCACCAGTGCTTCATCCGCTCCTATTTCCTAACAGCATGGATGGTGCAAACAGTGAGAACAGTGGAGCTTAATCGAGACCAAGGCATTCGAAGAGTGCTCTGTGAGAAGGAACTTGCATATGTAGGCTGTTCATACCGAGGAGTTCTCCCTCAAGGGCTATTCTGGGTCTGAAACGGCAATTACAAACGTCCTTCTGCACCCCCACTACAACGCAGGTGCTCCAACTTCAAAGCAGAACAATAACAAAAAACCTTACAGCATTCATCTGTAAAGATGTGAACCTGATAATGAAAGGCGATGGCAAGAGCTGTCAGCTTTGAACGTGCATTGATCCCGTACCCAGTCAGGAATCTGCAAACAACCAAAACTTTTTCAACACTTGTGATTTTTACGCTTGTGATTTTGGTGATACACACGTCCTCTAGGCAGCAACACGGTGTGATTTGAGAGGTGGATGAGTGTGCTTAAATACAGTACTGAAACACAGTGTACTGTAGCTCAGTAAGGCCGGCCGTCACTCCCTGTGTTCACCAGGCTAGGTTTTATCATGGAAACAAAATTTACACTGCTTTCTGCTTCTTTTAGCGGATGGTTCTTCCAGAAGAAACCGTCCGTCCAGTGGTAATCCTGCTTTATATACAGTGTAACGTAATCACCTGACCATTTAACTGTGCATGAACGAGTAGTGATGGTAACAGTTATGATGATCAGGCTTTGTGTGTTTGTTTCAGTTCTGGACGATTCTGCTCCAGGCTCACATGATGTGGGAGATCCTACAACCACAAACCTGTACCTGGGAAATATAAATCCTCAGGTAAGTGCGTATCTTGTGCTGGAACAGATTTAAAAAACACTTTTTTCAGACACACTGCTCTGTGGGGCGCATACACCTTAATTCTATAGTAATAAAGAAGGTCCGTATGCATGTTGCTTTGCTGTGTAGATTAGTGGTGGGCCAAAATATCGATATGCCGATATATCGTATCGCTTTCTGGCGCCCGGTATTGATTTTACTTAAAAGTCAGTGTGTGTGTGTAATATTTTATCTTAAGTTACACAGATATTATGTATCATAGGGGATTGTCTTGCAATATATCCAGTATCACAGAATTGCGGTATTGTGAAATCATTGTTATCGTGGGCAACATGTCGTGATGATGATATATCGTGAGGTCACTGTAATGTAGGTTATGGTAGTTGAACTCACCAGCCAGCCCCACGATGACTAGGGCAATACGTACAGGAATATTTCAATTACTTTAGGTCTGTTTACATTGAGCACAAAGATATTGGTCTTTGCTGCAGCTTGTGAATGTGTTATACATTTTTTTTTATGTGAACATCCATTTATTGTTTCCATAATCTTTATATGCCAGATGAATGAGGAGATGCTCTGTCAGGAGTTTGGCCGTTACGGCCCATTGGCGAGTGTGAAGATCATGTGGCCCAGGACAGATGAGGAGAGAGCCAGAGATAGGAACTGTGGGTTTGTGGCTTTCATGACGAGGAGAGATGCTGAACGAGCGCTCAAACATTTAAATGGTATGTTTTTTTTTTTTTGGTGAATTGTCTCCTAAATTGTACTGTGTGATTCAAACAACCTGATCCATCTCAGTTTATCGTGTCTAAGTCCACAAAAAACTAATTTCGGATCACGCCTCAAGATCAGCCACTGAAAATGTTTACCTGAAAACACAGCTTTGATTTCTGAGCAAACTAAAGTTTTTTTATTAGTTTTTTTTTTTTTTAAATAAAGAGACATGATTGTATATGAAATAATTATATATTTTATACTATAATATAGCTAATCTATAGGTGGCCTAAGACTTTTGCACAGTACTGTACATAGATGCTGTTTTAAACCTCTTAAGTTCAGTGTTTTGAACGTTTTCAGACTTGTTCCTCCCCGATGTATTTTTGCCATGTATGAATTACACTCTGAAGAGCTTGCACGCTCATGACATGGCTGTGTCCGAAATAAATCCTTACTCCCTCATTAGTCTCCCTACTCTCTCATTAGTGTTGCACTATATAGGGAGGGGCTATTTAGCTGACTAAGTAGAACTGCAATCGCTTATTTAGAATAAGATTCTTTTACTGGCTTTTAAATGCCTCCATGGTTTGGCTCCCCAGTACCTCAGTTATGATTGTTAGGTACATTGCACCGACGGCCCTCAGATCAGCTAACAGGAACATGCTGAGTGGAAAGGCAGCCTTTTCTTGTTATGGCCCCATCCTTTGGAACACTCTTCCCGATGACCTGAGGGCTCTGGACGATTAAGGGTTAAGACACATGTTCGGGTTGGCTTTTTGCTAATGATTTTTTCGTTCTTTTTTTTTATTTTTATGTATTCTTCTGTTTTTAACTATTGTATGTATTTGTTTGTTTTTACTTCTGCTAGTGTAAAGCACTTTGTAAAACATTGATTGAAAAAGTGCTATATAAATAAAGCTTATTATAGTCATATGAGATCGATTGGCGATCAGTTACCGGCTTTTCACGCTACCAAACATCCGATAGATCGACGCATCCCTGATCGATAGCCCTTTGTGATAATGGACCCATACGAGAGTCTGCATCACTATGTTCTGAACATACATCTGCAGGGCTCGGCTCTCATTCTGTTTCTCTGCTTTCAGGAAAAGTTATCATGAACTTTGAAATGAAACTGGGATGGGGCAAAGGCGTGCCAATCCCCCCTCACCCCATCTACATCCCTCCGTCCATGATGGAGCACACTCTCCCTCCTCCTCCATCCGGCCTGCCCTTCAACGCCCAGCCTAAAGAAAGGCTGAAGAACCCCAACGCGCCCATGCCAATTCCTCCCAAAAACAAAGACGAGTTCGAGAAGGTAACTGCTGCCATATGGACCCAAACTGCTGTGATTAGCATGGTCAAGCTAGTTATGGAAAAAGGTCCTCATTATTACACAGGTCCTGTTCCTCATAGTTCTCTCAGTTACTGCGGAATAACACATCCGGTGGAACAGAGTAATGCTGTGAGCTCTGATCCGGTGCGATAAATTTGCTTGCCCCTCACGGCAGTGCCTTTCAGGGGGGTCGGGTGTCATACAGACACAATTGGCAGTGTCTAAGGATTGGAGAATGCAACAGCGACCTCTGCTGGCTTCGGTTTGTGATAAATTTCCACATGTAATGGGTTTGTCAGAACGTATTTCCCCCATATCTGGAATTTTTCCACCAAATATTTTTGATTTTCCATCTGCTGTTTGTTAAATCCACGGATACAGTGGCCTGACATTTAAGTCACACCAAATACTTATAAGTATTTATATAATACTTATATAAATAACCCATGTCAGATTGTTTGATCTGCGATAATGAATGACTCATTTGCTGTGTTCACTAAACTATAAAATTGCTTGAATGCCCATCACTAGCTAAAACATGGCGCAGAAATCTGTTTGGATGATAATCACAGCAGGTTAATATTGATACACCTGGCACCTAAAATCTGAATTTATGTGTTTATGAAAGTGTTTTTCGGCTATGAGGAACAGACCGGTTTAGATCATGCTTTAGCTAGTGTTATCATGATAGTTAGTATTAATGCTATTCAGTGAAGCGGGTAAGTGTTTATAATAAAAATCCACAGGTTACTCGTAGGTTTATTCTTCTCTTTGTAAATGTAAAATGCTCTTATTTGTGTTTTAACAGTAGCAAGTGGTTTTTAAGAATGCATATTTGAGTTTAGCAGTACATGGCCTGTCAATGTGGAGTTAGCTAGCTCAGCTATAAAGTTTTAAAACTGACCACCGTAGAAGACGATTGTTGTTACTTTAAGGATTTTTTTGTTGAATTTAGTGTTAATGCTTGTTTGTTTTTAACAATACTCACGTCTATTCTATGTTTATTATCTGATGTGACTTCATATCCAGACTCTGTCGCAAGCCATAGTCAAAGTGGTTATCCCAACAGAGAGGTACATGCTCTTCTTTCTTCCCAAATTCTTATGAACTGTAGTCAACATCTCTGTAGTGTTTAATCCATTGGGCGCATGCCCGCTACCGCAGCCTGGTTCGCCTGAGCAACAGTTGAGGCCCCACACACATTCTGAAATGAGAGTGGCGTTGATGGGTTATTAGCGTTTTGTAGACCTTTAACAGACTTTACTAAAGCATTCTGTCTAAACACTGCTTTATCTCACAGCATCTTAAAAACTTTGAGTGAATCAGAGTCTCTGAACTTTAGTCTTCCCTCCTCACTATCCAAACGCTCACCAGCTGTAAATTATTACAATCCAAAAATGATGTTTTTTTGCTCGGTCATTAATGCCAAGGACAGACACGAGTGTGACAGTGAGGTAGAGGAAGCATGCAGAAAAGTCTCCTTACATCACCAGTTTAAGCTCATGTCCAAAAGTGTGAAGGGCTTTGCAGGTGCATATAGGCTCCCATTACCCAAACATTTGTTATTAAAACAAACTTTCTTCAGATAGTGGAGTTTTGCAGCATAGCATTTGCCAAAGAAATGATTACTAGTGAAAATGTCTGTTTAACTGCGCAACAATCTTTTAATTAACTTTATTTATGGTTGTTGCTTCTGCATCTATGCATTTTTTCAGTGTTTGGTCCGTGCTTAAATTCGAATTAAATTTCGTAGTGTTTGTTCACCAGAGCAGTGGCTTCGCTTAGGTGCACACTAAACGCCACAATCTGGGGCGGTGCGGTCTGTGTGGAGTGTGCATGTCCTCTCCGTGTCCATGTTTGTTTACGCTTTCTGTTCTCATTGCGCTTTTAAATCCTTTGTTAATGGATTATTAGGCTTCATGCAAATGTAGCCACTGACTCTAATTAGAAGTCTATGGCTTGGTGTACTCCGTTTTACTCCATTTGTAATTGTCACCTCATGTTACCCAAGTCACTGGCGTCCTTTTTCATTTGGATATACTTGTCATAAATGTATTTAGGAACGATAATTAAACCACTCCTTTTTGATCACTAAATGCTTACATTAGCAAAGGGCTGATATCCTCATCCTGAATCAAATACCACTCTATAATAGGGCGGTCAAAATAAGATTAAAATTCAAATGTCCGTCATACTCGGTGAAATAAGTCTGCGTTCAGGTGTCGGTGTCCCCATTGCTGAGGAGGTGAATGTGTCCTGACGACACCACAGCATTTGAAAAGTGCAGCATGAGAAAGAACTCCATGTCCAGTTTAAGGTTTTACATAGTCAGTCTGTCTTCAAGTGCAATTCGGATTCTGAAATAATCTTTACTAAGATCATTTTACAGACTGACAAGAAAGCCCTAGAAACGACAAATTATGAACAGCATTCATATGTGCGTTATGCACCCGATAATGCAAGTGGATGGAGAGAACTCTGAAAATGTTTAATAAAGTTTAAATCCCCGCTGTCAAATCTAGTCAGATCCCTCCACTTTTCCTAACCTGTAATTCTACTGGTAATACGTCAACTCAGATTTTAACTTATCGTCTAAATTATAAGGCCAGTCCCACATTGACCAAACCAGGGCAACTGTGGCAAGAAAAAACTCTCTAAACGTTATAAGGAAGAAAGCTTGACCAAGACTCAGTGACTTAACCTCCTTGGATGTCTTAGATGTTATGTGTAGTGATTAACTAAGTTATCAAAGTAGTAAGTTTAAGTAAACAGAAACTGAATATATATTAATGATATTCATTTTACTATATATTGACAAAATAGTAACTGTTGGAATGCTTGACCTTTTAAACGCTCTCCTGTATAAATAGGAAATTCACTGTCCACTGCAGTCATAGCCACATATGCTTAAACCTATATAGAATACTTGATTAAAAATTTCAACAAAGATAAAACATTCGAGTTTCATTTCCGAGCCGAATCCACAGCCCTCTTGTACTATACAGTACTTGAATGTAGTAATAACGTTGGTTAAAAGGGGTGATAGCATTGCGGCCTTGGGTTCAGAAACCATTTTAATTATTTAGTCACACTGTACCGACCTCTCTGAGTGTGTTTACATGCACGTAATAATCCGATTATTCAAGTGGTCATGTACACAGTGTACTCCAATCTAGAAATCGGATTAAGAAATCCGATAGAGCTGTATTTTACTCCAGTAATCGGATTACTCATAGCATGTACACCAGTTACCTGTTCTAAACATCTGGCTTTTTTGGCCTCTCTTTCAATTGACTATGACGGATTTTTCTCGTGGAATCTGGCAACATCTGGCAACGGAATTAAACGCGCCATGGAATTAAAGGCAGCGGAACGGCTATCGGACCGTTTCTGGAGATTCTGAAACATGGTATATACTCGCGGAAACGAAGAATTTGATTATTTAATATTACATTTTGAAGTTTATGTATTATATTTCTGTGAGATTAATGGCTGGTTGCTAAATCCGATTATTGCCCCTGCATGTAAACACGGGGGTTTCCCATTATCGGATTACTCAAGTGCATGAACTTGTTGGTCGGGTTACTGACAAAATCTGATTTTCTGCAGTTATCGAAGTGCATGTAAACACGCTCACTGATAGCCACCACATTGCTGCACCTCTTACTTCCATCAGCATTTTGCATCAAGTCCCACCCACTTTCCGTTATCATGTCGCCCTGTCTCATGACTTGGAGCTGCTTTGTCCCATTACATCACTTTGAGTACAAATCCAGGGGACTAGTCCAGTGAACGTTCGTACTGTGTTACTTTTACTCACTGCGTAAGTATGTCCACACACTCGCTTCTGGCTATTGCTCAGTCGAACCGCCGCAGTAGCGTGCGTCAATCCGCATCACCCAATCCCCTGTAGTCTGAGTGACCTTTGACCTTGGCCTTGGTGAGCAGCACAAGCTGAACTGCAGCAGCGAGGGACCAGAAAAACGTCACAGGACTCAGGATTGGGGAAAGTATACAGAATCACTTCGGTATGATCGGCTCCAATGCTTTGATTTTTTTTACTACATTCTGACCCAAAACTAAACATTTATGTGACATTATTGTGGTAATGGGCACTCGCTAACTCCTTTAAACCTTAGCAGTGTTCATGTGCTTTTATGTTTTGACCATTTTTATGTGGTAATTAAAGCCATAGTCGTAGGTGAGGATATACGATGTGTGCAGTGAGGGGACAATGCTACGGATTATTAGAGATCATTATGATAATGCATATGTCTCATTGTTACAGTGTGTGTGCTTTTACACTGCAGTCAGTTTTAAATCTTACAACCTGCACTGTTTGTATAATCTAATACAGCTCAGATTTAGATGTGTGAGTGTGTGATAGGTCTTGCTTTCTTGTTAATGTCAGTGTGACCGTGATGGCTCTGAATCAGTTTCGCTTTAACTGTGTTGTTCTTGTAGGAATTTGCTCTCTCTAATCCACCGGATGATCGAATTTGTGGTGCGTGAGGGTCCCATGTTCGAGGCCATGATCATGAACCGAGAAATCAACAATCCCCTGTACAGGTAACGGCTATCATCCTTATTTCATCAATAGCACGCAGTCTGGTAGTGATTGTTGTTGCAGCCCAGAGTGGGCTCCCTCGGACACAGTCAGTTGTCTGTATGTGGTGCCCAACCCTGCCAAAAGGCATTGCCATGGGTCATCATCATGGGTTTGAGTTATGGCCTTGTGGCAGAGTTGTGCAGCAAATGCAGACATGATTGGCTGTGTCTGAGGGAGGGGAAGCCAAATGGAAGGGATCATACCCTGGCACTGCAATAGCAACTGCTACCCAGCCTTATGTTCAAAGTTGGGTTCAAAGTTCTTGAGCAAGGCCCTTAACCCACAATTGCTTGGATTGTACGGTTGTATCAGTTGTAAGTCACTCTGAAGAAGGGCGTCTGTTAAATGCTGTAATGACGTCTTTTGTTGTGGCATGGAAATATAGCATGGCATTGCTTAAAAAGGGAAAATGTGTGGTAAAGCACAAAAAAACACTGACGACGTCCGAACTGCTTCCTCCATGTGCTCTCCATATACAATAAAACTTTAAACACAAGTCCTCTAAACTGTCTATATTGTTGTGTGTGTTTTTTTAGGTTTTTATTCGAAAATCAGAGTCCAGCTCATGTGTATTACCGGTGGAAGCTCTACTCAATTCTGCAGGTCTGTATCACTGATGACATCATATCAAAGGTTACATATTACACCCCTTTTAACAGTTTCCTGCAGTCTTGGTAAAATGTGTGTGAAATGCTTTGTACAGAAATGCTTCAAGGGTCCAGCACCTTTCTCACCCTGTCCAAAACGTCTGAGTACATGTTCCTTTTAAATGGTAATGAGCTATTGCTCACCCCCTCAGTGATTCACTGCAAGATGCCCAGCTTGTGAATAAAATCAGCAGCTGGAAACACATGCGATATCGTACACTCATTTCGTCTCGCATTCGACATGGAAACTCATTGCGATAATTAGCCTTAACGTTATTGTGGATCCTGCAGCAAGTCTGCGTTTACATTAGTTAATGCTCAACAACCATAATTATTTTTAAATACTTGACATATGAGATTGACATTTGTTGATTTAAAAATGCGACTGGGTGTTGATACCGACCTGTGTGAAATCTTTCAGGGAGAGTCTCCTACCAAGTGGAGAACAGATGACTTCAGGATGTTTAAAAACGGCTCTTTTTGGCGCCCTCCTCCTCTAAATCCTTACCTGCACGGTACACCTGAGGAGGAAGAGGAGGAGGAAGAAGAGGAAGACAGCGGCAAGAAGGGGTCACTGAAAGACGAGTATGTCAGCCACGAGTTCAAATCAATAACAGGAACCCAGTAGCTGTTATTTCCCATTGTGGCCCTTACCAGTCATTTCCGTCTGGCTAATAAGTGTTTTCAGGCAGCCCTTGTAAGTAAGAATAGTAGTATGTAACTGTGTGTGTTGGTGTTTGCAGTGAGAGAGATAAACTGGAGGAGATGCTGCGAGCTCTAACACCCAGGAGGAGTGACGTCGCTGAAGCCATGACGTTTTGTCTAACTCGTGCCGACGCTGCTGAGGAAATCGTCGAGTGCATCACAGAGTCTCTGTCCATATTAAAAACACCACTGCCTAAAAAGGTCAGAGACGAACTGTTCAAAACGTTTCATTGATGGATATTTAGCTTAACTACACGACTGTTAGCTGTCCTGTCCAGGTTATGTAACAAAATATTATTTTTGGCTTGTGGTTTGTCATTCATGACTGAACTCTTAATGTTACTTGAATCTTACTCTGATTAACTGTATTTATTTGTTCCAGATTGCAAGGTTATATCTGGTGTCTGACGTGCTGTACAACTCCTCGGCTAAAGTCGCGAACGCTTCTTACTATCGCAAGTTGTAAGTGTGTTACAGGATTCTGTGCTTTTGTTTGCTGCTTACTTCGGTGTGTTTACATGCACTCAGTAATCCAATCATGGTCGGATTTGTAGAAATCTGATAAAGAAAGCTGGATTTGATCTCAGTAACCGGATTACTCATAGAATGTATATCAGTTACTCGACTTTAATTGGCGGTCTTCAGTCATACTTTAGCAGATTTTTTTTCTCACTAGATCTGGCAATTGTGGAATGAAACACAGTATATACTCAAGAAAATGTCTGGATTGTGAAATTATTTGATTATGTAATATTATGTTTTAAGTTTTTCACACCTGCTGGTTTCCCATTATCCCATTACTCAAGTGCATGTGTACTCCTTGATCGGAGTACTGACAAAATCTGATTTTCTGTAGTTATCGGATCATTAAAGGCGTGTAAACGCACTCGTTGATATCTGTGCTCTTTTGTCATTGCCAGCTTCGAGATTAAACTGTGCCAGATATTCTCTGATCTGAACGCCACCTTTAAGACGATACAGGGTCACCTACAGTCAGAACATTTTAAGGTATGCCACGGTTTGTTTGCTCTCTTCGTTTCGTTGGTATGAAGGACGTTAAAAATGCTCTGTGCACCCTTTTTGAATGTTTGAAAGCTCTCTCCATTCTCTTTCATTGTGGGCCACTTAAATGTTATTACGTGCTGCTTTAAATCCGGGAGCGCCTGTGTTATGGTCGTGGTGTAGAAAGTTATTGGTAAAGAACATTTCAGAATCAAAATGGAATCAAATACATTTAATTTCAGTGGTTTTTCTTATCCGCGTATCCTAGTCATGGTCGCGGGAGAGCCTGCCTGGCCGGTGACACAGGGCGCAAGGCAGGAACAACCCTAGACAGGGGGCCAATCCATCATAGGGCAATAAACCTAACAGTTCTTAAGAGCAGTTATTGAGGGGGATGTCAAATGTGCTACCAGAAGTACTTTGGTATTAAATGTATATGTAGCCTACAGGTTTTAGTATTCAACCATACCGTGAATGGCCTGTAGATGGCACACTATATATGGATGTAGTTCCCTTAAGTATAGTGAGTATGGCCTGATCTGGTCTAACATGATCTTAGGAGGATCTTGTAGGAGGTGGACCAAACCACTGTGAGATGTATGAAGGGTAAATGCAATTTTTCAAACTTGTAAATGTACAGAGCTCTGGATTAGCTTTTTTTGGAACCGTCCTGAAACTTTTCGAACTGGAAATCGCCTATCCCAAAATTTTCATAAACATTTTTTATAGACACTTATTTTCACAGGTGAGTAGATTCAATCCAACACAGTTTATAACATATTTTGCAGGTTACTTAAAAATTCTGCACCAAAAACAGTTTTAGCATGTGCATGATTTTGCACCCTCAACATTTTGTGTTTATAAAAACTTTAAATGACCATTTTATGAAGTCTACACTGCATATACACTATATGGACAAAAGTATTGGGACACCTACATGTTACACCTTGTGACAATGGGACTGTGAGAATTGATTAAGAGGTTAATCTCCTTCCTCCTTCCTTCTCTCTTTATACACAGCAAAGGGTGATGTCATGTTTTCGGGCATGGGAGGACTGGGCATTGTATCCTGATCCGTTCCTCATCAAACTGCAGAATATCTTCCTGGGTCTCGTCTGTCTGAATCAGGAAAAGGAACCTGAAGTTCCTGAGGTAACTCATGCGACCACAAAACATTTGCCTCTATGTAGTTGTTAAATGGAGCAAAACATGTCATACTCAACATCTTAATGTGTTTTCCTTTTACTTTATTGGTGTGTTTATGTATTCCAGCAACAACACAGTACAGAGTGCCCCTTTATGCATGTTAATGTCAGGTATGATGTCATACATGGTATTAATGCACTGTGGTCTCTCTCCCCATCTCTGTGTTCGCTTAGCCTGTAGAGCAGGTGGAGGATATAGACGGTGCACCCATCGTGGAGGAGGAGTTAGATGGAGCTCCGTTAGAGGATGTGGACGGCGCTCCTCTAGATGGCGCTCCTCTAGATTGTGCGCCGATAGATGATCTGGATGGGGTTCCGATAAAAAGTGCAGAGGAGGAGCTGGATGGCGTTCCTTGTGAGTAACAAATATCTGAACTTTATGCGTCACTAAATGCGGACGCCTTACTGGCCTCTTTGTTAGGTACACCATGCTAGTACTGGGTTGGACCCAATTTTGCCTTCAGAACGGTCTTAAGTTTTCATGGCATATACTGTATACAACAAGAAGCTGGAAAAAGTCCTCGGAGATTTTGGTCCATATTGACTCGGTAGCATATTATTGATAGGTTTAATACAGTGATATGTCTTCAAAACTTAAAATATTTTCATTAATAAATGCCTGTATGTGTAGTGGTTATTAATTGAAACCTTTTATCCGTACTTTTTAGTATCACTGTAGTTTGTAGTTTGTTTAGTGATAAATCCTGTTATCGTTGTGTGTGCAGTGGACAGAAATAAACCCGGGTTTAAGATGGCGCCATCAAAGTGGGAGGAAGTGGATGGAACGTCTCTGGAGGCACAAGGTTTTATTTTATAATCTATCATAATAATTCACTCATTTATAAATATTAGGGATGCACTTATGTTTCGGCCACTGAATGTTTTTGGCTGAAAATGCTCAAAAATGGCTTTTTCACTCTTGGAAGAGGAAAATTACTGAAAGGTTTGACCGAAAAAAGCTTAATGGTGAAATGCAAGAGAATGGAGACGTATGGAGATGAGCAACTGAGCTTAAGGAACAGGGCTTAAATTACAGAGGACGTTTGGGAGAAATCTCCTAGGATGGAAACCAAAACTGAAAAAAGCCACTGTTAAATCAAATGGGAAATTTGAACCCTAAAAGTCTTTTTAATAGTAATGCACAACATGTTGACTGGACAATAATTTCACCATCTCCAGAGACCTTAGACAAGCACTTTATAATCACTGTGAGGCTTAATCACCCAGTAATGACCTACCTTTAGTGTTCAAGTATTCAAAAGTTTAGTTTCAGCCAATAATTTGTATTGGTGCATCACTAATATGTACTTTTTTCTGATGATGCTGTATGAATGTGTGTCCATGTGTTAAACATGATAAACTATTTGGCAGCTGTCACCACGTCCAAGTGGGAAGTCTTTGATCTACCAGAGGAGGCTGACAAAACTAGCCACAGGTAAAAACCTAAGCAGACACTTTAAAAACAGTCAGTGTTAGGGTCTGTGTTTAGCAGTAGGGTTGCACATTAGGCTTGTGTTAGTCTGAGTACTTGGTAGAGGAAAGATTGGTAGATTTAGAGGAACAGAAGTAGATTTCTGTTTTGTTGCCAACGCAATTTAAAAACTATAAATGAAGATTTATAGCTGGTAGAGGTGGGACGATGCAGCGTCTAATTGGGTTACGTTCTTGATTTAGCCGCCATCTATCGCAATTCCAGTTTTGAACACTAGATGTCGTACTCAAACTCATATTACGTTCTCAGTGAGAATCAAATTTCTTTCAGTTGTAGGGGACTAAAGATTCTTTTTGTTCACATTTTTATACAACCAAAGTACACAATTGTGAATCGTTTTTCTTTAAAAATAAAAAAGGAATATATGGTGAAGCTACAGTAAGGTAATTTAAGATCGCTATTGTACAATCAGAACAGTGCAAATCTACACAAAAACAGATGACAGTCACACAGACTTCAAGATTAGAATAAAAATAGTTTTAATATAAGAAATATTGTACAGAGGTACTGATAGAATAGGGCCTTTTATTTATAGTTTTAAACCTGATGTTTTTAGTCATTTATTTTAATTGCAAGGAACTAGTTTTATTGTTAACAAAAAGTATACAAGAAAAGGTGTATTGTTTTCATTGTTTACAGTACAGAAATAAAAAAGGAATGTCTTTTGTAAAATGTAAAGCTAATAAACGTGAGAAATTTAATTGTGAATGCTGTATCGTGAATCGAATGGAATCATGAGCATTGTATCGTTACACCCCTAATAGCCGGATATTTCACAAAACAATGAATGTTAGAGGTGCCAAAACTAACACTATTAACATGTTTTAATACACTTCTGTTTGAGGCACCCATAGTTATAGGCTGTGTCCATTGAGTGATAAGGCTTTTGTGTGCACCAGTAAACCACGTGAAGCAGACGTGAAAGAGGTGGCGAGGAGTTCGCACTCTCAGGAGCGTCACCATTCGCAGCCGGTCAGGGAAGATCCACACGACTCCAAATCTTCCAAACTGTCAGAGATGAGTGAGGAGAAACGAGCAAAACTCAGAGAGATCGAGGTATAGTCTCTGATCTGTTACATTCATGTGTGTGTGAGTGCTAAGGCTAAATCTGTATCTGAATCTCCTGTAAGGAATGATGATCAGTAAAGTAACGTAACAGCTCATTCTAAATGTTTTTCTGCCTGCAATCTCTACTTTCATTTTATTTATGGTTATTTATTTCTTACTGTGGTGTGATGATAAACTTTGAACGAGTTCCTGCTGACCAGAAAGTTCCCTGCAATGATGTATTATGCTGAAATCACGTAGGCAGGTTGCACGATGGTCACAAGATGCTGCACAGCTCCATAGATCCCCTGTGTGGAGTTTGCATGTTCTCCTCGTGCACATGTGGGACGAAACCAGGGTATCCGGAGTCATGCCAAAGACATACGCTAGGTTAAGTGGTGGCTCTAAATTGCCCTAAACCTCGATATAACCTTGCACCTTTCATGAATGCCCATAGATGCTGTGACATTAAATAAACAAACCGACAAACAATTGAAAGTAGGCAGGGTTTTAAATATAGAGGAACCAGATGGAATGTAGGAACGTTTACCTGAATATGAGATGCATTCAGATACTTGGGTTGGACTGTGGTTGTTTGTAATCACTTAAGTTATTAATGCTACTATAAATACTTGTACTTTCATGGTCATGTTTGGTGTTTGAATACATCATTTGTGTGTTTCAGCTCAAGGTGATGAAGTTCCAGGATGAGCTCGAGTCCGGTAAACGACCCAGGAAATCAGGGCAGAGCATTCAGGAGCAGGTGGAGCAGTACAGGGACAAACTGCTGCAGAGGGTTAGTCACATGCTCTCTATGACACTACATACAGGGAATGTGATCTTTATCATCATGTGCTTTTCCTTATAAAAGAGAACCGCACAGGTGTCTGTTGTGTTTCTGTTCTGTGCTCTCTACTCAACAGATCCCAAAATCTTGCCTTCGAGCATTTAGCACATGGGGTTAGAGGACATATTTGGCTTGTCTCTGTTCAGGGAATAAAGGACCTCCGATTGTGGGTGGGCGATTATGACCATTTCAGATGGTGGTGATACAGTAAAAAAAGTATTTAGTCAGCCACTGATTGTGCAAGTTCTCCTACTTAGAAAGATGAGAGAGGTCTGTCATTTATCATAGCTACAATTCAACTATGAGAGACAAAATGAGGAAAAAAATCCAGGAAATCACATTGTAGGATTTTTAAAGAATTTAATTGTAAATTATGGTGGAAAATAAGTATTTGGTCAATAACAAAAGTTCAACTCAGTACTTTGTAACAAAACCTTTGTTGGCAATGACAGAAGTCAAACGTTTCCTGTAAATGTTTCAGCATTCTTCTTTGTCCAAGCACGACGAGTTGAGTTTTTACCAAAAAGTTCTATTTTGGTTTCATCTGACCACATTATTCTCCCAATCCTCTTCTGGATCATCCATATGCTCTTCAAACGGGGCCTGGAACATGTACTGGCTTAAGCAGGGGGGCACGCCTGGCACCTGCAGGATCTGAGTTCCTCTCGGGGCATAGTGTGTTAATGATGGTAGCCTTGGTTACTTTGGTCCAGCTCTATGCAGGTCATTCATCAGGTCCCTCCGTGTAGTTCTGGGATGTTTGCTCCACCGTTCTCATGATCATTTTGACCCCACAGGGATGAGATCTTGCGTGGAGCCCCAGATCGAGGGAGATTATCAATGGACTTGTATGTCTTCCATTTTCTTACAATTGCTCCCACAGTTGATTTATTCACACCAACCTGCTTGCCTATTGTAGATTCACTCTTCCCAGCCTGCTGGGAAGGTCTACAATTTTCTTCCTGGTGTTTTCCGACAGCTCTTTGGTCTTGGCCATGGTTGAGTTTGGAGTCTCACTGTTTGAGGCTGTGGACAGGTGTCTTTTATACAGATAACGAGGTCAAACAGGTGCCATTAATACAGGTAACGAGTGGAGGACAGAAGAGCTTCTTAAAGAAGAAGTTACAGGTTTGTGAGAGCCAGGAATCTTGCTTGTTTTTGGGTGACCAAATACTTATTTTTTCACCATGATTTACAATTAAATTCTTTAAAAATCCTACAATGTGATTTCCTGGATTTTTTTCCTCATTTTGTCTCTCATAGTTGAAGTGTAGCTATGATAAATGACAGACCTCTCTCATCTTTCTAAGTAGGAGAACTTGCACAATCAGTGGCTGACTAAATACTTTTTTGCCCCGCTGTAGGCTGTGCCCTTTCTAAGCCATCTTTACAGTACATTTCTCCATGGCATTCAATGAAGATGGTGAAAGAACTGCACCCTGCTCCCTTTAGTCCTTAATCTTGAGTTTATTTCTTTCTAAATCTTTAAACTCCATTTGCATCTTTTATCTGTTGTAACTTTGAATTAGCATCTTTCTGACCTTGAGGTTCACTGGGATGTTATTGAACCCTACAAAGAGCCCAAAGGGCTTACATTCTGTTGATCAATACAAACTGTAATTAGCTTTCTTTGTACAAGCAGATGTTTTATCCCTAGATGATCAGTCACTGTGATGTTTTCTCCTTGTCAGTGCCATACTGATTTATAGTTGTACTTATTCTTGTAATCTTTAAGTTGTATCATTACTACTGGTAAAGCACTTTGAATTTCCTCTGTGTATGACCAGAGCCATTAGATCAACGTGCTATATATGTTTCAGGAAAAGGAAAAAGAGGTGGAGAAAGACAAAGAGGAGAAGAAGGAGAGAAAGGACAAGGACAGATCTGATGTGACGCACAAGGAGAAGGAGAGGGACGAGTCCTCGTCTTCCAGTAGAAAAGAAAAGTAAGACCAGAGCAGTGGTTCAGCAATAATTGGGGGGTGTGTGAGGGGGAAAAAAAATGCTGTCATTAATGGCTAATTGTATAAATGGTCATTAAGCTAAATTAAGCTCGGTACCAAAAGGACTATTGTCTATTTTTTTTATTTATTATTATTTAAGTAATATTAATACAATATCAGTGACAATGAGTAGTAAACATTATACACCCATTGAGCACTTTATTAGGACGTCTATAGTAATATTGCATAGGGTCCCCCTGTTGTAGACCGTCTGCTTGAAGGTTAGACGTGCATTCTGAGATGCTTTTCTGCTCAGCATAAATGTACAGAGTGGTTCTCTGGGTTGCTGTGTTATTGACTCAGACCTAAAAATCAGAAAAAAGATTTTTTTTTTTAAGGAAATAAAGGTTTTAACATAATATTTGAGAGTTTACGAATATTCTTATGAACTTTTTGTGTTAAGAAACCTTTCTTGAATCCAGCCCGAGGTTGTTTCAGTGTTTTTCCCTGATCGGTGTGACATTATGTACGTGCTTTGTAAAACTAAAGTTTGTTCCGTGTCCTGCTTGTGTAGGAAGCGCAGACACAGTCCATCTCCTAGCCCGAGTCGTAGCAGCAGCAGCAGCGCTCGCCGTGCTCGATCTCCGTCTCCGCGCTCAGAGCGATCGGAGCGCTCGGACAGATCTCACACTAAAGAGAGCTCTCGCTCCTCCTACAGAGACTCGCCTAGAGACAGCAGGAAGTCCTCCAAACGGTCAGAAAACCTTTAAATGCTCACTCTTAGGCATTTATCTGTGCTGTCACACCTCAGTGTTTAGCTGTAATGTCACATGTTCAGTCAAACATGAGAGTCAAACCCTGTTACCTGGGTCCGGTGCAGCTCCCAGAAAACACAGGGCACATGGACAAGATGCCAGTCCAGCTCATGGCCGGTAGTGGTTGCTGCTGGAGGTGCCCTGAGCCCCTGTCCGGCCTCCACTCCTTCAGACATGGCCAGTCATGTCTGTGTACGATGATGCTGACACTCGAACCCAGGTCACAGAGGTGGTGGGAAATGGCAGGCTCACTTTTTTATTTGTGATTAAGCAAACTCTGTCTCTCTCCCGCAGGTCTCCCTCTCCCACCGTCACACCCAAACGCTCCCGCAGATCCCGGTCCCGGACGCCCAAAAAATCGTCCAAGAAGTCCCGCTCACGTTCCCGATCACCACACCGCTCGCACAAGAAATCGAAAAAGAGCAAACACTGAGGAACGGTGTCGTCTTGCTGCTCTCTCATCTCAGTCTGTAAGTCTGTGTAGGAAACGCCCCGAAATCCACCTCGCTCCCCGTGTCCACGCCCACCTGCACGCCAGCAGTCCTGTGTAAGCGGCGGGGTTGTATGAACGGACCTTCATCTGACATCACAACTCATCACATTGGAAACAACGAGGCCACACTGGCAGAACTGTGCCAGGATTGTGCTCCTGGTTTTTAGGTTTCTAATTTAAACTAGCGTGTCTGTTTAAGTTGTATAGATGTTTTTTGATTTTCAATAAAGGCGCCACTCATGCGATTACGATCACTTTCTGAGAATATCTCTCTTCTGCCTGAATGCTAAATAATGGTTAAGTTTATTTAGAGCTAGAAAATCTGTACAGCATAAAAGTACAGCAGGTACATTTACAGAGCGCCTTACAGTAGAAGGCCGACCACGGGTGAGAACTTCTATAGGAAAATGTGGATCATCAGCCAGTCGGATTGTAGGAAGTTCATACAAATCTGTGAATACACAGCTAAAGCCACCTGCCTGATTTTAGCCACTTTGCACCAGACAGTTTTGGGGAATGATTTGGGGGGGAACTGTTCACCGTGGAGATCCTCTTAGAACCACGTTCATTTTCCAGGGCTTTTCTGGGTTGTGTTTGCACCACTAGTAGGAACGCTGAGTGACAATGAAGTGATGCAAACCTTGTGAATTTTGCTTAGACGACTCAAACGAGGGGTTCAAAAGCCTGCCTTGAAGTAGGATCCTAAAGAAAGTCCTAAGTTCCTGTAGTGTGAACATGTGACATTGGGCATAGTTCTAAGAACTGTGAATAAGGTCCTCTGAATGAACCAAGGTTCTGACCCTTTGAGGCATGGACTTTACAAGACTTCTGTGGTATCTGGCACTAAGATGTGTGCAGCAGATCCTTTAACTCAACTGATTGGACGTCCAGCACATCCCCATTCTAGGGAATTTGGAAGTTTGAGGAACATGACAGTTTGTGTTGACCTGGCTTTCACTGCCGTTAGGGAATACCATTACCATGAACAGGGGTAATTAGTCTACAGCGATGTTTGGGTGGATGGTAACATCCCCATGAGCACCAGGAGTCCAGAGCATCACACTGTCAGCTGTCAGCTTTTAATAATGCACACTATGGGCCAATCCAAATCTTTGGGCTGATGAGAGCCCCTTACTGAAACAGTTCTTACGTTGTGTGTCATGTCTTTCATGTTAAGCCTGCAAAGATTTAAAAGGCTTACTCTGTGAACAAATTTCCTTTTTTATTTTTTTTATTTTTTTTATTTTTTTAAATAGGGCTGTCAGGCAAGGAAAATGTTGCCTCGCCTTGATTGCCCAATTTCTGGTGTGTTAACCGTGATTAGTCAATTTTTTGCTTGTTCCTAATTCTTTGTTTGGCCCTAAAGAAAATGTTCAACCATCCCTTTCATAATTTCTTAATCCAATTCAGGGTCATGGGGGGGGGGCATAGCCTTTCCATCAGCACAGGGAACAAGACACGTCAGCAATCCATCGCAAGACACTTTAGAGATGCCAAGTCTTTAAAACGTGGATATTCTAAAACAACATCCAAGAACTGTTCTGTGAAGTGGAATGGACTAAACTTAATGCCAGTGACATGCAGGACTGGTCAACAGTTGCAGGAACGTTTAGTTGCAGTTCCTGCTTGCACAACGGGATCACACCAGATACCGAAAGCAAACTTTGACATTCTTTTGTCCTTCCCAGTATGTAATATTGGATCATTTTGCTCAATAAATAAATGAACAAGTCTAATATATTGGTCTCATTTGTTCAGGTTTTCCTCTTCTGATGTTTTAGGTCCTGTTTGTACTGAAATATAGAAAATCTAAAGGTTTCACAACCTTTCAAGCGTGATTCTGAGCTGACTAAATTATTATTTAACACAATTGGTGTTCATCCCTAGCGGAAGAACTCTTGCTGGTGACATAAATGACCATTAGTGATCAATTAAAGTATTTCAGCGTGGTTGTAAGTGTCCGTTACATTTACAGCATTTAGCAGACACCCTTATCCAGAGCGACTTGCAGTTGATACAGTCTTACAGTCCAAGCAATTGTGGGTTAAGGGCCTTGCTCAAGGACCCAACAGTGGCAGCTTGGACCTTTTGGTCCATAGTCTAGCACCTTATTCGCTAGACTACCACAGTCTCAATGAATGGTATTTAAAGTATATGTATGGTTGTAAGTGTCCGAGTGAATGTTATTTGGTAGGAAAAAGTCTTTATTGTCGCAATAAATTGGTCAGACTCTATTTGTGTAACTTTTGGTAGGCATGGCAAGGTCAATCGCAGCAGGATGCTCCAGCATTGCTGACCAGTTTGTCATTGGTGTCATAACCAAGAGGCACTATATTATAAAAATGACCCTAATGCTGCTACTGCTCTGTAAGAGGAAAAATACATATATTAATGTGCTTAAATGCACAGCCTGGTGGTCCTTTTCAGTTTTTCATTTGGCTATGAACATGAAATACCACAGTTTCTATAACACAGTTTAACTGAAAATGATACTACAAATGTTTTCATACTTTGGGTCCTTATGCACAGATATGGTTACAACAGCTAAAGTTTCAGGTTTGCTTTTTTAATGTAATAATAATAATTGTACGGTTTAACAAGATATACAGTACGTGAAAATAATCCAGGATTGTCGCGGTCCTTCTCGCGAGATTACCGTTCCACATTAAGACGGAAGACGGAACTTGTTTGTGCGCAGTTAGCAGAGGAGATACAGCTATCCGGTGTCAAGATGAAGTATGTAGCCGTGTTGTTGGTCTCAGTCTGCGGCTTCGTCTGCTGCACAGCTCTGGCGTTCGATGGAGTCTTGGGCAGTTCGGAATCCTGCTTTAAAAGCTGCAAAATGACCTACAGTTTGCACACCTACCCGGATGTGAGTGCCGCTAGCTTTAGCATTGTCTCCTAATGTTTACAAACAGACCAGCGCCTTACAGTGTTCCGTACAGTGCGACTTTAGCATGTGTTATTTATGATCAGATTTAAGCATAAAGACAGACTGTGTTACCAGTTTGTTTTGTTCATTCGGTTAAAAAAAATACAGATTTTATATAAGTGTTACTTGTTCCGGACCGTATGCTGTCATCATGGTCAGTCAAATGTTTCGGGTTATTTCTTGTTTTTTTTGTCTAGGTCTAATTGATATAAAAGTGCATTTATAGAATTGAACTGTATGGGACACTGTGATATATGTTTCTAATTACATGATGTCCTAGCGGTTAGGCTACTGGACTGTGGACCAGTATGTCCAGGGTTCAAATCCCACCTCTGCCAAGCTGCCACTGTTGGGTCCATGAGCAAGGCTCTTAACCCACGATTGCTTTGGATTGTATGATGGTATCAAATGTAAGCCGGTCTAGATAAAAACGTTTGCTAAATGACATAAATATAAATGTAATTAGTCAAGTCAAGTCAGATCTATTTCTGTAGCGCTTTTTACAATGCAGCATTGTCTCGAAGCAACTTTACAAGTTTAGATTATCTCCTAATAACTACGTCCAATCCAAAATTGAGCAAGCCTAGGGCGACAGTGGCCAGGAAAAAGTCCCTAAGTGTTATGAGGAAGAAACCTTGGGAGGACCAAGATTTGAAAAGGGACCCAGCCTCCTTGGGCGGCGTAGATGATCAATCTAAGAGCGAAACTAAAGTCATGGAGTCATACTCCAAATAAAGTGTGACATTAAGTGGCCTGGGTATGATGGGGCTGGAACTGATGACGGAAGCAGCTTGAGTGAAGCTGCAGTGGATGAACATCATGTGTGGGGCAGGAACTGGTACCGGAACACAGCTCGGAGAGAAAACAGAAAATCTAGTTAGTTATGGATTAAGAGCACAGTGGCTATTAACAATCACTGATGCCATGTGTAGCATGAGACCCCAGCAGCATTAGCTATAGCAGCATAGCTAGAAAGAGGAGAACTGGTAGGTAACACAGCCAAGAGGGATCACATGAGACATGGGCAACCCCACGGGAGGCAGAAGACAGCATCCCAACGTCTCTGATCACCATAAGACTCTTTGACTATGAACCCCCAGTTCTGCCCTTAGTCTAAGTACTACGACCCGGCCTCAGGTTGTGTCTGAAATGAATTTGGTTCAGATTTCAAACAAATCCGAATTCGAACGGCTTTCCAGAACAAATAAGTTTGAATTCCGAGGTTCCACTGTATTTCCACAACTGCTGATCTCCTTTGATTTTCACTCTCAATCAGGATCTAGACAGGGGTCATTAAAGCACGCACTCACTTGACATTAAAGTAATTACAGCTTAAGTGCTTGTGACTGCAACATAACCATGCCCTCTGTTCACAGTCGCGCCTTAAACCTGCGTCTTTCATCATTGACTTGCAGGGTGATGTTCTGTTTGTGTCTCTACACGTTCCACGTAATCTATCCACCTAAACAGTGAACACACCCATTGCAGATAGTCTGAAGTCTATGGCTCATTGTCAGTTTTAAAGATAATGTAATTATAAATATGGGCCTTCTTAAAATTATACCTTTACTGGACTCTGAATACATGGCACAAGTAACACCACGTTTATGTACAGAATGGTGTTTGAACAGTGTCTATGCATTAAGTGGTTTGAGCAGTATTGATTGCACGGATGTGTGGAAAAAAACTATGAAAATAACTATGAGAGAAAGCATTACTATGACTGGCCAATAAAAAGGACTGATCGCTGGCTTCGTAGGTGTTCGAGCAGCGACATGCATGCTTGTGTAACAACTTGGCCAACATATCAGTTGAACACGTAAACAAACGTTTGTGCTTTGTCGGTTTTACAAACCACAAGCTGCCACTGATCCATGCATGCTTACAGACGGGCACGGACGCCTGGTGTTTTGTAGCATACAAATACATTGGGTTTGAGTTAGTCGTTAGCCTGAGGCCTCTCTGATTTTAATCTGGCATTGTTTGTATTTTTTATTCAGGAAGACGAGCTGTTTGCTTGTGAGAGAGGGTGCAGGCTGTTCTTCATCTGCCAGTTTGTGAGTGACAGTGAAAATCTGAACGGTACCAAGTCCGAGTGCATCTCTGGTACAGTTTATACCCTTTACACACTCACTCCTGCACTGAATTCGTACAGCATGTACAGGACTGATCGGGGCAGCCTGAAGTCATCTTGCATGTTCTCGTTGCAGCGTGTCATGAGGCGTACAGTGGTAACGAGCAGTACGCCTGCAGTATGGGATGTGAGAACCAGCTGCCATTCGCTCAGCAGCGCCAAGAAGAGGTACCAATATGATCACGATAATATTTAAGTGCCTGTATTGAAGATTTTCCTGTTGATGCTGTTCGATGTAGCATGTTTGGATTTCATTAATCCATAAGTCTCAATCATCGAAATAAAAAATGTAATTATATTTACCCGCAGGCTATTAATGATTCCCTAAAATGTTATTGTATATACACAGGGTGAAACATCTCCTCTTTAAACATACAAGTCTGTGACGGACACCAGTGCCAATATCTCACATTAAAGCACGACCTCGAGTTTATTGTTGGGATTATACATATTTTATACAATGCGATTATAACGCAGTTCCATTATCGCCTTTTATTGTTAGATTTAAAGATGGAGGACAGAAACATTTTGTTTATCTTGGTAAAGTTTTCTCTTGCTTGTTCTTTTTGAAGTTGTTGGCAATGATGCCCAGAATGCACCTGCTGTATCCGCTCAGCCTGGTGAGGGGAATCTGGTCAGATATGATGGGCCAGGCTCAGGAACTGATCTTTTCCTCCTGGACTGTTTACCTGCAGGCTGATAATGGAAAGCTGGTGGTGTTCCAGGTATAATTCCACATGTAACTTAAAAGTTCATTCCTGTCCAATTCTTTACTGTGTTTATAGAATATATTTCAGTTCAACCACAGAAAGTAGACACTGATGATGGTGAAATGCTTAAAAATGCTTCACGTGCTGGATTTACCTACTTAAAGCACCACTGGGGGGATCGATATACACCAGTCTTCCGACAAGGGCGCTGTTAGTGACACGTAATGGTCGCTAGATGGCGACAAATAGTTTGGTTACAGGGTCAGATTGTTTTTGTGTATCATCTCATCTCCTCATATAATGTCTCTGGTGTTATGTGTCTGTTAGAGTAGCTTTTTGTCGTTTCCACCTTTCGGCTTAATAATTTGATTATTTATTTATTTATTTATTTATTTGTGGAAACCACGCATAGCCTACATTACGAACACACTGTAACCCAACTTGCTTTGAGTTAGTAGTGTTGAAGTAGGTTTAGTTCCCAATTCGTCCATCTCCGTGCAACTATTGCATATTTGAAACATATTATAACATTTTTTTACTGTTCCAGACAAAGCCGCAGGTGCAGGATGTCTATGTCAGAGAGGAGCTAAAGGAGGAACCATGTATGTAATTGTGTATTTATAATTACATGATACATATTTATATCTCTTCAGTACATAAACTCTGCAGCACATGACAGTTTATGGTGTTTGACTGATGCAGATGAGGTGATGAATGAACCTCAGTACAGGGATTACAGTCGCAGTTTCGTTCAGGAGAGACTCGGCGCTGTGGCCCAAGATCAGAGCGACTCTGAAAACGACTATGACTTCTTCAGCTGTCTCTCCAAGTTTGTTTGAACTTTTTATAATATGAGTGCTAATGAGGGATTATGCCATAGGAACAAGTAACCATTACCGTGGTGCTTGAGTTTGTGAATGTTTTAGAGTTTTCTGTGTTTCAGCATAAATATGAAATCTTCAGATTTCCACACACGTCCTAAAAGTAGCTAAAATAACCCTGTTAAAAGTGATACGATATTATACAGTAGTCCCTCGCTATATCACGATTCACTTATTGCGATTTCACTGTATCACGGGTTTACAAAAACAAAAAAAAATCTATATATAGATACATGTACACAATGGAAACGCAGTACTGTTTGCTCTCCTTAACTGATTTTAAATGTACACTGAATATTCATCACTTCACAGACGTGGCTTTTTTAAATTCTGAATTAGTTTCATTAGCACTAAAAATAATTTTAATTGAACTGGATTAAACTGTTGTTTCCTCGTTGATATTTAGGAACTTCTCGCAGCCCAGCTGGATCTTAACCACCACTCTGATTCTGTCTGCTCTGGTTCTGAACTGGCTGTGCTGTGCTACGATGGCCACCGCCTCCCAACAGTACGTTCCTGCTCAGGTAAACGAACCCGAGGTTAGACCCTTCTTTTAGAACTTGACATTAGAACCTTTCATTACAACCTTAAATTATGATGTTTTGATAGAGCTATTCTTCACATCCATATAAGCAAAGCAAAGCAATTTGTCACCTTGTGTATAAAACTTCAGGTTCCTGCAGATGGCGTTCCACGAGGATGATCGGGTTACCAACACCTACAGGGTGTGCGATGAGATTCATAGATTGAGAAGAGGTGGTACAGTGAAGTGAATGTCTCGGTTGATGTGTGGAAAATGGGTCACGATGGTTTTTGATGACCACTATTTCCAGCAGCATTCGCATACAGTCAGAAACGAGATTCATCTGACCAGATACCACATTTCCAGTCATGAACAGTCCCACTGTAACCGGGCAACTTTGTGAGCAGAAGTGAGCCTCTTGCATGCCACTCTGCTCCGTATGTTCATGGTACGCAGTTCCTTGAAACGTGCCAGCGATTCCTATACATCAGTTTGGTCTTTCGGCCACAATTATGCCGATTTTGCCACTGCTGGTATGACCATACGCTTCATCCTGTTGCACACCCCGCAGGTATTTATAGCCCGGTCATGTAACGCCATCTGCAGGAGCTTTAAGTTACTACCACCTTAAACATGCAACGTGACCGAGTTTTTGTCCGGGAAGCTTATCATTCCGTTAGAACCATAATACTGGACAGTATTGGAATGAAGAGAATAGGAACAGTGGAGCTTGGAGTAGCAGGAGTCAGAATGGTGGAGATTGGAGTAATGAGACTTGGAGCGTACTCGCACTGTGCTCGGTTGCCTCGTACCGTGCCAGAGCACCATTGTCCCCCATCTTCCGTTGGCCTGCATTCACGTTAGATCACCCTTAGATTAGGAAGAGTCGGAGTAGTGGGAGTGTAAACAGCAGTGGTTCGGAACAACAGGGGCCTGAGTAGAGGATTTGGCCACGTCCTAAGCGCTTCAAGATTTCAAAGACCAATGGTGTGGAAAGTATGGGAATACTTAAAATGCACAAAACAAAAAAGGTGGTTTGTAAACTGTGCAAAGCTTCGATGGGACACCACAGCAGCACCTGAAGAGAAAACACACAGGTGGTCTTCTGGAAGATCAGATATTCTGGACCACCAGAAAAAGCATGTTGTCTATTCATATTTTTACCATTAATAGGAAAGATTCTTGGGCTTGTTGTCCTTGTAGCTGCTAAACAAACCCATTCTTAAATCCATAAAGTCGTCTTTGTTTCGGTGTATAAAGTACTTGGGTAAATGTTTAGACTCAAATCTGGGCTCGTTCTATGCCACAATGCCACAAACACTAACATTTTAACATGATTACTGAGGAGAATCTTGTTTAGATTAATTGACTAACTGGTCAAATAAAAAGCAACAATTAATATCATTAACTAAGTAACATAAGACTTTTTGAAGGACGCAAAATGCTTATCATTGTCAAACAAAAGCCCAGAAAATATCGGCCCGGGTGTAGCAGGAGTTGAATTAGGGACCTGTACAGCAGGAGTCGTAGAATCAAGGGGATGGGTTTCAGTGGGTTTGGCTTTTAGTAACTGGTACGTGACCTTCTGCCTTTACAGAAGCTTAGTTTATACGGAGACCTGGAGTACATGCAGGAGCAGAAACTGATTCCCTACCCACAATCCTCTCTGGTGTTGGTCAGCTCTGGAAAGGATGAAGAGGCCAGACCGCTCCCATCCAAGATCAACCTGGACCTGACGAAGATTTAAATAACGTTGTGAAAGAGGAGATGAGCTGCAAACGTTAGTGGTGTGAGGTTAAACATGTTGCTATTTTTTTTCTTTCGGCAAATTTCTTTTGGCTCCGGGACCCGTGGGTAGCTTTGGTTGGGATTATGGAGATCATCTCCACCTGAAACCACCTTTACTGTTTACTTTGCATTATTAGAGATGTACTTGTTTGACTTTTGTGGGTCTCAGAGGTATTGTGGGTAATGTAGTAAAATCTGAATGATGGATTGTTTAAAGGAAATGTCAGTGATTTTGGGGGATGCTTACTGTTCTTGGGGAGCAGTCTTTAGTCTCATCAATCAAAAAACCAAATCGCATTCTTTAGAGTTTTCTTTCCGAGCCAAAACCCAAATACACCTGTATTCAGACTTGATTGAGGGACGAGCAGGACGTCTCCTGATTGGATCACATTGGACGATGTTGGTTAGTGAAACTTTTCCTGGCACCACTTTCTGTATTACTTTCTTCTGTTTCTCTTTTTTATTGACACCTTTGAGTATAGGAGGAGAAATTGGCCAATACAAGTTTTTTTCCTTTGGACTGAAAATCACTGACCCCTCCTTTAAAGTTACATAAACTATATTAGGTTGGAATGTCAGGTTAACCTTCCAGCAGCTTCTGTGCTAATGCGTGATGGATTTGCTTTAGTGTTTTCCTTTAAGACTGGTTTTACTGGTCTTACTTTTTGAAGATTTCAGTCCTGTTACTCTTTCATCATCCACAGCCACTCATTATTAGCCTTCAGTATTTTATTTACAAGTGAAATGAACACAGCGTTCCCCTTCACACCACATGTAATGCACACCGAGTGCATTTACACGCTCTTGGTAACCGATAACTGCAGAAAATCCGATTTTTTTTTTTTAGTAATCCAATCAATTAGTTTACATGCTCTCGGTAATCAGACAACTGGAAATCTCTGGGTTTCCATGACTTGGATGTGATGTAAATTCCAAACTTTATGAATTAAACAATGAAGATCTTCATTTTGTCATCTTCGTTCTGAATTGCGTGTAATTCCAGGGTTGCCAGATCCCACTTGAAACATAGGCTGCAGGTCAATGGAAGAAAAAGCACCTCTCTTACAAGTGGAACTCGCAACCATATTGGATTATGATTGAGTGCATGCGCAGACTGAGAAAAATTTAATTTGAAGGAATGAGTTACAAGTGCTGAGAAATCCTATGACTGATCTAAAATCCAGCTCCAATTTCCAGATCGCAATCTGGAGTATGTTGAGTAATTGGACAGCTGCAGAAGTCTGATTATGAAGCACGTGTAGACACACTCAGTAGTTCTATGGTAGCCTAGCGGTTAAGGTACTAGACTATGGACCAAAAGGTCCAGGGTTCAAAGCCCACCTCTGCCAAGCTGCCACTGTTGGGTCCTTGAGCAAGACCTTTATCCCATAATTGCTTGGATTGTAAGACTGTACCAATTGTAAGTTCCTCTAAATGTAATTCCTTTAAGATTTGCACCAGTTTGAGGTGAATGTCCCCAGGTCACAGCATAAAAACAGTTCTGTTCTCATAGTAATTGTTCCACTCAGTACAGCCATGTCTAAACCCAGCGCAGAGCTACTGCCCTAAAGAAAGTTCCACCAGAACAACAACTACATGAAGCACAGAGATGCTGTCAGAGACAATTACACACAACCCGGAGACATTGTCATTAGGAGCTCAACATGGGAATGTACCTGTAGCAACAATTCCAGGGATAACACCATAAGGGACAAACGTACAAAGCACAGGGACATCACGCAGTGATGATTTTACCCAGCATAGGTATCGCCATGGCAACTCCAGAGCCCATAACGACATCACCACATCACATGGCACAATTCCCCCAGTTTGCTCACTTTTAATTTTTTATGCAACTGTGGCATTCCTTTCATTTTAAACTCTGTCCTACTGCTCCACTGCATTAACGATGTTTAGAGGTGAGGTAAATGATTCCAGTGCAAACCATTGTTCTGTAAGTGAAGATTTTCCAAAGGTCTTGTCTCTTTAACATGTCATTAACATAATCCTTAATAAACATGTCTGGTCTGATCTGTGCACCGTTTTTCCATAACTGGACTTAAACAGTTTAAGTCTTAATATGAATTCCATGTGGTTTGCTGGAATTGATTTCCCTTATTGTAGTAATGCCTTTTTTGTCAACTATTTCATTAGAATGCAAATTCCCTCCACCCAACCCCATGGCAGAGGGCATGAGAGAAAAAAAGCCATTACAGTTAAATCTTCAGTTCTCAACTTTGTGTTCTAGGTCTTTGTCTTTACAACGGCTCCAATTTAATAAATACGTATTAAGTGTTCAGTTAGTGTCCATTGCTGAGGACGGACAGAATGTGGAGGTTTCCAACCCAAAGCCAACATCTTGTTAGCAGCTGTAAGGCCAGTAGTACCTGGTTTCTCGACCACCTTGGAACTCGTCAAATTCGGTTCCCGACACATTTTGACTACAAGAATTTGTCCCGGTTCTCTTTGCTTGGCGCATTTGCTTAAACTTGTGAGTCGAGCACGACTCGTTTCAGCCAAAACTCTACTTATGATTTAAGATTCAGTACACTGATTCAGATTCACAATAGCTCTTGCTCAGTTATGCTGTGTTTATGTGCCGTGTTTTTCTTTATTTTCACATCTACAGAACTGTATTGTTAGTGCAAATAAGTCCCCATGGTTAGTACTGACAGCCAGCTGAAAGCAAAACAGGAATTAAATCCTCCAAAATACAGGCTGCAGTTAGGATTAGCAGGTATACTCAGCCAGCACTGCATCAACAGTCGTTCATCAATAGCTGATAGAAGCACATGGACAAGGGATTACTTTATCAAACCTTTATCAAGCTCTACAATACAGAGTTACATTCACAAATGCCACTTAAAACTTTACTGTGCAAGAAAAGATGGCTCATGTTAAACATGTCCAGAAGTGGCCTAGGCATCTGGGATGGACCATCACACAGTGGAAACGTGCATTGTGGTCGGATGGATCAGTATTCCAGATCTTTTTGGGAAAAATTGTTATAGAACACACACCTCCCAGCCTATACATCAGAACCCCCCAGGTTCCTTTGGTGCATCTTTGAGAACCAGGGCTGTGTAAAACTGGCTGCGTAGTGCATTTTTGTCTCTCCCTTTTATATATTTTTGCTTATTTTATATTATATAAAAAAAAAAACAGTAAGTATTAAATCATTACGAATTATTTCTGAGAGCCTTGCTACAAAAGTGACAAGATTGTTAAATAGTTTAACACCACTGAAAAATGAGACCTGGCTTAATAAACACACAACTCATACAACATGTACATAGTTACTTTAATCGAGTGCTAGAGTATTTGGCAATAGGTACAGAATGTACCCGAATTCACCACATTAACACACACTTTAAAAACCCAGACTTCAAAAGTGCTTATAGCTTTTAGTGCATGCACGATGAGTCTGAAACAGTAGCTACTGTTAAAGACAATTAAAACATCGTTTAAACATAAATTCACAAAGCATAGAGAAAACACCTTCGAACAGAACCATTACTGTCCATCTGTCCTGTTACGTAGCTTAGGCTGAACACTTAATGCCCTCTGGTGGCAGAAAGAGGTATCACTGTAATTATCTTCGGCCTTAATACAAGCTGGCTTTAAAATCCATAATAAAATATACTCTAATAAACTCTTTACAGAAATACCAGGTTAAATCTTTTTTGTATAAGCGATTACATTTGCTTCTTTGTAGACACACGATATTAAAAATAGTACACAGTTTCAAAATACAGAATTTTAGCACAGAAAATAAAATGTATTTGTTATTTTCCAGTGGTTTCCTTTGGTACCATTCAGCAAACTTAGACAATAAAACAGAACTTTTACCAATGCTTTCATTTTTCCTATTTCATTTCCTATTTTTGGTCAATTAAAATGTCCATTAAAACCTTTAGATATTTGTTTTTTTATAACATGCTTGTATTATTAGCTATACCCTAGCAATACAAATGATTGTGATACAGGTATGTAAAAGAGCTGAGGGCGTGCAGTTCACCCTCGGTAAGCTTCCAGTGGAATTTTAACTTTCAAGCATAGGGCTTTAAGCTTGGTTTATGCTTCTATCTGACAGGTTCCTTCAAATGAACTTCTGATGGGAAAGATAAGTGCATGGATGAACACATTTGAGTGCCCTAAAGATGCCAGTGGCTACCTATAGTGTTTTACTACTTAATATATTCTTTAGTATATAATGTGTGTTTGGGACCCAGGTTCAAGTCCCGGTGATGAATTCTGGCCTGTAACGTGACGTGCAGATACAGCTGGCTGCATCTGAAGGATTATTAAAGGCTGGTGGGGGATTTTTCCCAGGCACGGCAACAGTGACCCCTGCCCAGTCCTGTGATGGACTGGTCCAGGGCGTGGTTATGGCACTTATGCTTCTGCAGTGTCTATGGATAGGCTCCGGTTCCCTGAAACTCCTGGCCAGAGGAAGCAGGGTTACAATGGGAAAAACATACAAATAAATAATAAACAAAACTATAAAGTTTGGGTTTTCGACTCAGTGTGTTCAATATTTCACTCTAATTTTTAAGATCCCACCCCTAATGACAGACAGCTAAAAGCCTCCCAGGGTTCTAATCAATCCCATTTCTGACGTAGTTCTGATGAAGCATAAACCAAGCTTATCCACCATCACTGATAAGCTAAATATGTCTGGGCACAGTGCAGTACCATGAGTGCAGAAATATCAGATCTCCGTTCTTAGGGCGAGGGTCCGGGTCCGGGCTCTTCTTCAAGTCTCGGCTCATCTGGGTTGATGATCACCCATGCTGAACTGGAGCTCTGATGGTCCTGACTTTTAGCGCTGCCTGAACGGCTGAGGAAGCCAAATCTGTAAGAGGGAGGGGGTGCCATATATAACCACAGTGACACACTAAGAGACACAGAGAGGAATTTCCTCTCAGGACTAACATGAGATAAGAGAGCTTCCGTCATGGGAAGTGACCTAGAGTTTGCATTTACAAAGAAACCCGAAAAGCAGCACATAGCTCACAAAGCAGCTCAGGAAAGCCCTGCATGACCTACAGTACCATGCGTCCCCTTGCACTACTAATCATATCGGGCTGCTTAAATATTTTAGAATGATACAAGTCCTTGTACAAGTCCTTTATATTACACACACACACACACACACACATATATATATATATATATATATACACAGTGGAACCTCGGAAATCAAACGTAATTTGTTCCGGAAATCCGTTCAAACTCTGATTTGTTCAAAGTCGGGATCAAATTTCCCATAAGAAGTAATATAAATAGGGTTAATCTGTTCCCGACCGCCGAGTGATTGTTTTTTATACCGATATTCGTATGGAAAAGTATGAATAAAGCAAAGGAATGTAATACAATGCCTAAAACCAATCAAGACATGAAATAATGCGAAACTTTATAGCCTGTCAGTTGAACACAGGTTCTTATCCCTGGAACAGCGCCGCCTGTCTTAAATCGCACCCATAGACTCTCATAATATAGATAATAAAATAATGTAATAATAAAACAATATACAAAATATGCTTATGATCGCACCCTATTACCTCATTTTCTTTTTATAGCAAATCGCATACAGTATCGGTGCATTATCGCCACCTACTGGGCTTTATTATCGCACCACAGAGTCCTATTTAGGGTGCCGATGTTCGAAGTCAAAATTTTTGTTCATATTTGGGGGCCAAAAAAATTCTAACAGACCGTTCAATGTCTGAATTGTTCAAGTGAAGAGACGTTCAAATTCCGAGGCACCACTGTATAGGGTTTGGTACTATCTGGGGTAACAGGTACCCACAGAACGTACCCCCCATGGATAAGGGGCACTACTGTATATGAATATATAGAGATATCGGAGATGTTTCACATAATTAAAAACAGTTATGATTTCGACAGGTCTCTGTTTTACAGATAAATATGTTTAATAAACTTCGGTAACAACACTGCCCAGGCGTGCATTATACAGTATGTCCACGCCCTTTCCCTTCATTCGATTTACTTCAAACCTGTGACTGTGGGACTTTCTCTGCTAAATAACTGCATGCCAATAATATGCAGTTTGACTTGTCTTACAGGGTAAATGTTTCCATAACTACAATGGCATTTTGGCATGGTAAAAGGGACTGTTCTTCCAGTGCCAGTGTGCCAGACGTCCATATGCAGAGCAACACACAACTAAAACAAGCTTAAGGTACAATCCATGCAACTGAAGTTTAAGGGCCTTGCTCAGGGGCCAAAATCCCTTACACTGTCTGTATAAGTTATTAAATGTACACTCTGAGCACTTTATTAGGAAGGTCTGTAAAGCTGATCATTCATGCATAATAATGCTTATTTAAACGGGGGGAACAATGTGATCTCAGTCTTTCTGACCATGGCATGATTGCTGGTGCCAGATGGGCTGGTTTGATTATTTCTATAAGTCCTAATCTCCTGGCCACTAATGGCTATTTCCAGCATGTTATTACACCATGACAGAAAGCAAACCTCATCTCAAACTGGTTTCATGAACATGACAATAAGTTAGTTCTTCCGTGGCCTTCGCAGTCTTTGGAACTCAATCCAACAGAACACCTCTGGGGTGTGATAGAACAGGAAATGCGCAGCATGAAAATGCAGCTGATTGCGTAATGCCATCATGTCAACACGAGGCAGAATCAAAGGACTGTTTCCAACACCGTATGGAATCCATGCCATGCAGAACTGAGGCTGGTTTGAGAGCAACAGGTAAGCCCTATCCTGTATTAGTACAGCGTTCTAATAAACTGCTCGGTGAGTGCATAATGTGTTAGCAGAAAGCTTTTGTGGTGTTCTCTATACTCAGGTGTTGATAAATCACTTACAGGTTTCTGATGCGTGACTCTGGTGGTCTGCTGTCAGTGCAGTCTGTATTGTTCTCCTCGCTGGGCCTCCACTCGAACAACGGACCCTTCTCGTCATCACTGCGAGACACAAACATGATTGACAATCTGTCACTATGACTAAACCATCACTGAAGACTCAGTTCAGGCTCAGTTACCTGCTACATTCATTTTCTGGAATACCAAGCATTTTGGCTTTAATGACTGTCCTCTGCTTCCTTATAGCAGCACGTACTGCTTCCAGTAAGAAGCCAGGACATCGCTCATCATTCATGATCTCCCTGCAAGAGATCACAGTTGGTGTTGGCTTTTACATAGCACTGAAGAACCCGATATCTGCAGAAAATCAGATTTTGTCATTATTCCAATCAATAAGTCTACATGCACTTGGATAATCAGATGATGGGAAAACTCCAGGTTTACATGACTCGGGCAATAATCGGATTTCTACTCTGCAACCGGCCAATAATCTGATTCACAAAGTGTATATCATCACAGTACTGCTTCTTTTGAACCATTTCATCCATCCAAACGCTGAGTTGTCAGGTGTCTCTGACCTCTGGTAGTAAGCGAGCTCTTCCTGCACTAGGAACAGATTAGCCTTTAGCTCGTTCCGCTCGAACAGCATGTCCCGCACCTCCTGCTTGGTGAAACAGGGCCGATTCGGGTCCTTCAGGTCGATGATCATCTTATCTGTCAGGTCAATGGCTGCACTGTTCTGCAGAATGAAATGAAGGTACTGGATTAGAATTATGCTACTCAGAAAAGATCAAGTGAAGGACGAAGGTGAAACAACACTGCAGAATTTATGACTTGATGACTAATTAGAATCACCTGATTGATCAATGATTACACTGGCAGAAGTTAGTGAAAGGGGAAAAATGCATTTGATGTTCCGGTGAGTTAGGTATTTATAACAATGTAATATACTGAAATACAGCTTTGTTTGAACTTTAGTTACTCTTCCAACAACCCATGGAGATCTGAGACAATCTGAAAGCCGAATACAGTCACTGGTCTATGGTATCACACACGCCTGGCATGGGGTGCCCCCTGTTCTTTGCTACCCACCCAGCCCCTGTAGCTTGAGAACCCAGACACAGTCAAACAGAACCAGGGCTTTAACCTGGACAGTGGAACTGATATTAAAACCAGCAGAACCAAACAAAACAGGGCAACCTTCCTCTTAAACACCTTGCTCCCTGTGGAGAAGATGAACCTTGTCACTACCTGAAGGAAATTGCAATTACAGTACTGTGCAAAAGTCTTAGGCCGCCATTAAATTTGTTGTTTTAGCAATGCTATAATGATCATATATAACATACTGTCGACAACAGGACTCAAATTTCAAACATGGATTTGCCTCTTCATAATACTCTTTTCCACACCTTTTCACCCTCCAAAAAAAGTGGCTTTTTGGCTGCTACCCTTCCAAAAAGACCATTCCTGATCAAGCTACTTCGGACTGTAAAACTTGGCATCTCGATGAAGCTTCCAGATGCTGCTATTGCTCAAGTGTAAGGGGAGGGACACTAAATACTTGCCACTGTAGCTAACTAAATACTAACTAAACACTATTCATAAAAGCATATTAATGAATGCATGGGCTTTTGGTTGCCAGTGACTGTAGGACAGATCAATCAGATTCACACTGTAGCCTAACAGGTTTAGCTTTAACCTTCGTCTTACTAACCTAAAGCTATTTTTGGTTTCCAAATAAAAGCTTCACATTTTGCCCTTTTCTCCATGAAGACCAGCCAAATGTTCTCACATGTACCTATGCCCAGGTACACGCAGTTCTTACCGTGCCAACAGCAGTGTTTGCAGCACTGTTTGTTCTGGCCTGCTCCAGCTGTATGGTGAGCCGCTCTATCTCTTTCTGTTTCTCACACAGGTCAGCCTCCAGATCTGCTCTCCTCTCCACAGTGCTCTTCAGCTGAGCCTGCATCATGCCCTGTTTATGCCTGAGCTCTCCATTCATCTTCATGAAGCGGTCCAGCTGCTCCTGGAGCTGCGGCATAAATCGCAGCACGACACACAATTCAATACAAATACATTTCAACAAATGAAAGACATGGTGCACCTAGGTGTCATGGGTATGAGCTTAACTACGTGTGCGCACGTGTAAATGCAAGGACGTGTGCATTATGTATAGACTGGTGTTCCTCATAATGTGTGACGAGATGTGTGTGGCGAGTTTAGAGCAAGGAATCTACAGTAAGATGCTTCTCGAACCAAAATCACTACAGATCCTCCAGAGTCCTACAGTCTCTCATGCCCACTCACACCTGATTGGCATCCCATTGACTGAAAACACCTGACTAATCTCACCTTCAAATTAACTGCTAATCCTAGAGGTTCACATACTTTTGCCACTCACTAATATGTAATACTGGATCATTTTCCTCAATAAATAAATGACCAAATATGATATTTTTGTCTCATTTGTTTAACTGGGTTCTCTTTATCTACTTTTAGGACATGTGTGAAAATCTGATGATGTTTTGGGTCATATTTATGCAGAAATACAGAAAATTCTAAAGGGTTCACAAACTTTCAAGCACCACTGTATGCTACATGCACCGTCCTTTCAGGTGGCTTGCACAGACCAATTCAGAGATGACTTTTGTTCAGGCTTGTCTCAAAGGTGTGGTTCGCGTTGTTTACTCTTGGTCTTTTGTGTTCACTGCTGCCACAACGTTCACCTAATGGTTCCCTGGCTACAGAACATTTATTACTTTCCCTGAACGCTAAGGGAGGGGTGAGTCGGAGTGTGTTCAGTGTGTATATATCCGTACCGCTTCCACCTCTTTAGACATGCAGGATATCTCTTGCGCTTTCGCTCTGAGCTCATCACGCTGTTTGTCCACCACCTCTTTAAGCTTCAGCATTACCTCTCTCTCCTGACGCTGTGTACGGTCTGAGGAAAAAGCACGAGATAATGTTAACAGAACCTACTAAGTACATTGTTGATTTGTCTAAAAGAAAAAGTTACATTCACAAATGTTCCAGTGCACTTATTACATTGTAATACTGGATAACTAAGGCACTGCTACACATCTTTTATTACATAATTATTATGAAAAAAGCCAGATGGTGAACACCAGTGGTGCCTTACTGATAATTTAGTGTAATAACTTATTTGCTTTTGTTCAGGCAATGATTCTTTATGAAATAAACAATGATTGTTTGAAAATGCTTTAAAATCCTTAAAGCAGTCATCTTAAAAGTGTAGCTTTGTGTCCATTGACACAACTGTCTTTATTATTATTATGCACCTTCTTTAGACAGCGAGTTCTGGAGGCGTCCAAGCAGCTCCTGGTTCTCTTCCTTCAGCTGCTGCACTTCGTTCTGCAACCCCTCCACCTTCAGCCTCCATTTCTGCTCCTTCTGCTGCCAGTCCTGCTAAAGCACACAACCTGTCAGTCTTTGACTTTTTGTAGTTATTTTGCACATTGTACGTGTGTAGCAGGTCACAGAGTCATCCAAAGTAGACAGGTTGTAATGGACCACTTGTGTCACCTCAGTTGAGCTATAATCCATTTGAATAAACATACAGACTTTAAAGATTGATTCAAGGGCATGTTCGGGCAAATGGAACCTTACCCTGGAAAATGAGTCGGCACAAGGCAAATATACAGTACTGTGCAAAAGGGAAACGCCACCATTAGATTAGATATACCATTGTTTTAGCACTGGTACAGCGACCATATACAGTGGAACTTCGGTACTTGTGGTTAATTCGTTCCAGAAGGCTCGCCGAGTGCCGAAAATGAGTCAAGTATCGAGCCAATTTTTCCCATGAGGAGTAGTGTAAACTGAATTCATCTGTTCCAGACCCCCAGAAAACCCACACTGTATAAGGTATTATATGCATTAATGGAGTTTTATGGTATAAGTGCTCCCTGATTTATGATGGGGTTACGCTCCGACAAATCCATCACAAGTTCAATGGATCATAAACCAAGGAGTTTAAAAAATACTGTATAGCGAAGGTTACCTTAAACATGCTTAAAACATCCAAAAATACAGGAAATTTGGTGTATACAGTTTTAGAAAACAGCTTCTATATGCTACAGTGGCAGTATTTAGTGTGACTTGTCCTTACACTTCTGGCAGCATCCGGCAGATGCAAAGTTGACACTTCTACAGGACAAGGGTTTAACAGTTGCCACACAAAGCATCTAAAACAAAAGCTGTATCCTTGAGCATTGCCAATCAGTCATTGGGGCACAACTATGCACAAAAATAAGCCTGTTAAACACTGTATAGTTTAAGTGATTTGACACTAATGTGGGCATTACTCTGTTGTGGTTGGGAAATGAAGAACAAATTAACACTAACAATTTTTATAATTGCAAATTGCCTTTCCCTAATGGTCTAATGTGTACTTTTGGTAGGTTGTATGGTTATAAGTGGCTAAAACATAGCTATGAGATATCATTACCTTGTCTGCAGCGTGGCTGACTTTCTTCGAAATATTTACCAGTACTCCATGCAAGACAGCAAAATAAACTGGTTCTGGATGAAAGGATTAGCCAATTGAGAGGAACATATTTGGGCTTCTTCAGATCGTTTTGAGTTCACATCTAGTATCACTAGGGTTGGGGTCATAAGTTTAAGAACTTGAGACTTAGTTTGGACTTTTAATTAGACTATTTATTGGACTTAGACTTTTTATTACATGTTAGCATTGTTAGGTATTGAGAATTTAGGCTTTTATTTTTAGATTTTTTTGGTTGAAACAGCTATTCCAAAAACAGTGAAGTTTGGATTCAAAGATTTCTGCCTTTTCACTCATTTAAACGTGGAAAGAACATCATAATATCGTATGACTTGACTTGTAGCCAGGGACTTTACTTGAATGTCACCACAATAACTTGTGACTTGCACATATATGAGTTACTCCCACCTCTGGGCATCACGCTGATATTTCCCTTATGTTGAAAATGTTCTACTTCAGCAGCAGAGAGACGCCCGTGCGCATGCGCAGTGCAAGGTTACGCGTCCAACCACAGAATATACTGTACCGTAAAATGTCCAGTCGGGAATCACCATTTTGAAGTTTAACTAGCAGTATTGGGCATTTTTGGTATTTTCGCTCAGTTTTAGGCCGTTGTTTTGCTTTCAATTCCTGAATTTAGATCCAAACAGGTGTCTAAAACAAGCTGAATCCAGAACTCACCCGTTTTTACTACGCTTTACACATTGCACCCTATGGAGTGTACTTCTGTAGGAAGGAGGCAGCCATTTGGGATTGAGCCTTAGCTAGATAGTAGCATTACAAAAGAAAACTAAGCTCCCATTTTGAATATATACGTAATAAACATGTCAGTTCTATAATATAATGTGTGTGGGACCCTGTAAATAGATCTTACCCGAACGTCGGCGTTGTTGTTGCCCTCGTCTGCTTCTTTCGCACTTCGTATTTTCTGTTGCTGTAGCTGTAGGGTTTCGAATGCCCTCAGTAAATCCTCTTCTTTACTTTTCTGTGTGTGATTTCTGGCAGCGAAGCTTTCCAATAGCTCCAGCACCTTCACCATTTTCGGTACCAGACCCTCCACGCTGGCTTTGCCATGACGGTCGATCAACTTCTCCACCTCGGAGCCGACCAGCTTGGCAATGTCGTACACATCGTCCACCGTTAGAGCCGAAAATGTCCTCTCAAAACAGTCGTTTGTTGCCTCTGACTTTTGGAGAGTCTCATTTTGCTCGATCGTTTCCATCGCAGAACTGAAATAAGCAATAGCCTACAATTCGTCCTACGCACTCGCACACAACCACACTGTCCGTCAGTCCGACATGTTTCCAACTGCCATTCAGCTTGGTTTCAGTTTAACTCAACTTCACCCTGATCAATGTTCCGTCTTTACGTTACAACCTAGCTGAACAGCGACAAAACAGCCCTTCTGCAATTTGTTTGGTTTAATTCCACATCATCTGCCACGTTGTGATACGATGTTCTGGATACACCTCCATCTGGAGACCAAGACATAACATCAGCCCATATTATGGGAGAAATCACTGTTTTTTTCTCATTTCTGGGATCTCCTCCTCTCCAGACCTAAGCAACTGCAGACTGTTAACAAAGATCTAGATTTGTCTCAGCCTACCCAGTGAACCCTTGTTTTATTTATTTTTTTCAATCATTACTTCATCCGTTGGTGTGCACACTCGCACGCGTTCAGTGTGGCTTTGGGATTACTGTATATCAAAATCCTGAAGTGAAGTATTACTTCCCACAATTTCAGTAGGAGATATGAAACCACAGAAGTCAGCTCTAAAGACCAACATAAAATGTCAGCAATAAAATGAGCATTAAATAAAGTTTCAGTTTTACCTAGTTTAACTAAACAACAAGAACATCTTCGAACGTTAGCTTAAATTTCAGTGATCGTTCATGAATGTCAAAACACACCATAAGGAAATGATCATCAAATTTACCCTCCGTCATCTCATACTACAGTGAAAAATGAAGTAGCTGTTTTAAGAACGTAAATATTTGCTGGTGGCTTTTAAAACAGAGGACGCACAAATGTTTATTACTATAAACTATGTAGACAAAGTTTGTGGACACCCCTTCTAATTATTAAGGACTCCTATATGAGCAACTCACTTGTAACACATTTTAGATTTATCATCTACGCCGCCCAAGGAGGTTGGGTGCCTTTTTGAGTCTTGGTCCTCCCAAGGTTTCTTCCTATAACACACAGGGAGTTTTTCCTTGCCACTGTCGTCCTAGGCTTGCTCAATTTGGGATTGGACGTAGTTATTAGGAGATAATCTAAACTTGTAAAGTTGCTTTGAGACAAATTCTCCATTGTAAAAAGCACTATATAAATAGATCTGACTTGACTTGACAATACATTTCTGGAGTCTCCATAGACAACCAGTGGCAGGAGAAAGGGTTGCCCCGACTAACCCAGTGACTCAATTAAAAGTCCTCCTTAGAAGCCCATGGAGACTTGGTTTGACAACTATGGCCAGCTTGCTTGACCTCAACGCTGTCAGACACCTTGAAAATGCACTGCAATGCCAAAAGGGAGCCAGGGCTTATTGTCTAACATCAGAAGCCGACCCCAAATCTGGTGGAAAGCCCTTTTTAGAAGAACAAAAGCTGTAGCAGCAAAGCTGGGGCAAACTCCATAGCAACACCCATATTTTTGAACTCGTCCACACTAAAACACTGCTGGACTTCAAATGGTCCACCAACCAAAAATGTCCAGCCAACAGCTTCCTGAAGGCAGCATCTTGTGAGCACTGATGAAGAATTAGAGGATGACCAACAAACTGCAACAGATGAGCTGCCTTTAACTTATCTACAAGGTGGAAAAACATGACATGTGTCTAGACTGTGGTAGTCTAGCAGTTAAGGTACTGCACTCTGGACCAGAAGGTCCAGGGTTCAAATCCCACCTCTGCCAAGCTGCCACTGTTGGGTCCTTGAGCAAGACCCTTAACCCACAATTGCTTGAATTGTAAAACTGTATCAATCGTAAGTCGCTCTGGATAAGGGCGTGTGCTAAATGCTGTAAATGTAACAGTGCTTAAACTCCGGCAGCACCGCTGAGCCTGATATAATGGATAGAGCATGATATAATGGATTTTTTTTAACTGACCTTTACTAAAAATACCAGTAATTCTTGTGCTCGCTCTATATTTACAAAAGTGTTTTTGTAGCTTCTAGTTTTACTTACCTATAAATAGCTCAGGCACACCCAAACAGCTGAAATTATATACACAGAGTTCGATTCACAAAGAATATGTTAAACCGCAACCAGCATCAATTTAAAGTCATATTTTTAACCTTTCCAGGTCTGAGTGCAACAGGCTCCTCCACCTATCCTCAGCAAACACGAAGGGCTGGTGTACGGCAGCACCAAACCCCGTCTTACCAGCCCCAGCCCCAGCAGCACACGCCTTCCTGCACCTATGGGACCCATGTGTAAAATGAAAGAGGAACTTTCACGGTTTACAGAAAATGTAGAAGTCACAGTTTGAGCCAGATGTGCACCAGTTACATTTAAAAGTACAGTCTGGGGGAAGTTGGCACAAGCAGAGCACCTGTTAAGTCATGTGTATGGGTTAGAACCCTATTCCAGTCAAATGCATTCATCTCGAGAAGGGCTTTTTGGCTTCTCTCTTCTGAGAGGAAGCGTGTCGGCCCTTAGCTTCTCTCTTGTCAGACTGGTAGTAACCTTTCAAAAGACAGTTCCTTCAGGCACAGTCCTCCCTCAATCCTGTGGCGCGTTAGTACATTAAACCACTGTACCAGAACAAGGTTACATTTGCATAAATGTCATTTGAGAGAAGTGTCACTGTTTAGCAAGTACCACAACCAGAAACTTCAAACTTCATAGAGCGTTACTCTTTATTTTGACCCACACTACCATGTACAAAATGATGCACAACATAGCTACCGGGCTGTCACAACTGACTTATAAAAACGTTTTATTGAATTAGATAATGAAAAAGAGCAAGAATTGCCAACTTTCAAGTAGTTTTCCCTCAACTACTGGGCACAAAACAACAGGCATCGTCCATAAACAAAACAAACATGACAAAATGACAAAGCAGTGTACATAATCTTAAAACAGCTGGTACAAACAGTGCTACAGCTGACACGACCTACACGTCAGGGAAGGCTTTGTGAGCTTAAGCCTCTTAGGTGCTCACTGAACATCAACGTCAGCGGTACGCACTAAGCGTACATGTCCTCGCGGTCAGCGTTATAGATCTCACCCTCCTGCAGAGAGGCAAAGTTGAGGAAGTGAGAGGGTCGATGCACCTCGTGGTAGAACTCTTTCGGGTTGGCGAGCTGCAGGTCGTACTTCATGTTGGGGTCGTGTCTCACACCTAGGACGAAGAATATGGGCAATAATTAGATAAATAAAAAATATGCTTTAGACCAAAGGTAACCCTATACTCACCCATGAAATTGTAGTTCCAGGAGACTTGTCCAGGCACCATGAAGAAGCCCAGGAAGCGATCAGAGAGGAGCATCTGCACCCTCTCATAGTGGGATGGCAGGTAACCCTTGGGGTTGTTTCCCTTGTCGGTGTTCTGTCTGCCCCATTCGTACCCGCTAGGAGTCAGCTTGTAGGCAGTGAGCGTACAAGACCCTGGGGTGAAACTACACACCAAACAATGATTAAACACAAGAATGTGAGAAGCTCCAACACAAACATGTCAATTCAGCCAGTATGTTCACATGCAGCCTAGTAATCAAATGAATAATTAAATCGATAGAAAGCCTTTGTTTATACACAAACACCACCTGACTGAGGACAACGCAAACTAAATTTCTATCCAGTTGCAGAATGTGGGCCAGTCTTTAAATAATCCATTAACAAAAGATCCTACAGGGACTATTTACCTGACTAAAAAATGCAGATACTCATTCTCTATGCCATTACACACACACACAAAAAAATTGTTCATAATATTGTATTGCATTCTTTTTAGTCTTAAATTACTATATATATATATATATATATATATAATTATATATATATATATATATATATATATATATATATATATATATATATATATATATATTAGTCCTAATTTACATAGATTAAAAAAGAGAAATGAGAACCCTTACCCTGAGAAGTGTGACTACAAGCCACAAGCACTTTATAGTACGGGGGACGGATAAAAGCACTACTTAAAGACGCATTTAAAGAGAAAGCAACTGCAGTACCTGCAGGTAATAATAATGGTCTTCTCGCCATCCCAGGCTGGATTATCGGCCATGACCTTGGCGTGCGTGGTGACGTCCTGTGGAGACAGCTGAGGGGATTCATTGGGCTGCGTATGGATCCAACCAAGTGGCTCCATTTCCTGTGGACGAAGGTTTGTTCAATGTGACTGGAAAAACCATGACCACTGGATGATAGCCTAATTAGACTTCTGTGAGCTAACACGTCTTAAGACAGACCTTGAGATATTCATGCTGTGGCAGTTGACTGGGCAGATGAACCGTCTGGTGTGTACCCCACTGTGGCACCATCACAATGCAGCGAATCTCCTTCACCTGTGGGTTATCTGGAGGACTTGTCCCATACAGATAGCCTGCAATCTATAGACGAGCAGCATAGGTAAACAAAATACTGTAGCGCAAAATGAGCGTCTGTACAAAGGACGCAGGAACGACTCACCTGAGCACGCAAATCGGAGATGCAAATGAACTTTTTGAGCACATTCTTGGGGAGAATGTAAGTGTATCCAGTTTCTTTGATGTCATCAGAAGACACATAGATGTGGTTGGTTCGTAAGTGCAGGTTAGCAGCAGAGATGGCCCTGTTAAAAGCCAAAGGAAACTAAGTACAGGAATCCACCATATAAAGTCCGATCACATAGATCTCTGGATCAGTAGACGATATAATAGATGCCCATGTTGCTTGGCGCTCGCACAATGTCCAATTCACAGAACGTATCACGGACGTTAAGGAAAGCATACCAGTACAGGAAACTAATATACAGCAAACGCACTCAGGGATTTGGGTTTGATGACAGGTGTAGGCTTTTTAAACATACCAGGTTACAAAATGGCTAATTCACTCAGGGCATTAAGATTGTGAATGACTCACAGTCAAAAGCCCTCCCTCCAACCCGGCCCCAAAACCAACCTTTTATTTTACAAACACAAGGACAAAGCTCATGAGATCTATTTATATTGACTTATATAGATTTTAGCTTCAGCACTGCCTTAATGCTTCATGGCATAAATTCAACAAGGTGCTGGAAACATTCCTCAGAAATTTTAGTTCTGAAGAATATACTAAATGTTCCTCTGACATCTGCAAGGCTTTTTCACCCAGAGAACTGCAGCTCAGTGGATATTTTCTCTTTATCGGCCATGTGTGACAATCCCAGTAGAATTTCTCAATATCCAAAGTCACTTAAATTGCCTTCCTTCCCCATTCTGATGCTCAGTTTGAACTTGGTCACCTTGACCGTGTGTACATGCCTCAATCCATTTAGCTTCTACCATAGCCATATGATTGGTTGATTAGATATTCGTAATTGAGCGGTTAACCAGATCCAAGTTAAACAGATGTACCTAATAAAGTGTATAATAACAGTAATATATACTACTAAAGTGCAAAATCCTGGTCCAGCCTTACCTGACTCTCCATTCGGTCTTGGAGGAGAAGGTTTGCGTCTCATAGTTGCTGGTGGTGGAGGTGATGATTTCATCACCATGTTTGTTAACGGTACGAGTCTGAGTGGCTGTGAGCTGAGACTGCTCTTTAGTCTGCTTCTCAATCTCAGCAATCTGCTGCCTCTGCTGGGAGGGCGCTGAAATCTCCATCCCAAGAATGATGTCCCTGATCTCAGACTGCGTCAGAGAAGCCACGTTCACGCTGGAGGAAATATGAGAGAGAACCATAACCTAATAGTTCAGCAACCAGCTTTGTAACACACCAGTAAGGTTAACCACATGTCAGGAGAGCCAACTTGAAAAACAAATCTGACAATTTTCTTACTTGTTCTTCTTGCCATAATCAGCCAGGATGAGATCTTTGAGCTGCACCTCCACTTTGATCCACTCTTCATCAGTCAGAGTGGGCCAGATGTGATGAGGCTCGGTGATGGTGGTCTTGTCAGGCTTCAGGATCACCTTTGCGCGGTCGTTGTTCACATGGAGGGCCCTCAGAATCAAGATCAGTCGCGAGAACGCCTACGCAGGAGACAGCAGGACACCGTGATCACCAGCTCCTCAAGAAGGGAGCCGTCTAAAAGCGCCAACCAAAAACCTCAATGAATCAACATACGGTGTATGAGGAAATGGTCTTCAGCCAGTCGTCATACAGATTGAAGAGGACCATCTGGGGCTCAGTAGCCTTCAGAATGAGATCTCCAAACTTCTCCACCTTCAGACATGCCTGGAAGGGCAGCTGCAGCTCGGATCCTTTGATGACGATGTTGGGGAAATCCAACAAGTGCACCTATAGAATGGAGTTTAGATTTTAGATTGTGAAGGATTAAAATGTCTCCTCTCTGTCAAGACAGATCTTGATCACAAGAATCCATCAAGGCTATTTACATTTACAGCATTTAGCAGACGCCCTTATCCAGAGCGACTTACAATTGATACCGTCTTACAAGCCAAGCAATTGTGGGTTAAGGGTCTTGCTCAAGAACCCAACAATGGCAGCTTGGCAGAGGTGGGATTTGAACCCTGGACCTTCTGGTCCAGAGTCCAGTACCTTAACCGCTGGACTACTTAAGGTGTAAACAAAGCACATTTTCTTGTACAAGTTTATACATAAAAACTCAAAATCACAGTAAAGCACGCTCACTGTGCTCCAGTTTACAGCAGAACATGAGATATGCCAAATATGACGTATTATTGCTCTGGTGAATAAAAACGCAACTGCATTGGACGTCAAACAGAACACGATACCACCATGACACAAATTCCGATTTTTCTATCACGATTTGTATTGCTACACCTCTAGTGTTTTAATTACCAGACTCTACCTGCAAAGTTTGGATAATGTGTCTTAAACATGTCAAATATCTGTGATGCAGCTGACAAACACCACAATATTTTTCCTGATAACCCAACCCTACTTGAGGATTCCATGTATATTATTCTAAAGCAACTGAAGTAAATTACCTCAAGAGGATCCAACATGCCCTTTCTGGTGACAATGATCTGTTTGGGCTGCTCCTCAACAGGCAGTGAGCGAATAAGAGCAGCCACTTCCTCAGCAGTCTTCCACTTGGCCAGCTATAAGGACACAAGAACAACAATTATACCATGACTGCCAAACTTCTGTGAAACAGATTAATGACTGAAATGGACGTTGGCCAGACATCACCATTGTCACAGTCTTTTCATGCCACTGGAATGCAAATACAAAGGGTATTTTCACAAGAAAACTGTGTGCAAACGACACATAAATGCATCAGAGATACCATTAAAATATGATTGATTGAAATGATTAATGGTTTTGTTGATGGAAGCCAAAAATTCATTGATGGACAGCCAGCAGCTACACCTTAAAAGCAAAACTTTAGCTCTTAAACTCCCGCCTCTGCTTGGGAATGATGTCTGGCTGTTGAGGTGACCTGCTGTTTATGGCCACCATATCCAGAGTTAAAACATCATAATCTCAGAAAATGAGACAGAAAGCATGCGGGGTAGAATTTCTTACCTGTCCCAGACGTTTCTGTCCAGCCCACACAGATGTGTGAATGATCTTTAGGAAAAGCTGCCCTGTTCTCGGATTAAAGATGAAAATGGCTCCATTGATTGGTTTCGTGGTCAAGTTGCCCTCAAAGGTCTGTGAAAGAAACATGGGGTTTGTAAGCACAACTGCAAAAACTAAGCACAACTCATGTACGGACCAAACAAAGCACCCAGGGGCTGACCTTGTGGATGGTGACACGGTACACGTTGGTGTCATCCACAAACCAGATGATCTGGTTGGAGAACAGCTCTCCGTAGTTCTGAGAGGACAGGTAGGGCTCAGTGGGCTCGGAGGAATAGAGCTGCAGACCCTTGCGGATGCGCTCCCTCAGCACGTACAGGGCGGGGTTGGCCTTCATGATCTTAGCCATGGCCTGCTGGATCAGAGGCTTGCTGCCAGGGAACCAGTTCCCATACGCACTGCAAAGAGGACACAGACATTAAACAGAGCGACCTGAAGGAATAAAGAGCTAGTACACAAGACGCACAAGATCTTGATGCGTAGAAAATCAAAGCAGTTTATATGTCAGGCCAGTGAAACAGACCTGTGAAGATTGTAGGCCAGATCAATGGCAATCAGCACCCCAGTGGGAGATGGGTAGATACTCATGTTATCTGTGGTGTAATCCAGGAACTTGGCCCTGGCATATCTCTCGATGTCATGAGAGTCGTAGTCTCCCCATCTGAGCTGAATGTCAATCCAGTACTTCTGAGTGGTGGTGCTGTCCATGACGTCCCTGTGGCACAAGAAACAATTCGCATTGTGGTAATTACGCAACTATCAGTCTTCGCTATACAGGTATGCGCCGCTCAACAACCATCCAAACTACATCTCTAACATCTGGGGTCTTAAATTGTAATATAAAATAAAAATATCAGCTCTGGAGTTAAAGACGTACTTGGAATCAGCCAGCAGCGACGGTCTTGAGACGTTCCACTTGTAGGAGGCGAACAGCAGAATATCCGCACAAGAGGAGTTCATCTTGTAAGACTTCCTAGGATGGATGGTCTCCTTCTGGACAGTTTCAATCTCCAGAGCATCCAGTTCCTGATCAAACACCTGCATACAAAACAGAACACAGAGTTCTGACATGAACAAAAGTATTAGGACACCAAAAGCAGCTTTCATGGCAAATCCATTTAAAAGCGTTAACATGGAGTCGGTCCCCCCTTGGTAAGTATAACAGCTTCGAGTCTTCTGGGGAGGCTTTCTACAAGATTTGAGGGCGTCTGTCGGAAATAATGACAATTTAATCAAGAAGAAACTAAGACACCGATGCTGGACGAGGGCCTGACTCATCAAACTAATTCCACGGAGTACTGATGTTCATCGCAGAAGAAGTCTGGAACTCCGTAGTTAGAGTCAGCAGAACGTTGGTGACTTTTCTGCACCATGGGACCACGCTCTGTAACTTTACATGATTAAGCCAACTGATTAAGAGGCGTGTCCCAATAATTTTGTCCATACAGCATACATCTATTACACATACAAAGCATATCAGCACACAATACCAACGAGACTGACCTGACACAGATCCATGACAATGCTCTCATGAATCTTCTGCCACAAGTGAGCTCTGAAGATCTGGATCAAGGAGATCTTCAGGGTTGGAATTTTACCATGCATGAAGATCCCGGTCAGATCCAGCTGCACCTGGAAACCCACGTACACCTAAAGAACAAGGACAGAGAATGAGCCAGAGCCACAGAGTGGAGAAAACATGGCAATGTCTAAGGCCGCAGTCGTACATTTGCTCTGTTGATCGTGGGAGACCACCACAAGGTGAAACGTCGATTGGGGATCTGGTTCAGACCAGATCTCTGAGCGTTGGTCAGCTTCTTCCACTTCATGGACTCCTCAAAGCCACTGGCCTTCTCCCTGTAGAGATAAAGCAAAAATGCTCACCGAAATGAATGATGTACATAATATCACATGAACCAAGCGTATGAAAATGTAACAACGCAAGAGACTAAGTTCCTACAGAACAGATGAAAGCCCTCACCAGAAGAGACCTTCCCAGGTGGGGAAATACGTTCCCTTGAAGAGCGTGTGCTCCAAAATTCCCTCCACGCCTCCCAGAGCTTGGATCATGTCTGTGCGGTAGTTGTTCAGATTCCAGAGTTTACCGTCGTGCCTCTGGTGAGTCCACCAGAACGGATTCTGCTTCAGCACCTGAGGACACACAATGGCAAAGGATATTTAAAATCGGACCAAGGAACCCACCATAAACCAAAGAAAGCAGTTTTAGTTTTAATTGGAACCTGGTACTGCTTGAAATCCGTTCGGACTCTCCAGCCCTTGTCGTAGGCCAGAGTGTGTCTGTCTTTCTGGAACAAGGTGTTAATACGAGGGATACCTCTGTCCCAGGAATCCTCCAAATCCTCAAGAGTCAAGCGTCTAACAGAAAAAGACTCATAAGCTTCGCAAAACCAAAATATTTCAATCCACCAACCTCAGTCAGAATATTATACCTGTTCTGGGCAATGGCCTCCTGTCTCTTGAGAGCATACTCAGCCCAGACCCTCTGAGAATCGATGAACTCACTCTCCCATGGCTGGATGTAGCGATACAGATTGGGGATCAGCTGATCCTCCTCATGACTCATACCAGAGCGGAAATGAGTGATGCCCACGTCTGTTTGTTTGGACCACCTGCAGACGCACGGTCAATTAATATACATTATAGCCACAATTGGCGATGAATAGCCAATTATAAATTCTAAGCTAAATCTAAAATTGACCCACCTAAGGTCTGACTGAGGGATGAGCACGTGTCCCATGGACAGCATGCCCAGACCCCCCAGCTCTTTGGGGGTATAGAACACCACTGGTGGGAAACGACTGGGCATTTTGGAGTTCAGTCCGATTTTGATACGGGTCTGGATCTTGTTTTCACACTTCACCAGAAGGTCCAGTAACTCCTGAGTGTTGACCACAGCCTCACGGAAGTAGGTCATCAGCCCAATAAGAGCCGTGTTCCATTTGTTCACGATCTGTTAGAGGGAAAAGTGAGACGTAGACAAGTACTGCACGTTACTCTTCACATTCTTAAACTCGCTTTTTCCTGGTCAGGGTCATGGGGCTATTCCGAGAGAACTATCCAAATACAGGGCTAAGTAGGGCGATATCCGACCGGCCTTATCGCCCAAAAACGGCCGATCATGTCTGCATATCTGCCTGACCTGATTAAGTTTCATATATAAAGCCCTGTACCGCTGCATTATGTTTAGTTACATAAGTTCTAAGACTCTCCCATTCTTCTACTGGCCCAACAATTCACTCATCCATAGTGTTGAGGATCAAAACCAGCTCCATTTTAAAACAGGATCCGAAATTCCAAGAAGCTAACCATACATTCAAATGCTTACTGGTCCACTTTAATTCATACATGCTTCGAATACACAGCAATAACAGCAGTCTCATACCTTGGTGAAGGTGGTAGAACCAGAAGCCATGAGAATCTGTCGTACTCTGTTATGGAACCTCTGCATGGACTCGTCATCAACCCGGAGGAAGCACTGGGCTGTCCTTTCCTTCGTCACCTACAGACAACGCGCTCGTCCATTTAATAAGCGACTCCTTTATTAGTAGCTCAGATCAGAATATTCCGAAAGTTTCCCGACCTCGTTCTGCAGGTTCCACACGCCGTCCTTGTGGGTGAACTCCTCGTAGCTGGTGCGGCACTTGGGCAGGATGCGACACTCGAACCCACACATGTTGAAGAGCAGGTTAGGGTTGTCTTTGCTGTAGACCGACACAAAGCTGTTCTCCCACTGCACGGTGGTCACAGAGCGAGGGAGGCGATTCTTAATGTCCCAGAACACGGCGCGGCCCCTTCACAAGTCAGAGACACCGAAGTCACACAGAACCTCACCTAAACATGTACTAGAATGCCCACCTAATGTGCAGAACGACTTACAAGTTAACATCGTGCTTCATCAGCCTCATCCTAGCATCTCTGGGCCAGCACTTCTTGTTGTTGTAGCCTACGATGTTCTCGTTGTTGGGGTCAGGGTGCTCAGTAAGGTAGCGCTGAATCAGATCCCTGGCCTCGTCGGCAGAGAACCTGCACCATCGAGACACGGACTTCAGGTACTCATTTCTTTAAGCAGTGTTCTACATTTTAAAGGAAAATCTGACAGTATTTAAGAACTAACGCAGGCCATTATTTTTGGTACTAACCTAAAGAACATGTGAATGCGGTCGATGTATCTGCAGTACAGCCGAATGGGGTGAGCACTCTCCGTAGCACTGTCCTGGAAGCTGAGGAAATCGTTGGGCATCTGCGGAGGGCCGGCCATCTCGCTGGCACGATGAAGACCAAGAACAAGCAGGTCCATCACCAGCCCATAGTACTGCACGATGAAGGAAGCGAACTGCAGGCCTCGAATGATGCCGTACGAGTTGGTGTGGTTCATGTCCTAGAGCAAGGCAACAACGAGCCAATCAAACATGGTACGAGAACAGAGATCAGGGGCGGATTCACAAAAGTTTCTTAGGAAAGAAAATCTTGTGTGTTTCTTAACTTTATTCTTAGGAAAAAAGTTACGAAAGTTTGTTATTCTTATATAACAAACTAACTGTCTTCTTAAGGATCGGTACATACAGTTAGAATAATATTACATTTTGGTCATATAGCCAACCCCAAATGTAACGTTACATCACTGTGTGATCATTCAATCAGTTTCTATGGTTGCATTATTGCATGACATCACTTCCTTAAAGAAGCTTAATTCTAAGCATGGATGGCAGACCTTGTAGTTAATGACGACGTTGTTCTTGGCCGTCATGTAATCGGCGATGTTGTGATCGACGATGAGACGCAGGAGCCTGTTAAGCAGCGTCAGATCGATCTTCTCATACATCTTCTCATAGCGTGACTCGAGCATGACGTTGCATTCTCCCTCTGTGGTCTCCCACACATCCTGCAGGTTATTGATTCCTGAAAAAGACCACGAGCATCACTCAAACCTAGAAACCTGGCCTGCTGGCTAAATCCAACGTTAACTTTCCAAACTGGTGTTCATAACATGCAACATGTCATAACATGTCTCTCTCTTTAACGCTCACCCTGGCACCACTTGTAGACGAGCAGTGGTGGCGGTTCTGTGTCGGCTGGTTTGATCCAGGGTGGGAACAGTCTGCGCTTGTCAGCTTCGTACCACAAGTACTGATCCAGGTAAGCGTCGGTGATCTTCTCCAGAGGCTCTACGTCATACACGGGCACCAGATGGCTGTACAGGTCCATGAATTCAATGCCCACCTGGAGAGATTACAATTTGTAATACAAATTTAGGATACATGCCTTCCCAGGCAGGTCCTTCACAAGGTCAAGCAGCAAAACTACAGCTAACTGCATTAAAACTCTTGAAACTTTAACATGTTATTCAAGCCTAAACTTGGACAGCCCTTTTAAAAGGCACTACATTAAAACTTGTCCACTGGCCCCTGCATACATGCATGTAACTACCTCTTTGAAAGCTCTCTGGGTGAGGAGGTGACGCTTGATCCTGGAAAGGGCCTCGTGCGGGTTGTCGTAGGCTTGTTCGATCAGGCCCAACTCTTCACGCTGAGACTGATTCAACCTGGATTTCACACTAATACAAAAAAGCCAAGAGAGAAAAGTTACTCCCAAGATACAGCAGTTAAATTCTACAAATCACCTCTCTGGCACTGACCTGTAGGCCTCCTTGAGTCTCTCCAGGGCCAGAATGAGCAACTTGGTGTCATGTTTGTAGGAGAGAGGAGGGAAGGGAATGGGAGAGAAGCGCCGACTTTCCAGCCAGTGCACTGTGGTGGTATAGATAGCTACCGCCTCTTCTGCAGTGATGTATGGCCCGTCCTAAGGGATCAACAAAGACCTCACACTCTGCTTCTCCTTCAATCTGTTGAAAAAAGCTCTTATGCGTGCAAAACCGAGGGGAAACATCTGGCGATGTACCTTCAGGTAGTTGTGCTGCCTCTCCTGCTCAGCCTTCAGATAGAGTCGCGTGAGGCGGCCAAGGTTTTTCTTGCAGACTGTCTTGTCCACGGTTGCTCCACGCCTGATTCGCTCTCGGTTGTAATGAGCTGTGTTGGTCCACCAGTCAGCTTTGGCTTTCACATATCGCAGGATCATGTTTTCGATGGGAGTTGGCAGTCCAGGGACCTGAAAACATATGCACATGTTTTTAGGGTTATTTCAGAGAGCTTTGTTAGGATAAAAGTTACAATGAGACAGCTTTTAGGACACCCTAATATGACAATACACACCTTCCAGGGAATGTTGGCCTTCCAGCATCTCCAGGACTCGCTGAGGTGCTGCAGAATGGTCCTGGCTTTATTCTGTTTGATGCCCTCAGGCATCATGTCCAGGATGTCGTGCATGACAGCTGCTCTCAGCTCCAGGTCAAAGTGAGACTCCACGCGCTGCTTAGTCACCGTCTTCGCAACTCCCTTAGAGTGTCGACCTGAACAAGGGCAAATTCAAGATTCCCATGTAGTCATGTAGCAGTTTGTTTTATTTAATGCCACCATCAGGATCAGCAAGAATTACTGTACAGTACTGAATGTTTACATATTGTGCTTTAAGGTTTCTGAAATATCTAATCAACACAACCTAAAATAATGAGCAGTACTACAATATAAACAATTAAGCCAATTACCTTCGAACTGCCTGGCCAGCAGGTTGCCGAGCCACCTCTCCAACAGAGGAGTGATTCCCCTCATGAAGAACAACCACACTCTCCATCCTGGAGCCCAGAAGCCACAACCTGGACCTTTCCCGACTGGACCCTGATAACCAAAACGTACTACTTTACATGCAAGCCATGAAACACACTGTAGGGGGTTTGATTTTCCCTGTTAAAGATCTAGAGTCATAACGCCGCACTGACCGTGTTAAATCGGTAGTAGATGAGATGCTTTAAGTCCTTGCACATCCTGATCTGCCTCATCAGCTTGTACTTGTAGCGATACATGCCAGTCAACTGACCAACGTGGGCAAAGATGTACTGCAGTCCATCTGCCAACTGCAAAACATGAGAAGGAAAATGTTACATGCAGGCCACTGATCACAGACCTGTAGTCAGATTTAACGAAGGGGAGAGATCGTACCTGGAACGCATCTACATTCCCCAGCCTGTACTGCACATGGCTGTCCACAACCAGCTTGCTCAGACGGAGAACCTCACGACACAGGTGGAACGCATTCCCGAATCGAGACTTCTTGCGCTCCTGAAAGTGCGAAACGTCACAGCATGAGCAAAGGAAAGGCGTGCAGGTATTTTTTATGGCCGATCAGGATTTCTTGGAGACGAATCGGCTCTTTGCTGCACCGAGGGAGCATGAATCATGAAGTGGTGAGCTTCAGCAGTGCTTACTTTTGTGGTGAGGGTTTTCACAGGCTTCAGATTGAAGTTGTAGTCCAAGTGCAGGTAGTTGAGGTTCTTTCTGTGAATCAGCAAGTTGAGCATGTTGTAGCCCTGACGACACACCTGGAGCCCCACCTCCACCCAGTCCAGCTTTGTGGACTGAAAGAACTTGGTGGCCTTGAAGGAACGGAAAAGGTACCTGTGGAGATAGAAAATAGTCACAGCACATATTTAATGTGAATTTTACAACTTCCTCCCATTTCAATTCTGAAATGCACTGAAAAACATCTCCTAAATGTAGTTTAATGCAACCACTACAATGCTCACCTCTTCTTCTGCGCTTTAGGTGGTCTGTGTTTGAGCGCATTGAGCACATAGTACTTCAGAAGCTTCTGATAGGACACCCGTACTTTCACAGGCTGGCCTGCAGGACAGTGCTCACGATACCTATAAAAAAAGGCACTTAGCAGACAGCCTTACTCTTCCTATCGATATGAACGTGACAAGAGGACTAAAGTGTCCCGGATATCCATCTACTGCTTAGTACTGACCAGTTTTTGATGAGAGGAACATCAATGGCACGCCGGGTCCTTCCTGAGCGCAGGTTGAACGGACGTGGTGCCCACAGTAACGCGATTCCATTGGCTGTGTTGTCGGTATACAGAGGCGTCTCCTTGAGGAAGGGCTCCACATACTCAGGAAGTTCAAACTCCTCGTCATCATCAGGCAGCGGCTCCTGGCTCTGAGATGGAGATGCAAAAGACTAAATTACCATGCACAGATGGGGTTAACAAATAAAATTAATTTCGTTCCAACAGTACAAGCCAAGCTCTGGGAATACATTAGACATTAAGTGAACAGCTGGCTTGTGAGGTGACTAATTTGACAAAATACCTATTTAATCATAACAGACCAGACGGATTTAATATTTTCGCTGTGCTATCTCTCATTTAAACCAAACATTTTTTGATGCTTACTTTAACTGAGTGTCTGTGAGAGATGGGATTGATGAGAGGGTCAAAATAGAAAGCAGGCAGATCAGGATCCTCGGTCTTGATGAACACCACATTAGGAGTGTGGTACCTGCGAATAGATCAATAAACTCAGGCTTAACAGAGACTAACTATATGGCAACGGACAGCTCCACAGCCAGAAGAAAAACTGAGCATCCAACACACGTGTGTGAAAATGCTTACCAGGTCAGGTGTACATGATGAGGAAGATTGTTGTACAAGTACGGGAACGCTATCTTGTACTCTGTCCTAATGGGCTGCCTGATGATGATTTTGTTGATGTCATTAAACTCGTTCCAGTCTTCATCCCTAGTAAGGCAAAGATCAAATGTTAGCCGGTGCAAAGACGGAGCCGAGCTAAGTACAGACCACAACACTATTGAGGCAGAAAGAAAAACTTGAGTAGACATACTGTAGATTGATATCTCGAACCAGGGGTTCAAATTTGGGCCCTCCAGGAATGGCCATGTTGAGGGCCTTTGACGTGAAGAAGGCTTTCAGGTCAAACAAATAGAAGTAATTATCATCCACTAAATCGGTCATGAGCTGATTGGCTAACCGATACAGGGTGGACATCATCGGCAGGGTGAACTGCCACTTTCTGTACGTGGTCCCGTTGACAAACCTGCAAGAGAGGAAAAAAAAAAGTCATGAAGGCTGGGCAACGCCGGGATTAAATGTCTAATTGTCACACACTCACTTGGTGGTGTCCTTTAGGGGCTGATGCTCATAAAGCCATTCCGCCACAGAGCTGTCTTCCTCAGGGTCCAGCTCCATCTGAATGGCCTCCAGCGGCTCCACATCAAGAATGTTGTCTGCGTAGTCCAACGGAGGCTCCTCGTCGTCGAAGGGAGGGAATCGCATGCGCTTGAAGTGTCGCCTGTCTCTCTTCTCGCGACGCATCATGATCCACATGGTTCTGGATTTGAGGAGAGCAATAACTGATCAGGGGACTTCAGTCTTAGCAGGTAACATTAAAGTATACTTCAGATGACATGACGTACTAGTATGTGACCCTCAACTACCCTACAGCATAGCATTGTACTTCAGGTGTCTTACCCCCACTGTGAGATGTACACAGGCTCAATGACCCAGGGAATTTCATTGACGAAGGAAATTGCTCCTGTGATATGGTAAAGCACTGGCACGTCTCTGATCTGCTCCCAGGGCATGGGCATGTTCTCCAGCAGCTTGAGAACAGCATGAGGCATGTATTTCAGAGCCCTACAACACATGAGAGAAATGTCCACTGAAATGGCAAAACACTGCATAACAATGCAAGTCATAATTAATAAAACTACTCCTATTACCCGATATAAACCAGAATATAAGGAAATAAACTGTGGCTGAAACTGAAATGGTTAACTGAGCCAAAAATAAAGTCTAAAGTTAAGTCTACAGCTGGTCATTTTTCATGGCTTAAATTCTGGTGCATCACCCTATTACTACATCTTAAAACTTTAACAACTATGAGTAAATAATAAAAATATTTGATTACTGCTATTATTTATTTAAAAGACCACAATCAGACATGCTTACCCAAGATACACTCTCTTATCGTGACGGAACTTCCTGTTGGTCATGTCTCCATGGTCTCTGATAATTTTGCGCACATGCTCAGGAGGCATGTCCTCCTTCTGAGTGTCAACAAAGCCAAATTTCCTCTTCTCCGAGTAGCGCTTCGCCTGTAGCTGCTGCCATTTGCGGGCTGTGATAAGAGAAAAAACAAAATGAACAAAATGAGCAAAACATGTTATCAGTACCAATGTAATTACAAAAACTACTTAGCTGCTCACCTTTCTCCTGCAGTTTCTCCTCAGTCATAAAGTCCGGAACCGGTGCTGGAGCTGGAACACCCGGTGGCAGCCCTCCCGGGACTCCTCTGAAGGGGAAGGGAGCTGCCATGGCAGCTTCTACTAGAAGAAATGAACTCATGAAAAAACTAAGTACGAAAGGGTTCGCTAATATAGTGCCTTAGTACGAAGTCATCAAACCAGCCGCTAGTTTGCTCAGACAGGGTATTTCTAGTGCCGGTCCCAAGCCCGGATAAATGGTGAGGGTTGCGTCAGGAAGGGCATCCGGTGTAAAACATTTGCCAAATACAGTATGCGAGTTCATAATAATTTCACCATACCGGATCGGTCGCGGCCCGGGTTTAAAACGACCGCCACTGGTACTGGTAGCAAACAGGGTACCAGCGAAAATTTGACTACTGTTTTCCAAAGACGAAGAGGAAGGAGGCGTGTGAGGAGACAGAGAGAAATCAGGAGGGGTCAGAATATAGCACTGAGGATAGCAACTCTAAATGTAGGGACGATGACAGGGAAATGTAGAGAGCTGGCTGATATGATGCAAAGGAGAAAGGTCGATGTTTTGTGTGTGCAGGAGACAAAGTGGAAGGGTAGCAAGGCTCGATGCATTGGTGCAGGGTTTAAACTGTTCTACCATGGTGTGGATAGGAAGAGAAATAGAGTTGGTGTGGTCCTGAAGGAGGACTATGTAAAGAATGTCGTTGAGGTGAAAAGGGTGTCAGATATAATAATATGTTTAAAGCTGGAAATTCAGGGCGTAATGGTGAATGTTGTTAGTGGCTATGCACCACAAGTTGGCTGTGAATTAGAGGAGAAAGAGAGATTCTGGGGGGAGTTAGATGAAGTGGTTGAGAGCATTCCCAGGGAGGAGAGACTGGTGATTGGTGCAGATTTCAATGGTCATGTTGGTAAAAAAGGAGATGAGAAAGTGATGGGCAGGTTTGGTGTTAAGGATAGGAACCTAGAACGACAGATGGTGGTGGTTAACACATATTTCCAAAAGAAGGAGGAGCATAGGGTGACTTATAAGAGTGGAGGGAGGAGCACACAGGTAGACTACATCCTATGTATAAGAGGTTGCTTAAAACAGATTGGTGATTGTAAGGTAGTGGCAGGGGAGAGTGTAGCTAGGCAGCATCGGATGGTGGTGTGCAGGATGGATCTGGTGGTTAGGAAGAGGAAGAGGACAAAGGCAGAGCAGAGGACCAAATGGTGGAAGTTGAGAAAGGAAGAATGTTGTAAGGAGTTCAGAGAGGAGCTGAAAGGCTTTGGGTGATAGGAAAGAGCTCCCAGATGACTGGGTAGTAGCAGCAACAGTAATTAGACAGACAGGTAGAAAGGTACTGGATGTGTCTTCTGGACAGGCAAAGGATGAAAAGGAAACCTGGTGGTGGAACAAGGAAGTGCAGGAGGTTATTCAGAGAAAGAGGACAGCAAAGATGAAATGGGACAGGGACAGGACTAAAGAGAGTAGCAGGAGTACAAGGACATGCGGCACAGGGCAAAGAGGGAAATAGCAAAGGCCAAGCAGAAGGCCTACGATGAGTTATATGAAAGGTTAGACAGTAGGGAAGGAGAGAAGGAGTTGTATCTGCTGGCGAGACAGAGAGATAGAGCTGGAAAGGATGTGCAGCAGGTCAGGGTGATCAAGGATAGAAATGGAAATGTACTGACAGGTAAGGAGAGGGTGAGGGAAAGATGGAAGGAGTATTTTGAAGAGTTAATGAATGTAGAAAATGAAAGGGAAAGAAGGTTGGAGGGCGTAGAAATTGTGGAACAGGATGTAGCAAAGATTAGCAAGGACGAAGTGAAGAAAGCTTTGAAAAGGATGAAGAACGGAAAGGCAGTGGGACCTGATGACATACCGGTTGAGGTATGGAAAAGTCTAGGAGAGCTGGGAGTGGTGTTTTGGACTAGATTATTCAATGGAATTCTGGTGAATGAGAGTATGCTGGAGGAATGGAGGAAAAGTTTACTTGTACCGATTTTTAAGCAGAAGGGTGATGTACAAAGTTGTGGCTCTTACAGGGGCATAAAGTTGATGAGCCACACAATGAAGGTTTGGGAGAGAGTTGTGGAAGCTAGGCTCAGACAGGAGGTGACAGTGTGTGAACAACAGTATGGTTTCATGCCAAGGAAGAGCACATGGATGCGATTTTTGCTTTGAGACTGCTGATGGAGAAGTATAGAGATAGTCAGAAAGAGCTACACTGCGTCTTTGTGGATTTGGAGAAAGCTTATGACAGGGTGCCAAGGGAGGAACTGTGGTGGTGTATGAGGAAGTCTCGAGTGGCTGAAAAGTATGTTAGATTAGTGCAGGACATGTATGAGAACAGCGTGACAGAGGTGAGATGTGCTGTAAGAGTGACAGATAGCTTCAAGGTATAGGTGGGACTGCATCAAGGATCGCTCCTGAGTCCCTTCTTATTTGCTCTGGTGATGGACAGACTAACAGATGAGGTCAGACAGGTATCGCCGTGGACTATGATGTTTGCAGACGACATTGTGATCTGTAGTGAGAACAGGGAACAGGTAGAAGAGAACTTGGAGAGGTGGAGGTATAATCTGGAAAGGAGAGGAATGAAAGTCAACTGTAGTAAGACAGAATACATGTGTGTAAATGAAAGGGAGGCAGGTGGAACAGTCAGGCTACAGGGATCATTGGTCACGGAGTCCAGAAGTCCAGGAGTTCAGGTACTTGGGATCAACTGTCTAAGGAAATGGGGAGTGTGGAAAGGAGGTAAAGAAGAGAGTACAGGCAGGATGGAGTGGGTGGAGAAGAGTGTCAGGAGTGCTGTGTGACAAAAGGGTCGCAGCAAAAGTGAAAGGAAAGATTTATAAGAGAGTAGTGAGACCAGCCTTGTATGGGTTAGAGACAGTGGCACTGACAAAGAGACAGGAAGCAGAACTGGAGGTGGCAGAACTTATGACGTTGAGGTTCTCTTTAGGAGTGTCTAGGGTGGACAGATTAGGAATGAGATCATCAGAGGGACAGCACAGGTTGGATAGTTGGGAGACAAAATTCGAGAGGGAAGACTGACATGGTTTGGACATGTGCAGAGGAGGGATAGTGAATATGTTGGTAGGAGGATGTTGGAGATGGAGCTGCCAGGCAAAGACGGAGAGGAAGACAAAAAGAGGAGTTACATGGTTGTGGTGAATGAAGATATGCAGGGAGTTAGGGTGAGAGTAGAGGACGTGGAGGACAGGGAGAGGTGGAAACTTTTAACTCGCTGTGGCGACCCCTGATAAAGGGAGAAGCCGAAAGAAGAAGAAGAAGAAGTACGAAGTCATCTGTTACTGATAATGTTTTCAGGGTAAGATCTATCTATTTCACCACTGACTTTCAAATGACCAATTAAAATGGATCCAATATTATTGTCATCTACACACTGTAATGTTAAAATCAATAAACCTACGCTGCTACATCATTGAAGATCAACGACTGCTTTGACAAAATGTATTCGCGGCAATCACACAGATAGAAGTCAGAATTTGTTGATGGGCATTTTTGTTCACGACAATAAATTGTCAGCTAAAAATGCAAGCCTTCTGGCCAGTCTGGGCATCACATACAGATATACCCATACCCATAGATGGACTGGCATCCCATCCAGAGCACGCTTACACCAAAGCTCCGTGTCATATAGGGACTGGTCCTGGAACCCTGGGTGATGGATCATTCTCAGCACTGATGTGTTGGTGGTGCTGGTGTGAGTGGATTAGACACAGCAGTGCTGCTGGAGTTTTTAAACACCAGTGTCACCATTGGACTGAAAACAGCCCACCAACCAAAAATGTTCAGACACCAGCATCCTGTATTCAGCATTCACTGAGCACACAAAGGATTAGAGGATGAATGACACAAACTGTGCAACAACAAATGAGCAGCACTGATGTGTCTGATCCAATCGAACCAGTAAAATACACACCACACCACATCAGTGTTACTGAGAATGACCCACCACCAGAGTGCATGCTCTGTGCAGGCCCTGACCACTGGAGAACAGAGTAAAGGGGACTAAAAGTATGTAGACAAACAAATGGACTACAGTCTGTAATTGTAGAACTACAAAGTGCATCCACGTGATAAGTGAAACTGAAATGCAAGAGGTGTACCTAATAAAGTGATCGGTTAGTGTGTATATAAGCACTAGAACTGTTTTAAAGTCATGCAGACCCAATGCATGTTATATTAGAGCATATGGTGTGTGTTTACACTCTGCATTAGTATTTTACTTTTAATAGCAAAGAATGAATAAATATTTAATAACATCACCTCTGATGGGGTCCACACAGAATGCAAAGTGTGAATTAATTGTGGTTTGTTAGCAAACTGGATTAAATTCAGCAGACACCAGAAAGAAAGCTTTTTAAAAGTGAACTACAAATGAAATACCAGTTTAGCCAGTTAGCACGAGAGCATCCATTGAGTTGTCTAAAGCTAACAGGCTTCGCGCTAACGTTAGCTTTTTAACAACATCTGCAAAACTAACACGTGCAGACAAGATAAACGCGAGGACGTTCACTCCTAACAAACCTACAAATGAACTTTATGTATAATTAACTGTTGTAATAGGCTCGTGCATCCACTGCTAGCTAACGCTAACACAACAGACGTACTCATGTCGTAACCCATTATATCACGCTAGCCATGCTACCTGGCTACATTTTACTAACTAGCTCCGTTGCATTGCAAAACACACCCGATATTAAACAATACAAGTCTGCTTTAAATACTGGCCAATAAAACGAAGGACTAAATAAGTTTAACCACTTACTGTGATTAAAAGCGCTTTGTTTCCACTCTAGCTGATTCGGAGCAGTTCCCTCGCTCTGCTCAAGAATGGCGCACAGTGCCACCACTCCGCACGTTGTACGCACACAAGGTAAATTCACTAACACGAGATACGCACTTTCTCAGCGTAAAGACTATAAGGATTACGATAGCCGCCGAAGACTACGTAAACAGAAGTCCCGGATGCTAACCCTGAAACGGAGTCTAACAGTCTGTCTTAAAAGGGTTGTGCGGGCGCCTCTAGCGATACTCAGATGTACTACAAATACTTTTTCGCATTTACTGCATTGATCAGACGCCCTTACCCAGAGCGACTTACAACTGGTACAACCTTACAATCCAAGCAATTGTGGGTTAAGGGTCTTGCTCAAGGACCCAACAGTGGCAGCTTGGCAGAGGTGGGATTTGAAGCCTGGACCTCCTGGCCCAGAGTCCAGCAGCTTACCACACTTTGCTGGTCTCAGTGAGAAGGCCAGACAGCTGCTGTCTTTGGGAGAGGTAAATGAAGTTCTGTCATTCATTTATCTGTAGGGTTGACTGGATGTGGCTAGCACCTTCTTTAACACTCATTCACTTTTATGCTGTTCAACAGATTCCTGAGCCCAACCCTGAAGATCTTGAAGGGAAGAAAGAAGAAGAGGCGAAAGGACCGGATTCTGACATCAAACTGAGTCTTTGGAAGAGGCGGGGAGAAGAATGGATAGAGCTAGAGTTTGCTAAACTGTATGTTCTTTGAAATGAACCCGAATCATGATAGACATACTTTGAAGAGTGATATAAGTGCTAATATTTTTTTCTCTGTTTGCAGGTTTTTGAGGTTTTTCTCGAGCGTCAACTGTTTTGCCCTCACAATGGACCACGTCGGCTAAAATATGAGACCAACAAAATAAAAAGCCTCATGAATGCAACTCTGTGTACATTGTCCTTATTTAATAATTATCTGATGGATCGTGTCAATCATTTTTGTTCATTTCTGTATAGACTGACATTTGTTTGTCTATTCTTTCTGAAAGGAAGTACCATCCATATGGATTGTTTATTCATATCTAGATGTGGTGTTGAGTTTGGTTCATGCTTGTGCTCCATTAATAGATGAGCGAATTGATGGGAGTAGATTTAGACTGACAGAAAAGCGAACAGATGTTGAAAAAAACCCCATGGAATTCGTTTTGCTAAGTGTTTTATGTTTTATAAAAGATGCAAAGATAAGAGTTACGGTATTGTACTGTACTAAACGTTTCATATTGTGTTTTAATTAACTCAATATTATTGTTTAAAATAAAACACAGTGCAAAGTACCTAAACTGATTTGTACCGCTATGCAAATGTCCGGTCATTGTCCTGGACCTGTAAACCTTTTTCCGATTAGGTTTAGATACATCATAGTTGGGGGCAATTATTTAGGACATATTGATTCTTATTCGCCAAAGGCATATAAGATTTTCCCCAAAACGTTTCTCCACATTTTATCCTGACGTTTCCTGGTCAGTGTAACATTAGATCACCTCAAAATTTAAATACGTTAAATCTAACTTTTTTTCAACATAAACGTAAAATTTAAAACTCTGGTCATGTATTAAAATGTAATTAATTAAACACCTGGTTTGGAGTAGTGTTCAGCACCTTTGGTGTACCTACAACCCGAAATCAGTAAAAAGTTGGGACGGTATGGAAAATCGAAATAAAAATAACTGCAGTCTGTCTTACATTTACTCTGACTTCTATTTCATCGCAGACGGTATGAACCTTAGATATTTCATGGCTTTTTTGTTTAAAGCAGTTGGATAAAGTAGTATTTGGGTGGAATAAACCTTTAAAACTGTAAGTAGTTGGATCAAGGAATAATAATTAAGTGGAATAAGCCTTTCAAATTGAGCAGTTAGACTGCAAAGAGTTCTCGATACTCCACTCCTGGTCCTAAAACAGCAGTCCTGAAAGAGCAGCCTCCGGTAATGTACATCTAGTCCGCTAGGCGGCAGTAGTGTCAACAGAAAGGGTCGTCAAACTGCGTTCTTTGATACTGCAGCTATACACTATAGTGAGATTCCAGAAGCAAAAGACGCTATGAGCAAAATCAGAAAGAATAAAAAAATTCTTACAATACAAACGATCAGATAACAGCAAGGACAAATATATAAGTGTGCAAATGTATTAAAAATACAACCTCAAATCGGAAAGTTGGGACGACATGGAAAACGCAAAACAACAACAACAAAACCATCAGTGTCCCTTACATTTCCTTTGACTTTTATTTAATTGCAGACAATATGAACCCCAGATATATGTTTTTCTTTCTGATCAACTTCATTTCATTTGCTAATAAACATCCATTCTTACATTTCAGGCCTGCAAAACATTCCAAAATTTGGGACTGGGGCCAATTTGGGTCTAGTAATGACGTAACAAAAACTAAATAATGATTAAAACAGTGTAAGGTCAGCAGGTGATTATAATCATGGTTTGGCAGAAAAGCAGTGCTCATTGAAAGGCTGAGACTTTCATCTCCAGTTTGTCAATAAATATGTGAGAAAATGACCAAAATGTTTAGTAACTGTTTGAGAAGAGATACCAATGAGAAGAGAGTTACAAAACCGGGGTGATACGAGAGCAAGAAAAAGTCCTTATTCAGTTTTTATTCAGAAAAAAATGACTTACAAAATAAACTTGGCAACACACATATAGCGGTTCGCAAGTTTTTTTTAATCAAAATTCCTGCAGATGGCGCTCCTCCATCTCTCTGGCATTCCAGTCTTTTTACTACAGTTTAAAGTGTCAGCGCTCAGAGTCACGTGACCGGACTACACCAACCACAGCTGAAGGCGGGGGAGCACAGCGCGCAAGCAAGATGTGAAAGGAGCGGTGTGTGCATAGACCTCGACTTTTTGATGAAACGGGTGGAATGTACTACACGCATTTGAGAGACAACTGAAACTAAATTATCAATCCGATACTAATATCAACGTGGTTATCGATATTTGGATTGATCCGCACACCCCTACAGTCCAGTTGTCAAACAGAGGCTGAGGAACTACTGACACATTTATTTTCATTTCACGGGACAGCTCATTTACTGGTGAGTTGAATATCGTGCAGAGACAGAATACAATGACTAATGTAATAGACTGTAGGATTTATTTATTGTACGCTAGTTATAGGTTTCGGTTTCCGTTTGTAATGTAAGTCACACAGTAATGTTAAGAGCTGCTTCTAGTAGTAATTAATCTAAAATTAATAAATTTTGCAGCGCGTTTATATGAGTTTCATACTATAGGTACGTGTTTGTTAATTTGTTAAGTTACGCTAGCTAGTTCAGTTGCCTTCAACAATGTTAGGTCGGAAAAGACTAAACGTAACATTTTCCCTACCTGTTTTCGTGTTACTCAGTGTGATTGGCTACTGTTGCACTAATATCCGAGCTGACAGCCAATCAGAATCCAGGTAGGTCTAGAGGCGAGGGTCAGTCTGAATACGGGTAGGAATATAAATGCATTACCTTTAATGTAATAAGTTTTGAAGTTTTGAATTAATTACTGGGTATTATTGTGTAGTCTTGTTTTGAGAACAATACACACTTACTGCCCAAACAAAACGTAGGCTGCCTTTTTTGTACTTTTGATTGAGATTCACGTTCACAGGTGGATTAGCTGGCTTGTGCATTGCATTGTGGGAGTTGTAGTCACCATAATAGTTGATGTCGCACCCTGTTATTTAGCCGCTGCTCAAACTGAAGGTGTCTGCGGATAACGTCCGGTTGTAAATGTACGTCAGTTGCCAATTAAGTTAACTTTCTTAAGCCATATGTTACATTGTCAGATACACTGGCTGAAATATAGCTATAATTAGATATATAACTTGGTTATATAACTTCATTAAATATATAACAAAGTCCAGTACCCTTAAAAGGTTTAGTTGTTTCTGTAACGCTTCCCCTCAGTAGACCTGATTCTTGCGTATTTCATCCACAGGGCATGGAGAAAGCAAAGCAAGATGCCTTTGACAAAGCCAGACTCCAGGTAATCAAGGACGGTTATGACCGGGCGTTTGAGTGCATCAACAAGGCTCTGTCAGCAGATGAAGCTGGACGCAAGGAGCAGGCTCTGGTGCTTTACCATCAGGGGCATCAGTACCTCCTCAGGGCGCTCAGCGTGCCCACTGGCGGTGAGGAGTGCGTAGGTGCCCAGTGGGATTCGGCTCGGCAGATGCAGCAGAAGATGCAGGAGACTCTGAACAACATCAGTTCTCGATTAGCGATTCTGGAGGCTTCTTCGGGGCCCTCAGCTCCATCCATTCCTGCTCCCGGGAATGGTGCTCATCCTCAGAATCTGTACCCTACGCTGTCTAACCAGAAGCCAGCACCACCCACCGCACTGTACCCCAACGGCCAACCTGGAGCAACCTCGTCACGTGACCGACCGCCAGCTTACTCCCCCCAAGCTGCCGACGGACACGTGAGTATATCGTACGGCACAGCTTCAGGAGAGATGTCGCTTGTCGGGGACGAGTTCTACAGCCACACGTCCAGCAGTTCTCCCTCTCCTCAAATGCTGGGAGAGGATGGAGAAGAGGTCTTTTTCCTGCCCAACGGAGTGCAGATCTTTTTCGTCTCCCCCGATGGACAAGTCAGCGCCCCCTCTTACCCCGGCTATCTGCGCATTGTGAAGTTCACCAATGACTGCTCGGAAAGAATGCCCTCAAGACCACCTGCCTTCCTGCAGGTAAATCATCAGAGTGTGGGTTTGTCCTTCATTCTTGTTTTAGGTCTTTTCTTTTCTGTCTTGCCATGTTTCTCTTATTTATTCAGGATTCTGTACTCTCTTTTCCTTTTGCTTTTCCCTTTTTTAGGGTTTTTTTGGTTTTCTTTTTCCTTTTGTGTTTTGATTTGACAGCGCTTTCTCCCCTTTTTCGTCTATTTTTTTTCCTTTTTTTTCTCATATGCATTTTCTTTTTGGATTTTCACTTGTAGGTTTTCTCTCTTCTTTTTGTTTTATTTTTTCGCTTTTTGATTATTTTTCAGTTTTCTCTCACATTTCTTTTATGCTCGCTTTTATTTGACAGCCGTGTTTTTAACAAGTTGCGTATGCATTTTCTGTCTTAGTTTCCAGCTGAGATAAGCGCATTAGTTCCGAACACAGGAGATGTCAAACAGAGATTCATCAGGTTTTACTTATGATTTAAACTCACAGCCCTCTGATTATTCGCCAGAACCTTAACAATTAAGCCACCACTATCTGCATAGATGGAAAGACAGAAAGTGACAAAAGCCACATCTGTAATGCTGAAATTACCCAAATGTCATTTACAATAAAGTCTAAGATAACAGATGCTCCTTTGTTGGACTTGGTACCCTTCGTTCCACCAGCCAGGTTTATTTATTGTTCAGTAACTCCTAGAGTAATAGATTCTCTGGATTACAGACAAGCTATGATTCCCTTTTCCCTGCTTTCACAAACACTCTTAGATATTGCAGGCTTGGTTAATCAGTCCTGTGTGACCTAGTGTCATCATGTGAGCATGTGCTCACTGTTGATAATCCATTAGGATTTCCTGGAATGACATCATCTTTATAAAGAGCCAGACCATGTGGTCAGATGTATAGCCTTGGGTGTTGTTAGAGATGGGTGGATGGCTGTTGGAGGGAAAATCTATATAATGCCCATGGAGAAATTTATTTGACAGTCATGTTTGTAACAAGTTACATATTTGTTTTGTTTTTGTAAATAGTTTCCAGATGAGATTAGTGCATTAGTTCCAAATGCAGGGTGAACAGGCTGAAAAATGGCTCAGATGTTGTTCTGCCTTGGAGTCGCATATGACAGTTTACTCTAAGACTATAAAACTAAAAGTGAACATTCTAGATTTGACCCAACTTATCTTTGTCAGGGTCGTATTGGGGGTTCAGAGTCGATCCCCGAATGCCTGGGTGTAAGCGAACATTCCCTGAATGTGACACCTAGGTTCGAATTTTGAATTTATTTTTCACATGGACAGCCCTATGATAAAGAAAAAATGATATGATAACATATAGCAAATCACTGCACTTCAGACAAACCAGAATCCCAAATGCAACATTTAATTTCCAGCATTTAGTAAACACCAAAAGTTTCATTTCAGTTTCAACAAAAAACATATACATTGGTACCTCAGTACTGATCGTTAATTTGTTCCAGATGGCACATTGAGTACCAAAAGTGGAATAATGTAATGCTATATAAGGAATAATGTAAATTGAATTAATCCGTTCCAGACCCACGAGAATCCACACACTATAAGGCATTATATGCATTAATGGAGATGTGTTGAATACACTATATATACACAGACAAAAAAAAGATAAACTCATTTTTCTCTTACCATGTACCACTCTCATATTTCGCCATTGTCTCTGTTTAAAATGCCTTCATGGTTCTCACAGTTTTCCTTTTTTTAGGTTGGCTGTTATCACTAACCTTCTTGGGTCCCATGGTGACTCATTTTTATGAATAGAATATTTGTCAAAATAAGACAAATACGCAAGGTTTACAGCAGATTTTAGCAGAGATCTGCATTGTGTGGGAACTATTGTGAGCCTGACACGTGCACCTGTATTTCGGCTGGAAAGGGCATTACGAGTCACGCGTTTCGACTTGTACAGGTTCTGGTAAGTGCGCCAAATACCGAAGAAACGACGAGTGCCGAGACAGTTTGTCTCGTCAGAATGCGTCGAGAACTGAATTCGAGAAGTTGCGAAGCAGTCGAGTGCCGAGATACGACTGTATAACGGAAATATGGATAATGGGGTTTTAATCAGGAGTCACGCTTGGCCCACTAGAGGCCAGTGTTGACTCACTATTGCAGCGCAAGTCTGCTCGGCACGATTGCCCATGCGCCAGCCCCTATTTGCCATAATGCGATTTAAACTGCCGACACCTATTGTTGGGGCTATATAAGTGCACCTTTTAGCCCACACAGGTTATCGCATCATTTTCGTCCATGCCATCAGTTCGTGATACTGCACGGACCTTTTTCGCTCTCTCCCGATGTTATTAATCGTGTCGCGCGTTCGCTTTGACAAGGACAGAGGTAAGCTGGCGATTCGTAGATCGCCAGCTATGGGCAGTCAGGAGGCTGTTCCGGTAAGTTGGGGTGTAGAAAATAGTGTTGGGAAAGCACTTTTTGCGTCGTAACGCCACTTTTTCTTCGGTTGCCTTTTTGGGCTCGCTTGCTACTGCGAGACTCGCCTCGCCTCCTCCCTCTCGCACTGTCAGCCTTCCTCCTACGCGATCGGGGGAAAAAGAAACATTCCCCTCGCAATCACTTTCAGAAAAGGACACTGCGATAATTAACAGTCTCATCCTTTTCTTCCCCGCGTCCGTGCTACTCTCCTGTAAGCGCCTAAGAAGCCCTTTGTGGTGACTCCATATTCATTGGGTCTTTCCCTCTGCTGCAGCTTTAATTGCTGCTTTTGGTTTTACCAACGCCACGCCTACAGGAGCCTCTAAGGCTTCTAGTACGGTTTCGTCATCGACCACGGGGTGGCGCGTGGTGTTGAGTGTGTGAGCTCACACGTCGGCGTTCAGGGTTCTATCCTCAGTTGGTGCCTCTGTTGGGGGCCTTCTGAGAAACGTGTGTTGCTCAATTTAAACTACACTCACACCGCCATCCCACTTCACTCCCTTATCTTCCCTTTTTGGTTCACCCTTTCCATCTGGAGCTAACCGCATTTGGGTCCTAAAACCCCGTTTTCCTGGTTCGCCTTCGGTCTAATATGGCGAACCATAACAGGTTTAGGTTATTTTAAATTTTATCACCCCATTAGCTTTTAAGGCAACAGAAAGGCTTTGAGTTTAATGTACCCTTCACAGGGTGCTTCAAGAATGAGTCATAATGCCGAATGGCTGCCATTTGCTTGTTGTAACTCTTAAAAATGAAACTTCATTATGTATAGCTTTTCAACACCCAGTTCTGTTACTCCTGGGTTTTCAGCACAGAATGAGCAAATACATAAAATGTAGATACATGGTGTCCATACTAATAACATTAGGACACTGAGTACATTGTAATGATTGACCAAAAATGTATAATTGTTTTTACAATAAACAACTAACGTCTAAAAAGAATTTGGGTAACAGTTGAGTAAGTTGAGATTGACCTTGCATTCAGTGGAATGGCTCATAGAGGGAAAGTGGATCTGTGCTTTAGGTTATCACATTCAGAGTTTACTTGTCCTTCACTTTAGCCAAAAGTATTTCTTAATCATGTGTAATCTGGAGCCTCGCCAGCAGAAATGACACATCGTGTTTCTCTGTCTCCACATCACGTCTTAGACTGTGGAGACTGCTCACCACATGCTAGCCTGCTGTCCTAACCTAGACCTTGTGACAAATTCAATTAGCCACTAATATTAGTTTTATTAATATTAGTTAATTAAAACACAATATGGAAAAAATACACAAGTCAAAATACTATTTTCACATGTTAAATAAAATTAACACACTCACTAAAAAAATTGTATATAAAATTATTTAAAAAATTTATTTTCATCCAAAAAGGTATAGTTTCTATGTATTTTATGTTCATTTTAGCCAATATTGATTTGCAAAGAATAACATTATTCCTTTAGTCTGTGTGTATGCAGGCTGGGGGGCAGCTTTTCTTAGATACACGTGGGGGGCTCCAAGGAAAAAGTTTGGGAACCACTACTGTACAATACAGTATTTTTTATCTTTGTATCTTTTGTAAAACTCAAAACACCAACCGAAATCTAAAGCGAGTGGAACGCTACCATACTTTCTGTTTTTTAAAACTATGATTATCTTTTCTGTCAGCAGGTGTCACAAGGGTTTGCTCGTACTAGTTTCCTGTCATTCAGGTGTGAATAACGCATATATAATTCGGCTGATAAAGTGAACGGATGTTGATCGGATGGACCTAAAGACCTGTGCTGCAGATATATACTGTGGCGGTACATATTCCAGTGCACAGGTGTATTAAAAATTTGCTGAAGCCAGTTATATGAATCTTTTGCATTACTGCATCATAAAAGAATTCAATAATTCAATTCAGATGTTGCCCCTTGCTCTGTCTCTTACTGCTGTCAGAGGGCCTGCAGTTCAGGGTTGGGTTTACTGGTATGAAGACGGTTTTATTGGAGTAACCATTGCGATTGTGTTTCAGGTGTGCGACTGGCTTTACCCCCTGATGGCCACAGACTCCCCAGTGCTCCTGTGCAATACAGGGGTCTACATGTTCCCTGATATGATGGCTCCCTCTCCGGGCTTCTATGTTGGAGTTGTGCTGTCCTCTGAACTTCCCCAATCAGAACGTGAGCTATTCCAGGACATCCTGTCCCAAATGACAGACCTGAGAGTCCAGGTGAGGACACATGGCTTCCTGTCTCTAATTGCGGGTCCTAATTAGCAGCTGTATGAAGGTCAGAGTCTAAGTACTGTAGAACTTGGTAACAATGTTTGGTATGGCACGGCATTGCAAATTAAAGGTGGCATTAGGTGGCGTGAAACTGCAGAGTAAATAGTAATGTATATACTCACTGTTATTCTATACGTGTTATTTATTTTTTATTATACATAGACCGTCTCATTCTGTAGTTTTATTCTGTATTTTTAACATACTTGTTGTAATATTGTGTTATCTTTAATTCTTATAGCCTGTATATTATTATATTTAATTTTGAAATATGTTCTATGTTTTTTATTTTTATATGTACAGTGGGGCAAAAAAGTATTTAGTCAGCCACTGATTGTGCAAGTTCTCCGACTTAGAAAGATGAGAGAGGTCTGTAATTTTCATCATGGGTATACTTCAACTATGAGAGACAAAATGAGAAAAAAAAACAGGAAATCACATTGTAGGATTTTTAAAGAATTTAATTGTAAAATCATGTGGAAAATAAGTATTTGGTCAATAACAAAAGTTCAACTCAATACTTTGTAAACAAACCTTTGTTGGCAATTACAGAGGTCAAAACGTTTGCTGTAAGTCTTCACCAGGTTGGCACAACACCACTGTAGCTGGTATTTTGGCCCATTCCTCCATGCAAGATCTCTCTAGAGCAGTGATGTTTTGGGGCAACACGGACTTTCAACTCCCTCCACAAATGTTCTATATGGTTGAGGTCTGGAGACTTCCTAGGCCACTCCAGGACCTTGAAATGCTTTTTACGGAGCCACTCCTTTGTTCCCTGAGCAGTGTCATGCTGGAAGACCCAGCCACGTTCCCATCTTCAATGCTCTCACTGATGGAAGGAGGTTTTGGCTTAAAATCCCACGATACATGGCCACCGTTCATCTTCCCTTAGCACGGATCAGTCGTCCTGTCCCCTCTGCAGAAAACCCAGCCCCAAAACATGATGTTTCCACCCCCATGCTTCACAGTAGGTATGGTGTTCTTGGGAGGAAGCAACTCAGTTGAGTTTTACCAAAAAGTTCTTATTTAGTTTCATCTGACCACATGATATTCTCCCAATCCTCTTCTGGATCATCCATATGCTCTTTGGCAAACTTCAGACGGGCCTGGACATGTACTGGCTTAAGCAGGGGGGCACGCCTGGCACTGCAGGATCTGAGTCCCTCTCGGCATAGTGTGTTACTGATGGTAGCCTTTGTTACTTTGGTCCCAGCTCTCTGCAGGTCATTCATCAGGTCCCTCCGTGTAGTTGTGGGATTTTTGCTCACCGTTCTCATGATCATTTTGACCCCACGGGATGAGATCTTGCATGGAGCCCCAGATCGTGGGAGATTATCAATGGTCTTGTATGTCTTCCATTTTTCCACAATGGCTCCCACAGTTGATTTATTCACACCAACCTGCTTGCCCATTGTAGATTCACTCTTCCCAGCCTGGTGCAGGTCTACAATTTTCTTCCTGGTGTTCTTCGACAGCTCTTTGGTCTTGGACATGGTTGAGTTTGGAGTCTGACTGTTTGAGGCTGTGGACAGGTGTCTTTTATACAGATAACGAGGTCAGACAGGTGCCTTAATACAGGTAATGAGTGGAGGACAGAAGAGCTTCTTAAAGAAGTTGTAACAGGTCTGTGAGAGCCATAAATCTTGCTTGTTTGTGGGTGACCAAATACTTATTTTTCACCATGAGTTACAATTACGTTCTTTAAAAATCCTACAGTGTGATTACCTGGATTTTTTTTTTCTAATTTTGTCTCATTTTAAGTAGGAGAACGGGCACACATTGATTAGGTAACTTGGTTTAATTCTTTATTTTTATATATATACCCCCTTATATTCTAATGCTAAGACTAGAATTAAATGCTTAGATGTTTTGTCATGTCCATCCTGCCCGTTTGTGTCCGTTCGTAACACCTTGCTGTTTTCACAGATTTCAGGTGCATTCGAACGGTTAAGAGATTTATTTAACAAGGTACAGGGTTGAAGATTGTAATGCTGATGAATGACAAGTGCCTTTGTATTTGGTATTAATTGAACATTTTGGACAATGCTGAGGGATTTATACATGGTGCTCTCAGGTGGAGCAGTGGTCTAATATACCACCGATATGATCTAGCGCATGTCTGTTGGAATGTGGGAGTACACCAGAGTACCTGTAGGAAACCCACACAGACACAAGGAGAACATACAAACCCCACATAGGGTTTGAGTTTCAGGCTGGGACTCAAACCCAGGTCTCTGGATAATATTGGATCAGAAAGCTATTTCTGATATGTCATAAATATGAACTCAGTTTGTCATCACCATGATTTTAGATCCTGCTGTGCTGTTGTATCGGTAAACTATCACCCAGTTCAATAATGCAAGGCACTTGACATTTCATTCCGTACTTACAATGGCTTCATTCTTCTGCTGCTTGCATTAAATGGGACAGTGGTTCTGAAGAAAGCTACAGCTTGACCCTGAAAGCAGTGCAGGATAGAATTAGATCTGCTTAGTTGGCGAGCTCTCCTGTTAGGGATGTAGCCTCTAAACCTGAGAGGGACTGAGTGCAGAAGCCAAATGAATTTTCCTGCCTTTAATTCTATTAGTGTAGGAGGAACACTGGTTCTTTTTTTTTTACCTCAGGTGTTTGTCTAAGTGAAAAGATACAGCACTGACTCACTGTGAAGTCATGGAGTGTAATGTTAGTATTGATCCCTTAATTTAATATGCAGTTCTTGATCAACTCGCAGGGACTTTGAAAGCACAACTGAACATACAGTTCTGTGCAAAAGTCTTTGGCCAGCATTAGATTTGTTGTTTAGCAATGGTAGAATGACCATGTATAACATTGTTGATGATCTGGACCTCAAAAAAACTTTAATTTGTCTCTCCATTACACTCTTTTCCACTGATCTTCACTCCAATTTTGTGAGCTTTAGCATATCTTAGCCATTTCACCCCATTCCCCTTATGAAAAAGGCTTTCCTGGATGCTACCCCAAGACTAGTATGTTGATATAACCTTGAATATAGTGTCGTGAATATAGTTTTTGATACTGATGCAACGTTAAAAATTAAAACTAATAAACTAAAAATGTCAAAACACTAGTTATGGACCAATTTAGTGTGACCAATCCACCTAATGCATGTCTCTGGAATGTGAGAGGAAACCGGAGCATGCATAGTAAACCCACTCGGACATGGGGAGAACATGCAAACTCCACACAGATGGAGTCTGGGGTCTGGAACAAACAGGGCTAACCACTGTGCTGCCCCCAAAACCATGGATGGACAGATGCCCAGTAATATAACCAGACTGACATCTCTTGGTTGACGCGTTTCATCCAACTGTGATTGCACGTTGTGATGCCCAACTATGTATGCCTGGCCATAATGGTGGCAAGTCAAAGGCATCCTGTTCCAGCATATTTGAAGTTAAAAGTCTAGAGGGCAGTTGTCAGGCTGGTGGTGCTGTATGGGGCACAGTGCTGGTCAGATGTACAAAGAAACACAAGCAAACCCTACACTCTAAGGAGATGAGAATGCTACTGTGTTCAATAGGTCTAACCAGGCTTGGCCACATCACAAAATTAGGCATATGAAAGAGGCTTGTTTTTCCCTCTGTAAGAGAAAAGGCAAAAAGCACAGTTAAACTGGTATGGTCATGGTTTGTGTTGCAGAACATAAACTCAAAAGGCCAAAAACATCAACAAAGAAACAGTGGCTTAACCAGCGAAGAGAGGACGTGCCTGCAGAAAATTATATACAAGATGCAGTTGGAGAGCGACATGCCAAAGAGCCTAACTCTGGGATGTAGGGAGAAAAAAAGCACTTCTTGATTTGACAGGATTTAGACTACATAGCCAAAAGTTTCACACAACTTCTAATTCGTGTTCTTTTGCTATTTCTCAGCCACACTCATTGCTCATAGATCCATAAGATGAAGCGTAATAGCAACAGAATGGGTTATACTGAAAACCCCAGTGACCCTGAGTAATATATTTTTATAGGTTTCCACCTCCCCAACAAGTCAGTCCTGCCCTCCTAAAACAGTCCATAAAAAATGCCAGCTTTGACTGAGAAGTTCATTTTTTTGGACTGTGGGACTGTGTAGCCTAGCGGTTAGGGTACTAGACTGTGGCTCAGAAGGTCCAGGGTTGAAATCCCTCCTCTGCCAAGCTGCAACTGTTGGGTCCTTGAGCAAGACCTTTAACCTCAATTGCTTGGATTGTAAGCTTGTATCAGATGTAAGAGCATTTAGCAGACAAGAGCCTCTGCTAAATGATGTAAATGTAGACTTGCACTAAGCCTTGACTTTAATTCCATCAGACACCACAAAGATTAATTCGAGTGGCTATCAACACACCATTTGACCAAACTTCTATGCAAGATATCTTTAATGGGAAGATTTCACCAACATGATGAGAATGTATCCACAGCCTAACCGTTTCATGGAGCCAGTGCAGTTGGGTTTGGCACCAAGCTCCTCTATTCTTCTTAATGGTGGGTGCATGAACAAACACCCCTTTTGTTTTGGGAATAACAGTTCGTTGTTTGAGGTGCCCTGCCTGCTGACCGACCACACAAAGCACTGCGATGAGTATAAAGGCACCAAAGTGGTTCAAAAGAGAAATTTGGGAAATTAGATTTGCAAAGCTACCCATAGAGATTTGCTTTTAGTGCCCTTGTTAGACTGGCATTGTATGAGTGCATAATGTTGTGTTTTAACTGTTTCCTACCTTCTTGCTTCTCTAAGCAGTCTGATGAAGCATCAGACACTGTTAACCTGGGTCAGAACGTGCCAATGGGGCCACCAATGGGGGTGCCCATGGAGTTACCGATGCCTGAGGTGGCTCCCCCTACTGAGGAGGAGAAAGTACTTCCAGAGTGGAGTGAGAAAGTGGCTCATGGAATCCTTACAGGTGAGACCTGGGTAAACATCCAGTTCGTTTTGAAATTTGTAGTAGCCTTTTTAGTTTCTTTATTTATGATTTTATTTTTATTTGTAGCAGTCCTGTGTAGTCATGTGAAAATTTGGCTGTGGATTGCCAGGAAGAAGTTAAATGAATGCAGTAAAGCATTTAACATTGCATAAAACACCTCAAATGAAATTTTCCCTTAAGATTGCCTTTAACGTCTCTTAAGATTAAATCTGTGGCAGAAAAAAATGCCTCCAGTGTTACTTAAGGACTTTCTTAAGGGAAATCGTCATAAACCCATAATGTACTCCCTTAAAAACTGATGCATAAAAGCTCCTTGACAGTAAATTCCCTTATTATAAATAGAATTATTTAATGGACACACAACCTCATCTTAACTCTCAAAAGGTGGAGAAATATGGAGTTTTGGGAATTTTTTTGAAGATGACAAAGATTTTTCCCTTCTTCTTTAAAATAAAAAGAGAATGTAAAATAAAATAAGTATAATACTATTATTAGTATTATTATTGTTATTATTATTATTACATGGTTGATATTATTAATATTATTTGCCAGATTTTATGCAACACACCTAAGTAAGGGAAAATCTTATGAACATGCAGAATCCACACAGACAGAGTCCAGGTCCAGGAATAGAACTGGGCATCGGTGGAGCTGTGAGGTTACAGAGCTAACCACATGTAGATTTCATGTAGTCCCTATCATTCTTCTTATTGCTGTGGTCTCAGGAGCTTCTTGGCTGAGTTGGGGATTAACAAAGGGGGCCGAATACACAGGAAAAGCCATCCAAAAAGGAGCCTCCAAACTGAGAGAGCATATCACACCCGAGGACAAACCAACACAAGTCAGTCCTACAGTCACTAAAAGTCTCCATGTAGCCAAGCAAGCCACCGGTGGAGCCGTTAAAGTCAGCCAGTTTCTAGGTAAGCCCTTGATTTACCACTGAAATCACCAGGTCTTATTTCATAATTAACCTGTACTTTTAGGGTAAGACGTCATTATTTAGCTTATGTAAAAAGTTTGTATTTGCCCTGTTACTGCTGCACGCTTTTGTAGTGGACGGCCTCTGCACCATTGCTGGTCATGTGGGCAGGGAGTTGGCACCACACGTGAAGAAACACGGAGGTAAACTGATCCCAGAGTCCATGAAGAAAGACAAGGAAGGACGATCCAATATTGATGGGGTCATGGTGGTAGCTGCAAGTGGACTTCAAGGTACCATTAAGCATATTGAATGATTTCTACCTTCAGTTTACTCACATTTAAACTGTCTTTGCAACCGTATTTTTACTGCAAACCACAAAGAACAAGGACTTTTAGTAATTCTTCGGCTAGGACTGAGTACTAGTACTAGAGTGCCCTAAAGGCACAACCTTTGAAAATGAAAATCCTTATAGATCTAAGGAGGAAAACATTAGGATCATGGCGCTCAGTGGGAGCAGTGGTTGCTAAGCTGTCACTGGGTTTGAGCCTTTTCTTATGATCATAATATTTACATTTACATTAACAGCATTTAGCAGAAGCTCTTACCCAGAGTGAATTACAAGTTATACAGTCTTACAATCCAAGCAATTGTGGGTTAAGGGTCTTGCTCAAAGACCCAACAGTGGCAGCTTGGCAGAGGTGGGATATGAACCCTGGACCTTCTGGTTCATAGTCCAGTACCTTACCCATTAGGCTACCACAGTCATACAGTGTCTGTATATGAAAAAAGTGTTTGCCCCCTTCCTGAGTTCCTATTTTTTTGCATGTTTGTCACACTTAAGTGTTTCAGAACATCAAACCAATTTAAATATTAGTCAAAGACAACACAAGTAAACACAAAATGCTGTTGTTAAATGAAGGTGTTTATTATTAAGGGAGAAAAAAATCCAAACCTACATGGCCCTGTGTGAAAAAGTGATTGGCTCTCCTTGTTAAAACATAACTATGGTTTATCACACCTGAGTTCCTGAGTCCACACCCATGCCTGACTATTGCCACACCTGTTCTCAATCAGGACATCACTTAAATAGGACTTGCCTGACAAAGTGAAGAACACCAAAAGATCCTTGAAAGCTACACATCATGCCGAGATCCAAAGAAATATTGAGAAAGAAAGTAATTGAGATCTATCAGTCTGGAAAGGCTTATAAAGCCATTTCTAAAGCTTCGGGACTCCAGCGAACCACAGTGAGAGCCATTATCCACAAATGGCTAAGACATGGAACAGTGGTGAACCTTCACAGGAGTGGCCGGCCGACCAAAATTAGGTTGGGGCTGTAATAAGAAACTCTTTTGCTGGGTGGTCAGTACAGCATGTTCCTGTTCACTGATCTGAGGGCCCTCGGTGCAACGTACCTAACAATCATATCACTGAGGTACTGGGGAGCCAAACCAAAATCAATTCTTGATGAAAAAGTGCTATGCCTTTATAAGGCTCAGTGTTAAGAGCTAGCTGCTGGGAACTGCAGTTCCTGAGGGCATGGCTTCATGTTCCTGGTGGGGTCTGCAATGTCACGGTCAAGTGATGCATCTACAGAACCCTGCGATGGACTGGCACCAGAATTCCAGATTAGGGTCCAGACCCTTCCCCGTGACCCTGACCCCGATAAGCGGGGGTAAAATGGGATTCTTTGCTTTATAATTAGATCAGAGATGTAATCAGATATTCAGGTTTGTACTTAATAGCCCCATGTTTGGCAGGATTTTCAACTATGTGGACAGGCTTGGAAACCGCCGCGAAAAACATCGCAAAGAGCGTCGCAGCAGAGACGGTCACCACCGTGCAGCACAAGTGAGTGAAAAACAGGTCTACATGGTCTTAATGTAACCAGCGTTGTTAACATCATGCTAGCTTAACACTGGTCAACTAAGGGGGTTTTCACATGTAGTTCATTTTAAATGACTCTTTGAAAGTGAATCTGAAAGCGAACCAACTCCAGCTGATCTCAGTTCCTTTTGTGTTCTAATTGTAAGTGAACTTTTAAGAGGACTTGCTTCTCTTTGTGGTTCTCCTTATTGCTGATGAGACCACCTGTTCACACCACAACTTTCATGTCACACTAGTGATGGCATAAGTGGGGCATTTCAGAGATCGAAGTAAATGAAACAAATGATTCGGAAAAAGAATTTATCTTGTGAAGCGTTTGAGTCATTGCACCAAAGGGACATCGTTTTCGAGATCCTTCCATTGTATAAATTATATAATTTGCAAAATAAGAGAATAGTGAAAAAAATGTTAGTTTTTTTCCATAGAAAATAGTTACGTTGCTTCGCATCTCTTTTGTCTGTGAGGGTGTGGCAATGACGTAACGTGTCATGTTGACACTAATCACAGTTCTAGGATCAGTGATAAGATTTTCCGGCACTCATTTAGAAGCATTCTGGCTAAAAGCTTTATGAACTCAGATCAGCTGTTTGCACTTCCTTATGCGCGTATACCGAAACGCGGGAAATAATTTGAAATGTTTCGAAACAGCGTGACGTCGTGAACCTTTTTTGGGACAGTCACGTGACTTTTCGATACGGAGTTTGAAGCAACGTTTCGAAACACTGAGCTTCAAATGAACCGATTCAGTTTTGAATCGGTTTCGAGTTTGACATTGCCATGTAAAACTGAATGAAAAGGGCAATGCACAATTCATTTAGGCTTTTATAAGTGGCGAATTAGTTTACCTAATTCTTGAGGTGGTCTCAGTTCGGTTCATTTTTGGGGCAGTTTTGAGTTCTGAGTTTCTTTGATGTGTTCACCTGCAAAAGAAACCATGACTCTCAGATCTCAGGTCTGAGTCCACTGAAATATTCCGAGTGTGAAAACGCCCTTAGACTGCACACACATGCTTTAATCGGAAGCCACTTACACACAGCTCTTCCCTCTGTATATGTTTACAGATTCAGGGGTTTAGAGAACATCCCAGACCCCCCAAATGAGAAACAGTAGCTACAGCTATATTGTGCTTGCTCACGATTAACAGGCTGAAACATTACGATGACTAATCGTGTTAATGTTTGACAGCTGGTGGGACTAATAGCAATCACATGACACGCCTAGCTGCGCATACGCACTGATTCCTCTGTGATTCCTCACTCATTGCAAACAAATCTGTACAGAATGTGTGCTGTTGGTCTAATTGCAGTAATTACGTGTATAGTAAATATTGTTCAAACTAAGCCTTGAAGGTTTGTTCATGATATGTAACTAATTACATTTACTGCATATTGGTTTATTCAGGGTGGCACACAGGCAGAGCACGTACTGATAGCACCTCACAGCTGTAGTCTGTTCTATAGATTTAATTTCGGTTGCTGTGTGTCGAGTGTAGCATGCTCTACCAATCAAAACGAAAAGGAGAAACATTAGTTATGTAATAGTTACTTTAGCTAATCTAATACCAAGGAATGAAACTGACCAACTAGTTTACTACAAGTTCCAACAATACTAAATACTTACTACAAACATAACATATACAGCGATGAGCCAAACATTATGACCATCTGATTTGCAGTGATGTTTAGGTAGCCAACATGTCAATTTGAAGTCCGTATGAATTCCCTGACCAAGAGTTTCCCAAGCCCCAAGTCAAAGTCCAGGTCAGATTTATGTCTGTTGCACTTTTACAATGGAACATTGTCTCAACGCAGCTTTATATTTTCTATTATCTATACCCAAAGCCCTAAATGAGCATGCCTAAGGTGACATTGGCAATGAAAAACTCAATAAAAACGTTATAAGACAGAAACCTTGGGAGAGCCAAGACTCAAAAATGGAATTAAACTAAGCTACCTAATGAATAAGTTTGTAATTATTTAAATAAACATAAGCTGAATAAAAATTAACAGAGAAATATGCTGTCTTTAAATTTACAAATGAACAAAGCCTGTAATTTGACCACAGTTGACAAAACCTGTGCATTAGACTGTAGATGAATATGTACCATGGAATCATTTCTAATGAACATATTTTCCTATCAACCGATAAAATGATCTATTTGATTGATTAAGATGATGGGCTAATTTTGTAAATTTTCTAATTCGGTAAGTGACCCTCTGCATGTGTTCACCAAGTGCTTTCCTTGCTTTGCACTACCACTTACTACCCAGCTGCTGTCCATCTTAAAACTACCTCCTTCCTTTTTCCAATACCGATTATGTGTGACGAAGGTATGGGGCTGAAGCAGGGCAGGCTACAGATCATGCTGTCAACTCTGCCATTAATGTGGGGGTTACTGCCTTCAACATCGACAACATGGGCATCAAAGCTATGGTGAAAAGGACTGGCAAAGAAACGGCTCATAACATTCTGAAGGACTACAAAGTGCAAGATGGAGTGGAGGCTGAGAAGCAGCCTGAGAAGCAGCCCAAGGAAAAGCCAGAGAAACAACCTGAGAAGCCTAAAGACCAAAAATAACCCCTGGCACCCAGCACTGGACGGCTTCAGGTGTTTGCTTTACAGGAATAATGCGCCATGGCCCAACAATGACAAACTGTTTATGGATTTACTATTAAAACACTGACACATGCATAATATTGACCTCCATATATGAATCATAGGTTTATTACAACAGTAACCTCTACGAGGACTGGCTGGTTTTAACTGTCATGCTGCCTGTAAAGATTAGGCCGGGTCTATTTATGTAATAGAGGGGAATTCAAACCATATTTCAGAACCATTCTTGCCTTATTATTCCACCAGCCAGTGGCGTGATAGAGCTCTCTCTCTCACACTCACACACATACAGACATGTGACATCTTAAATCAGAATTCACATCAGCTCTTATTCATCAATAACTATTGTTAGTGATAAGAAATAAGAACAGTCTTAAGAATGGGCAATTATAATAAAAAAAAAAAAAAAGTCATATAAAAATGGTATGTGTAGGTTTGAGGCCGTTTAATTATTTATGATGATTTATGATCTCAACATCATCAAACATAATTAGAAATATTATTAGTATTATACAAGTTATACTACATGGAGCATTCTACCAAAGTTGGTTCAAAGTCAGAGGTGGAAACTTGTAAATTTGTAGGTCTGTTCGTAAGTCTTTGTAGGTTTGTGTGTTGTGTCTAAGCTACACATATCTATTAAAAGTACAGTCAGTTTTCAGATTGATCGACAACCAAATTGTCAATCCACAATTTTGAACAGTTGCACACACAAAGCCATTTTAATAATAATAAAAAAACTTTAAAAATGCAATTTTGCATGCATGAAGGACAGAGGTTCAATCTCGCTGCTTGCTCTAAAATGCAGGTTTGTGGCTAAAATAAGGCTCTGTCTAAGGACTAAATTGTGTTTGGGTAGTGACCTTAACTTGAACAGAAATCTAAAGATGTCTATTAAAAATTGCATGTATAGGAAATGGAAAACGAGTACGTATTATTACCACGAAAGTTAGCGGTTAGGGCCACCTGGTGGTTAACAGTCACCTGCCAGTAGAAACCCTGTAAATGATGCTTTTGTATAGATTTGACTTTGTTTAAATAAATCTAAACACAATTCTAGTGTATATATGTGTGTATATATAAGGTCTAAACACTTAATTGGTCTTTTAAAATACCTAATGTTTAATGTAGGATCACAGGTAGGGCTAATTTTGGTAGAATGGTAAATATAATGAGATGAAATCAGCTTGTGAAAATAGTATTATTACATGCATGAATGATGCCACCTTAGTGTGAGAGAAAAGAGGATCAAGTCATGCATTTGCATTTTAGGACGGTGGTGTTTGCATCTACTCTCATTTGTACCCAATGTTGATGAATAAGAGCCATTGTGTTTCACTGATGAACAACCAAAGCTAAATTGGAACACCATAGTAGTGCTATTTACAAACCCAGTAAAGCCTTAATATTGATAATATTCGATACAATCTGTGCTGTGGACCTAAGAATAATATAGATGTATGTGGTTTTGGTAGGTTCTTCTATTTAGCGTTCATTGTATTTCTCTGCACTTTACCCTGCTGCTGAAAATGTATATATTTAATACTAATATGCAGGCTTAGTAGATGTACATGTTGTTCATTACAAATTAAATTAACTTCAAAATGTAATACTTATTTTAATACGAGTTCAATATTTTTGAAAATGGTACTATACATTATTAAATGCTAATTCTTCAGAAATGTCTGAAATGTTGGCTGATGGTTTGATTAGTAAGTTTAAAAAGAAATCTATTTTGGTAAATTAATCTAATGCTCCTGTTGGAGGTCTTGTCCTTCCCAATATATGCAGTTATTCCAGTGTAGGAAACCTGCTTGAATGCAGGCATGTGAACTTGAGTTGGGGTTAAGCTGTCCAACTGCTTGTAGGTATGTAAAAGCTTTTAAATTCATGGCATTTGATTGTATAAACTGGATTTCGCTTAGTTAGAATGAGACATATTGTTGAAAAAAGAAAATACTGTTGTAAAGCATTTGATCTCCTTTTTTTGCTACACTGTTCTTATCTGTGCAGGTTTTTTAATGGTAACACATCTGGAATGAAAGCAAATCCAGCCTAACTACTGACCTAATATTGACCAGGAAAGAATTTCACTGAGTCTGATGTATGTTAGTCCTGTTGTGTGTCATAACTATTTCTGTAAAAGAAATAACTATATTCTGTTTTCCTGTATTCTTAATAAGTGTTATCTGGTACAATAAACCATGCTTTTAAGATGCAAGCTTCGTTTTTGTGTTATAGTATAGTTGTAGTATAGATTTGGCTCCAGCTGTTTGTACTGTTCAGACCAACGCTCAAGTCTCAGGACTTTACCCAACATTTAATGATATCCTATAGTGAAGGTGACTGGTGACGTGAACAACATTGACAGGGTGATGTTCTGGACAATGATCTGCTGATGAAAAGCCTACAATGGGCATAGGCTCACCAAAACTGGATACGTGAAGATTGGAAACAGCCTCGTCTGAAGAATTCTCGATTTCTGCTGAGACATACAGATGGTACGGTCAGGATTTGGCACCAACAGCATGAATCCCTAAACTCAACGTGCCTCGTCTCAACAGTCCAAGCTGGTAAATGTGCTGTAATGGCGTGGGGAATTGTTTCCTGGCAGAGTTTAGATCTGTTAATACCACTCAATCATCACTGGAATGCCACAGCATTTTTGAGTATTGTTGCTGACCATGTGCACCCCTTCATGGCCACAATGTATACATTTTCTCATGGCTTTTTCCATGATTATGCACTATGTCTCAAAGCAGATTATATATTTTATATATATATACCCACATCCTAGTCAGATACTCCATAAACAGAACTGTGCAAAGTCTTAGGCCACCATTAGATTTGTTGTCTTAGCATTGGTGTAATGACCATATATAATAAGGCGGGGTCACACTAAAGACTTGCTGCTGTAGCCTAAGAAGCTGATTTTTCTGTTTTTCTTCAGTTTTAGTACAGATGTACTCTAGTAAAGACATAGTGATGATTAATTACCGTATGTATGGTAATTATGCCATTGCTAAAACGACAATCTAATGGTGGCCTAAGACCTTTGCACAATCCTGTAGCTGCACCTTATGTAGACCTACACCACTGCCCTATTGGGCCTTATGGAAAGACAAAACTAACTTTTTTTTATGATTGGTATATTTAGTTGGCACTGCCATTAAAATGTCTGGTCTTTTAAAACACATTTTGCTATTATAATCCGTGCTGACAAAACGCACAGAGCAGCTGCTGTGATCTGTCTGCGTTTACACAACGGTGTAGTGGCATTGATTTGAGTTGCAATAACGCCATCTAGTGTAGGGATGACTGCATCTTTATTTCAAATTTAAAGGTTAAAATGGAAAATCAGCCGGTTTTGAAACTCGCCTGGCCTTCACAGAACAATGACCTCCGTGCCTTCCAACACCTTTGGGATGAACTGGAAAACCAATTGAGAAGCAAGTCTTTTAATCCAACATCAGTGTTCAACCTTTCCGTGGTCTTATAGCTTATAAAATTAGCACGTTTTGCTAGTATCAGGTTGGACCCCCCCTTTTGCCTTCAAAACGTCCTTCATTCTTCATAGCATAGATTCAACAAGATGCTGGAAACATTCCTCAGAGATTTTAGTCCATATTGACATGATAGAATCACAGTTGCTGTAGATTTGTCGGCTGCATATCTATGATGCGACTCTCCTGTTCCACTGCATCCCAGTGGTGCTCTATTAGATTGAGATCTGGTGACTGTGGAGGTCATTTGAGTATAGTGAACTCAGTGACATGTTCAAGAAACCAGTTTGAGGTGATCTGAGCTTTGTGACACGCCACATAGAAGATGGTGCACTGTGATCATGAAGGGATGAACGTGGTCAGCAGCAATACTCAGGTAGGCTGTGGTGTTTAAACGATGCTCAGTTGGTGTTAAGTTGCCCAAAATGTACCAAGAAAATATCTTCCACACCATTTCACGAGCACCTTCACCAACCTGAACTGTTGATATAAGACGGGATGGATGCTTTCGTGCTTTCTTGTTGTTTACACCAAAGTCTGACAGGAGAGGCGCCTTGTGTTGTCAGCTGCTGCTGTAGCCCATCTGCTTCAAAGTTCGACATGTATGTTTAGAGATGCTCTTCTGCATACCTTGGTTATACCAAGTGGTTATTTGAGTTACTGCTGCCTTTCTGTCAGCTTGAATCAGTGTGGATTAACTACACACCCCTGTCTCTGTCTGGAAAATTTCTAGATTCTTAGCAGAAAAAAAATTGTTGTCACAGTACCCATTACATGTTTTGTCATTGAAAGCCAGCCACCATCGCCTTCATTTGCAGTGGTGTCATGAACAAGAATAATGGGCTGCTACAGACTGGAACCATATCGTCTTTAGCAACGAATCCAGATTCTCTTTGGGATCCGACGACAGTTGGGTTTGAGTATGGAGGAATTTTGGTGAACGCTTTAATGCCTACCTATGCTGTGGAGTGACATGCTGCCCCAGCTGCTGGTGTGATGATCTGGGGAGCCATCGCATACAACAGTCAGTCATCCCTAGTAGTGATACGAGAGACACTAACGGCTCAGCAATATGTGCAGGTGTGCAGGATCTACAGGCCCAGCTACAACATCTGATGGCAAATGTACCACAGGATACCATACAGAACCTGTTTGCCTCCAATGCCCAAACGGATCTCATCGTGGCTAGTCTGGCCGTTCTCCTCTGACCTCTGATATCAACGAGATGTTTTTGTGACTATAGAACTGCTCCTCACTGGATATTTTATATTTTTCTGACAATTCTTTGTAAACACTAGAGATGGCTGTGCCTGAAAATCCAGGTACACCAGCAGCTTTTGAAATACTCGGACCAGCCCGTCTATCACCAGCAACCATGCCACGTACACGTCAACTATGAGAGACAAAATGAGGAAAAAAAAATCCAGGAAATCACTTTGTAGGATTTTTAGAGAATTTAATTATAAATGTAAATCATGGTAGAAAATAAGTATTTGGCCACCCAGAAACAAGCAAGATTTCTGGCTCTCACAGACCTGTAACAACTTCTTTAAGAAGCTCTTCTGTCCTCCACTCGTTACCTGTATTAATATCACCTGTTTGACCTCGTTATCTGTATAAAAGACACCTGTCCACAGCCTCAAAGCAGTCAGACTCCAAAACTCAACCATGGCCAAGACCAAAGAGCTGTCGAAGGACACCTGGAAGAAAATTGTAGACCTGCACCAGCCTGGAAGAGTGAATCTACAACAGGCAAGCAGGTTGGTGTGAATAAATCAACTGTGGGAGCAACTGTAAGAAAATGGAAGAAAATCTCCCCTCGATCTGGGGCCCCACGCACGATTTCTCATCCTGTGGGGTCAAAATGGATCATGAGAACGGTGAGTAAAAATCCCACAACGTACACGAGAGGGACCTGATGAATGACCTGCAGAGAGCTGGGACCAAAGTCACAAAGGCTACCATCAGTAACACACTATGCCGAGAGGGACTCTGCAGTGCCAGGCGTGCCCCCCTGCTTAAGCCAGTACATGTCCAGGCCCGTCTGAAGTTTGCCAGAGAGCATATGGATGATCCAGAAGAGGATTGGGAGAATATCATGTGGTCAAATGAAACCAAAATACAACTGGTCATGTTTGGAGGAAGAAGAATGCTGAGTTGCATCCCAAGAACACCATACCTACTGTGAAGCATGGGGGTGGAAACATCATGCTTTGGGGCTGTTTTTCTGCAGAGGGGACAGGACGACTGATCCGTGCTAAGGGAAGAATGAACGGGGCCATGTATCATGAGATTTTAAGCCAAAACCTCCTTCCATCAGTGAGAGCATTGAAGATGGAACGTGGCTGGGTCTTCCAGCATGACACCGCTCAGGCAACGAAGGAGTGACTCCGTAAAAAGCATTTCAAGGTCCTGGAGCGGCCTAGCCAGTCTCCAGACCTCAGCCCCATAGAACATTTGTGGAGGGAGTTGAAAGTCCATGTTGGCCAGCAGCAGCCCCAAAACATCACTGCTCTATATATATTTGTAATAATTCTTGTATATTTACCTCAAAATCAGGTGTGTATACACTATTATTGGTGCACATTTGTAAAATAAATGAATCACAACACCCTGTATTATATTCCTAATTGCTTTGAGCTTTATTTAACCATTCACCTTGTCAATGCTTTGTCACACCTACAGCTGCTGATTTCATTATGAGGGAAATGGGGGCAGCATGAGGGTGTAAATGGGGGATGGAGTGGTGCAAATTGCAGCCAGAAGCACTGGGACACACCCTCTGCAGCCCATCCTCCCTCTCATCACTCTCAGCTCACTAGTCCCTCTCCCTCCTCCTCTCTCCTCCTCTCTCCTCCTCCTCCTCCTCCTCCTCCTCCTCCTCCACCTCGTCTGTGATGCAGGAGAGCTGAAGCTCAGGGCACAAAGAGAGCGCGTGGCCCTGCGCCCTGCCGGCACCGACTGCATGGCATTATAACACCCGTTACAGATTTGAAAACCAAGGAAATCCTCCAGCGTGAAGCGTAAGTAGATAATATGATCTCATAGCAAGAAGCGTTTGCATGTAATCCCATCATCATCGTCATCATCATAATCATCCATGTCATCATGTCTTATGCCTGAAGCATGAAGTCTCGAGCAAATCAGGTGCAGTAGTAAGCTGTCATCATGTTTGCATGCATGGACTCTAATGTGTGAGGAGGTCCTTCATAGATTATACATACAACATGGGATTAATGTTGATTACCTGAAATAATGCAGATGTTCAATTCAATACTAAAACGTTTCCAATGTAAACGGATGGACATTTTATCTTGATTTGATGGGGGAAAAAAAGCAGAACACAATTGGTCTATTTTCAGTCTTGAACTGGGTTAAATGTACATCCATTTGGCCTGATTAAAGGTAAAGTCCAGGCGTTTTAATGAGTAATCTTTACCCACCGCATATCCTGTGTATGTGAGATTACAACAAATATTTGAAACTAAAATATACGTAATAATTAAAGATTTGCTTACATTTATAATAGTAGTACAGTACTGTTAAAAAGTCTTAGGCCACCATTATATTTCTTGTTTTAGCAAAAATATGATGACCATATATAACATATTGTCAACCTTTGGACCCCCAAACTTTTGTCACTCTGTAATTTTTTCTTCCTGCCAATCTTTGTGACCTTTAGCATATCTTAACCTTTTCACCCTGTTTCTCTTCCGAAAAAGTGGTTTCTTTGCTGCTAACCTTCCACAAAAGACCACTAAATACTTGCCACTGTAGCCTATAGATTTTAATACCGCATACAAATGTCCTGTATTTTCTGGTTGTATTTTAATAAAGAGACTGATAAATAATTATATATGGCCATCATACAATTGATAAAACAATGCAATATCTAATCTAATGGTGGCCTAAGACTTTTGCACAGTACTGTATATGGCGTGTTGATAAACTATGCATTCAGGGTGCTGTTAATTAAGCTCTAATTAACCTCTAATGTCTGACAATTTCTGAACGTAACTTCCTCAGACACATGCCAATTGTGTCTATGTCGGACCTGGCCGGGCTGGAGACACCACTAAGACTCATGTCCCCATGGGGATGGGCTTTCACTAAAACATTTGTTTTCTTTTTTTAATACTGCATACACATCTCCTGTCTCTTCTGGCTGTGTTCTAAAAAAAGAGAAATAATTACATATGATTATTATACCATTGCTAAAACAACAAATCTATTGGTGGCCTAAGACTTTTGCACTGTGTTCCTATGGTATATTTAAGTTTTTGACAAAAAGCCAAGTCTAGACCAAAACTGAGCAACCACAGGCAACAGCGGCAAAGAAAAACTTTACGAGGAACCAGGTTCAAATGTGAAACCAACAAGAATAGGTTCTTTAGAGGCCTTGGCAAGCTAATAGAAATAAATTGAGTGACATTGTGTAGCATGTAGCTTATATAATGGTTGTAACCCCATAAAACAGGTTTATTTAAACAGTTCCAGGTAAATCCCACAGCGATGGAGTTGGAGCACTTTGACGGCCGTGACAGAGGGCAGAGATCTAGACGTGGGCTACCTCCGAGCCCTGCCCACAGCGCCCACTGCAGCCTGGGCCGAACTCGAACACTGCAGGCTCTTAGCTTGGAGAAGAAGGCAAAGAAGGTGCGCTTCTACAGAAATGGCGACCGCCACTTCAAGGGCATCGTGTATGCCATCTCCCGGGACAGGTTCAGGTCATTCGACGCGCTCCTCGCTGACCTCACGCGTACTCTGTGCGACAGCGTCAACCTTCCACATGGGGTTCGCACCATATACACCGTCGATGGAGCCATCAAGGTCACTAGCATGGAGCAGCTGGAGGAAGGTGAGGCCTGAGTGCATTTCTGTCTCTGACTTTAAATCTGGAAGGTGGACCCACATGGTAGGTGAGAGGACAGCGAGTGGACACAGTGATTATAAACTACAGGAGCACTGTTGTGTCTGATTCGCTTGAAATAGCACAACTAACACACCACAGTGTTGAGGAAGGTACTCAAGAAAATGAATCCCTTACAAATGACTAATTACTTCCATCAAAATGTAATGGGGGGTACTTTATTGGAAAATGTTATCCCATTAATAATTTACCTTAAGTTACTCTCTAAAACCCATATTAATCAGTACCAACTAAAACTTGATTGTTCTATTTATTGTTTATTTTATACAATAGTTTTTTTACAACAAAATATAGAAACTGAAATCAAAGGAGCCCAGAATTTCATACTGAATATGCTTTAATACTGGCAATACCTTCTGCCTGTTGTTGAGAGTAGGTCCACAACAAATGAGTTGTTGCTATGCAGCAGTAACAATTGACATGTTAGGTTAATTGGTGTTTCTAAAGTGAAGGAAGTGATTGCCGCTCTGTCTAGGGTTTGGTTTTCTCACAACCCTAACCAGGATAAAACTGATAATAAAATGAATGAATAAAGGACAAAAGGACTGAAAATAAAATTCATTAAGAGTTAAATGATGGAATTTAGTTATTTACTGGGGTTATTGCGTTTTTGTGTATTTTATTTTTGTGTGCATTGTGGTCACTTGGCAACATGACAGCGGATTGACACCATTGTGGTGTGAAAAAGGTGTGTTGTTATCTAAAATATCAGCACACAGTGAACCTTCTCAACCAATAAGATTGTGAGGTTGGACTAAATATTGTATAATTAAGAAAAGCAAACTTTCGTGTTCAAATTCAAATCATTGTATGGAGTTTCTAGGGTTTTTGAGGCAGTTGCACATGTCTGGCCAGTAGATGTCGCTAAAAAGCGTTGTTTCTCATAACATGGGAGAATTACAGAAGGTTGTTGTAAATGCTGTGGGAATAATTGATCATTATAACTCCTCCTCCCCCTGTTTAATATTCAGGCTACATTTAAAGCATGTTTTGCTGAACCTACCATCATTTTAGCTTTATTAACATCACAAGCACAGTGCTAAAGCTCTGGTAACATAACAATCACTAACTCTTCATTATAGACCGACAGCACTTATGTCCTTTGTTACATTTTTTTCCTGCGTCATTAAAGTAGATTTTACCCACTTTGCACCTTGCACTTATACCATCCAGAGTCCATGATGTGTACTAGTCTGGGGTGTGCCTGCACTTCAGTAGTGATGTAGAACTACTGCATTTTGATGAACATAGTTACTCGTTTGCCTAATGAACAAGTGCTCTTCATGCTGGTCTAAATGATTGCTACAGGATACTATCAGGATATACTTAAAGTGATCATGAATAATTTATACCTACTTATTCTTTACAGTCCAAGTACCATGGCTCTGCCTATACACATTACATGCGTGTCAAAGTCAGCATTCATGTCAGTAACTGAGTCTGACTGCCTTTCTAGCATTGAACAAATAGTCTTTTATGATAACGTTTGATGAGGTTTCAGATAAAGATCAAGAAATAAGACACTTCACAATCTCTAGGTCTTCCAGGTTTAACTACTTTCTCTTGTGGACCATCATCTTGTGCTTGAATCTGAATAAGAAATTCTAAAGAAAAATGTCAGGACATCTGCCCATGAACTAAATTGGTTCACACATTCCTGTTTGTGTGGCAGGTGAGAGCTACGTGTGTGTGTCAATAGAGCCGTTTAAGAAACTGGACTACACCAAGAATGTCAATCCCAACTGGTCAGTCAACGTGAAGACCACCGCATCTACTCGAGTGCCCAGTTCTTTAGCCAGTGCCAAGGCTAGCTCGCTGGATACCAAGGACAGCAAAGACTTTATCCGGCCCAAGCTGGTGACCATCATCAGGAGCGGAGTGAAGCCTCGCAAAGCCATCCGCATTCTGCTCAACAAGAAGACGGCTCACACGTTTGAGCAAGTCCTGAGTGATGTCACAGACGCCATCAAGCTTGACAGTGGAGCTGTGAAGAGGCTCTACACTGTAGATGGCAAACTGGTAGGTGGAATTTGCTTTTACCTTTCACTTTTAGGGGATTGTTTTGTTGTATATTAGTCCTTGATGTTGAATTTTCTTGCCACTGGTGGCTGATTACTTCCTAGATATAGTAGCCAGGGGGCGCTTTCACTAGACAAGCTGCTCCTGTGACATCACTTTAAATAGCTGCCATATAAACTAGTCTAGTATGTGACAAACAGTAGGCTTTCAAAAATAGGTAAGTGCAATTTAACTACCATCCAACATCGGTTTGGTTTAACGACCTCAGTCTTAACAATTGTATCAAATTATAATAGAAAAAAGCATGTGTATTTCTACTGCCATAAATATTACATAAGTCATATTTTGATGGTTAGTTTAGGTATTTATCTAATTAATTTTCTTGAATATTGAATTATTTGCATTAGCTACATGCTTAAGTAGCAACTACGTAACGATCTGTGTCATGCACAGACACTTTTAGGACACGGACACAAGCAGAGACGTGAAATTTTAAAGTTTGTACTTTGCTTAACACTAAAGGTTCCATGCCGGCTTCACTTACTTATACCTAGATGTGCAGAGCGCCGGTCATTTGACTGCTGTGACTTCCTATTTCTTTTTTTCCTCATTTTGTCTCTCATAGTTGAAGTGTACCTATGATGAAAATTACAGACCTCTCTCATCTTTCTAAGTAGGAGAACTTACACAATCAGTGGCTGACTAAATACTTTTTTACCCCACTGTATGTAGAGTAGCGGAACTCGTCACATGACTTGACTCAGTCAGATTCAAGTGACAAACTTAAGGACTTGAGACTTGCTTGGCTAACACTGATAAAAGACTTGACTTTGAGTTTGGTATTGATTATAAGACTTGACTGAGACAGATGACTTGAAATGACTTGTTTTTGTTAAATATTTGCATTCTTCGGTATTAAGAACCTTAGACATTTTTACACATTGTTTTTTGGTTGAAACATGAGTGGGTGATTTCTGTTTCAACACACACAAACCTGGTAACCTGGAGTTTTCAGGGTTTTTGAGGCAGTTGCAAAAGTCTGGCCAGTAGATGTCGCTAAGGAGCATGGCTTCCAGATTTTTGAACCATTACGATTTGATTCAAAGCTTCCAAAAGTGTTGTTTCTCATAACATGGGAGAATTACAGAAGGTTGTTGTACATGCTGTGGAATAATTAATCATTATAACTCCTCCTCCCCCTGTTTAATATTCAGGCTACATTTAAAGCATGTTTTGCTGAACCTACCATCATTTTAGCTTTATTAAAATCACAAGCACAGTGCTAAAGCTCTGGTAACAACAATCGCTAACTCCTCATTATAGACCGACAGCACTTATATCCTTTGTTACATTTTTTTCCTGCGTCATTAAAGTAGATTTTACCTACTTTGCATCTTGCACTTGTACCGTCCAGAGTCCATGATGTGTAGTAGCCTGGGGTGTGCCTGCACTTCAGTAGTGATGAAGAACTACTGCATTTTGATGAACATAGTTACTCGTTTGTCTAATGAACAAGTGCTCTGAGACATGACCACCATGACATCCAACTTTATCTGTCATTACACAACCCACAAAGAAGGGTACTTTAAAAGTAGTGTCTTTTAAGCTAACTTTTTGGCTAGTGAAACATTTTTAGGAAAGATTGACTTGACTTGAGACTTGCTTGACTTATAGCAGTGCCTTTACTTAAGTTACATGAATATTACCACAGTAACCTGGGACTTGATTGAGACTTGAAGGTTAAAGAGTTTCTTGTGACTTGCACATGTTGCACACAAGTTTAGGCTTCAGATGCCGTGTAGATGGTGGCGTTCCACCAGGGGTGGGCAAAATGCCAATATTTTATCGTATCGTGATAAATTTTGCTATCGTGATAGACGATATGCTTTTCTGAGCATATTGAGGATATAGTCAGTGCTTAAAGAACACTGACCAACTGCATATTTCATTATAAAGAGTGTAATTAGTCCTATTTAATTGTTGCTACTGATGCATTTTTTCTGTGAACATTTATATTGAGATAAATATGTATCGTGAAAATGTCTTTACTTTTCGTGATATAACATTTCTGCATGATTTCTATGTAGGAGTACAGCTCTAAGTAACTCCAGAGGTACATTCAGACAAGGCCTCATATCCTGCCCTGGTTTATATGGGGGAAGCTGGTGGTGCGTCACCAGCCCAAACGGGTCATGATGTTCCACTCGTATACTGTACAGGGCTCGCGAAGTGTCCTGCTTTTCTCTAGCCTTTTGGGACATTTGCTATGCAGCCAAATTTAGCATCAAAGGTTTATGATGAGGTTTATCGGTTTTGCAGCACCTGGGCATAATCCCATGACTGGCCATTCCTCCCTCAGACGCTCCAAATCTTGTAACCTGGGTCCCTGCAGTGGTTGGCTAACAGACTGCTGCTCCTCCAAAGCATCTGAAATTGATTTTTATCATTTTAGTTGTAGGAAGAGCAGTTTTGAAGATTAGGCAGATGTTCCAAATGACTTATTACGTACTGAGGCTTAAAGAGATGCACATACAGTAGAATACAATAATTAATATGGACACCTCTCAGTAGGTAAATGTGGGAAGATCTTTTACATACTGTGCAGTGTTTGGCCAAATTGCTAAGCGTGTGTTACTATATGCAGCTTATTTGTTGTATTAAAATGCCTATTATTATTATTATGTATTTATGACTTTTTTGGTAGTATTTGACTGTTTTCTACAGCTTACCTTCTCTCTGCTTGAAAACACTGAGCTAGAGAGCAGCAAAGGGAGCCACTGAGAGAAAGAGAAAGAAAAGAAGGTCACGCAGCCATATTGTGAATATTGACTGGGAGCGACCTTTTCTCTGCTCAGGCAGACAGAGCAATACCTGAAGGCTCTTCACACACTCCTCACACACAGGTTCTTTATCTGTATGCATGCCAACATGTTGTACCTACATATACTGATTCGGTCTGACATTGTTTATCTCCCCAGATTAAATTATTATTTATCAGTAAATGACTGGAGTTTAAAGAAAGTGGGATTTATGGATGATCATGTAAAACAATATTCAATATTAAAATTGATATAAAATTAATTTTTAGACTGACCTGAACCTAGTATATACTGTATATAATATATAATCAGATTGTGTGAGATGGCTTTGCTCCTCAATATGAGGTCCATAGCAGTCATGTGACATCATTACTGCACCCATTCTGCAGCTCATGCTGTTGCCTAGCAACCACCTCCAGCAATTTCACTGTCGTAGAGATTAATAGATGACCAATCACCTCGAAATAGCACCAGCATAAAATAGGGTTAAATATCTATGCACATGGTAGGTGAATGATGGTTGTCCGAAGTGGTTTATGTATTTGGCTCTTTTTATCTTTTACACCTCTCGTTATCTTTTTTTTAATCTGTTTTAACCTTGAATCAATCCTGATGTATTTAAATCACTGATGTCTTTACTGATGATTTAAATCACTCAATGCCGTAAGTGTGTGTCAACTTATTAAGAAATTATTGGGTTCCTAGGTCACTGTTTTAATGCGTTAATCCACGATAAGTTTCTTACATATACTAGGTGTAAATGGGAATAAAAAAAAGGCAACTCTGTAACCAACAGCTCCCACCTCACCAGAGGTGTGATGCAAACCAGAGAGGGCTTGGCATAGAGAACCTACCAACTGAGCCACTCTCTAGTCTAGGGACCAAGATTTACCAACTGGGTTTACTTCTTAGGTTCACTGTGTGGTGGAAATTCAGCCGTTTAATATACAGCACACAAACAATCAATTATTAGTTAGTCATAAATCCTTTAAACAAGCTCTGGTAACACTCCTAAATAAAATAAAATATAATAATATATAGACTATGAAAAATTTAACACCATACAGTATTATGAAAGAGCATAATAAACAATATAAAGCTATAGCATATAGGACAATTGTGTATATAAATAAAATATGGAATATTATTTCATAGAAAATATGAGCATCGACATTATTTAGTCCAGTACACAGAGTCTCTGTAGGATCTCGTGCCCTCAGCAGGAAAGCTTGTTGACATTGCTTGCTCGGTTAACCAGAAGAGGGAGGGAGTTACTGCCTTCTGATGTGGACTGAGCAATGGTATGCAGACTGGAACTGATGACGGAAGAACAGCTTGAGTGGAGCCGGAGTTGGTACTTGAAGAACATGTTAGTGTGAGGATTATGTGCGGCGCATGTGTGCATAACTTCCTTAGCACTCGTTTGCTTGCTTGCTCGCTCGTTAGCTCCCATTTGAACTAGAAAGAGTTGTAACTTGGTTGATAAGTTTAGAGAGTAAGCTGTGTGTATGCCTTTCCGCTACGTAATTGCAACAAGCTGGAAATGGCACATATATATGGCAAGGGATTATAGTGGTTTTTCAATCCACGTTGTTTAAGTTCCTCTAGATGTTAGAGCGGATGTCCTATAGCACTCAGTGGCTTTGGAAGATCATTACTGATGGATACCTCTTGCTCTGCATCAGTCTAAAACACTTGGTTGAAAATGATGACTTGGTGCACTCTGGCCTTAATGAAGCTCGTGATGGATGATGGGAGTGAAAGTGCTACAGTCGTGGATGTTCATAGTAGATCTCATTCCATTATACTGCATAATACAAAGGATACATCCTGATACAATTGCTTAGTGTTTAATACCTGTCTATTTGTAAATGTCTGTTTATCTTTTTATCTCCATTGTGATTTCCTCAAGCAGTCCTGGCTACAGTTAATAGCAGTGGGTTTTAAAGTGCAGGCTTGTTATTGCATTGCATTGCATTGCTTTTGGTCAATTTTGCGGCTCAGTTAATAAAATGTTAATAAGTGTTTTGGGTAGCTCAGTGTTTGTGTTCACTTGTGTTTCTGAATGAGCTTGCCTGAATGCAATATTTGCTCCCACTGGCAGGGCTACAACTCAGTAATTGTGCACTGTTGGGCCTGTGTGATGACTCAATGGCCCGTGAATGAGCCAAATGCTAACCAGACCATGCACCTGCCTCTGCTTCCTATCCACAGTATGTCTGTGTACAACTCTGAAGGGTCTTTTCCCTTATTGCCTCTTAAGTAAGCACATCTGCTGGGTCTGGTGCATCCTGATTGCACTCTAAATATAATATAGAGCCATTTTTTGTGGTTGTTTACTGTTGGTTTGACAGAGAAAACTGAGAGACCTAGTTATTTGGCATGATCTTATCTAAGTAACTACCATTAGATGTTCGAAAGAAGAGTCTTCTGTTGAACCCCAGATTCCTTGTTTGGTGTGGATATAGAGTAATTATGACTTGGACACAACATATTTTACATTTAGTCATTTAGCAGACACTCTTATGCAGAGCGACTTACAAAAAATGTAATCTTACAATGTACAACTCCAAATCAGAAAAAATTGGGACAATATGGAAAATTCAAAAATAGACAGTGTTTCTTACCTTGACTTTTATTTCATTGCAGACAGTATGAAACCAAGATATTTTATGTTTTGTCTGGTCAACTTCCAGTCTTGCAAGGCCTGCAACACACTAAAAAAGTCAGGATGGTAAAATATTTACCACTTCTAATGTTGCCATTCCTTCTAACAACACATAAAAGATGTTTTGGCCCAGAGGATACCAAGCAATGAAGTGTTTCAGGTGTTTTTTTAATCCCATTCTTTCCACAAACACGTCTTAAGTTGTGCAACAGTACGGGGTCCTCGTTGAAAACTTTTCTTTTCAAAATTCTCCACACATTCTCTATTGGGGACAGGTCAGGACTGCAGGCAACCCTGTCGTCCACATCCATGCCTTTGTAATGTGTGCAGCATTGTGGTTTTTCCTTGTCTTGTTGAAAAATGCATGGGTGTCCTTGAAAATTATGTCTTGAAGGCAGCTCTGAAATCTCAGTGCACTTTTCTTTTGAATGTTGCCATCACAAAAGTGTAAATGACCATTGCCAAGGGCACTGACCCAACCCCATGCCATGACAGAGCCTTACCTTTGGACTTGTTGATAATAGTCTGGATGGTCCTATTTGTCTTTGGTCTGGAGCACACGCAGTCCATTTCTTCCAAAAATTATCTGGAATACTGATTGGTCTGACCACAATACACGTTTCCACTGTGTGATGGTCCATCCTAGATGCCTCTGAGCCCAGAGAAGTCGACACTGCTTCTGGACATGAATAACATAAGGCTTCTTTTTTGCACAGCAAAGTTTTAAGTGGCATTCGTGAATGTGACACTGTAACCCAATGCAAGTCTTTGCTCCTCAGAGACTCGGCCTTTCATCGATACTGCTTTTGTACCAAATCATGATTATAATCACCTGTTTTAAATAGCATTTTCTAGTGCTAATTGCCCCATCCCAAGTGTTTTTGCAATGTCTTGCAGGCCTGAAATGCAGGGATGGATGTATATTAACGAATGAAATGAAGTTTACAATTTTCCATACTGTCCCAAATCTTATCCGCTGTGGCACCACAGAAACATGTAAAGTTAAGACCTAATTAACCTAATTGTTTAAACTAACACTGTGTGCAAAGTATCTAATCTGCTCTGTGACTATGGTAAAGTACGGGCAATGTCCTTTTTGGTCATGGTTTCACAAAACGTAATGCGGACCTTAATTGGTGAATACCTGTAACACTCAGTATTGGGATCGGGGCTAATACTGAATAGAAACTCTTGATTTTTAGGTGTAGATTCAGGGATCGTGCACTATGCAGCCAATAGTTTGTGGACACCCGAATATTACATTAAAAAACATGGGTATAAGTATGGAGTTTGTCCTGCCTTTGCTACTACAACAAACTTTTACTCTTCTGAGAAGTCTTCCACTAGATTTTAGAACATGTCTCTGAGGTCAGGCACTGATGTTGCACAATAACCTTTTGAGGTGCTGAGTACAACTACTGCAACTGTTTGTCTGTGGAGATTCAATATATGCATGGTTCATATTAAGAACATTTGCTGTCTGAAATAACAGCAACTGCTAATTAGGAGCATTTACATATTTTTGCCCAGACAGTATGAACAAATTACAGCAGTATGGTAGACCCAGGGTAGCTGTTCCCTTAACAGTGCATACTAGGTTCGGTACGAGTGGAACTACATTAGATCTTATGGAGTTTGGAGCAGCTTGGTATGATCTGTGTGAGCTGTGCTCAAGCTGACAGAGATGAGCCCTTTGGCTCATTCCCTGACTGCTGGAAATTAATGCGAGGGAGTTTAATTGGGTGTTCTGTCACTACAGTGTACTTCTGTGCCGTTGCTCTAACTCCAATTTGCTTCCTCTGGACTTGTGTAATGGTCCACTATTTCATCTTGCAATATAATGTCATTCCTTCAGACACTGTACAGTGAGCTTATTAGCACATAAATATTGGGTGCCGGGTTCACTGCAGACTAGACTTGTGGGTTTGAAAGAGCTGTAGCTAGATATATTGATCTATATTTTCTCCACTATAAAAAAAATCTATGGTAAATCACCTCTGATTTCGTTTTTAGTTTAGTTCCAGACATGCCTGGGAAACAGGCATCTCATTTTGTAGTCCAGTGAAACAGAGCATCATACAAAGGTTATTTCCACAAAAAACACTAGAACTTGATCAGCAGAAGGACATAGTGCTAGGTTAAGGAGAAGGGCAAAGGCACATGAATGCTGCTCAAAAATCCTTTTAGAAGAACAAAGGCTGTTGTACTAGCAATCCTGGGGAACATACTCCATACTAATACCCATGTTTTGGATGTAATTTGTTTGGGGTGTCCACAAACTTGTCTATGTAGTATATCCATAACATTGCTTTGAAAGAAGATCCTAATAACCTATGCCTCCATTTATAAAAGGTCAAGTACAATATAATAGACTTTCACCTACTGATACCCAAGCCTATTGATTGTGCACTTAACTATTCTGTCTGTATTAGGTCATTATTTATTCATATTTGGCAGCAGTTAGAGGTATTCAGAAAAACATAACAATGGACAGGTGCCCAGGAAATATGTTTAGCCATTATGGTAAATGCATTTATACTTCTGGATCTGCCTGTATGATAATTAAGGCTGTCTTAACTGCTAGACAGTCATAGCTAGACAAGCACAGTGTATATGGTCAGATGCAAGGTATAACAGACCTAGCCTCAGTTAGTATGAACTGTTATGGTTTCACAAGGCAGACTGTGTTGTGTAGCCTAGATTGATCGATAAACCATGTGACGGCACTGGAAGTCTGGGATGCTGCTGTGTCACCGATACAGCAGTAAGAAATCCATAACAGCTTCTCTCATAGACCTATCTGCCCTTTGCTTATGCAACGTCGGGTTTGAGGACCTAAATCCATTGTTTTATTTTAACTAGGTTATTGTTAGTGTTTGTGGAACCAAATATTCAGCGTGTATTATGAGCATGTCTTGTCGACATGAAATATTACTATAAGTAATAAATTATTAATTCAGGTGTTCATGTCAGTTACGTCATAGACAATTTAAATATATTCAGTATTCAATGCATTTGCATATTCTCACATACACAGGATGTGCTTGCTTTCAATTACTTGTAACTGCACAGCATCCCATAATGAGATGGTATTCTGGCCTCTTTGGCTGTAACATCTGATTTATCAGGAAACAATGCAGCATCTTCGTCTGATCTCTGAAAGTACCTACAGAAAGTCATCATTAAACCCTGAAAATTAACCTTACTAGTACCATTCAACGCATTGTTAAGAAGTGAAAGTACAAGGAACAACCCAAACTCTTGTTTAATTGATCTGTCCCACTAAACTGGATGACCGAGCCAGAAGGATATTGGTCAGGGAAGCTTCCAAGACACCAGTGGCAACTTCCAAGGATTTACAAGTGTTTATGGCTGCGGTTGCTTAGGCAGTGCTGGCAGCAACAATCTCACAAGCTTTAAATAAAGCTGACCTGTAGGGCAAGAAAGAAGCATCTTCAGAAAAAGTGATACATAGAGACTTGTTTATGCTTCTGATGCCATGTGGTAGATGGTAGATGCCAATAATTTACAGCTAGTTGAGACAAAGATTGAACTTTCTGAACTGACATCCAAGCAGTATGTTTGGAGGAAACCAAATGGAGCACTCAACTCAATATACCATACCCACGTGAACCATGCTGGTGACAACATTATCTTGTGGGGTTGTTTTTCTTCAGTGAGGACTGGGCATTTGGTCTGGACTGAAGAGAAAATAAATGCTGCCACGTATACCCAAATTCTGGTTTAGGAAAATGTATGTCCTTGAGAGGCCAACTCAAAGCTCTGACCAAAATTTGATAGACAAATTAAATTCACCTCAAAATATTTCTGAACTCAATAATTCTACAATTAAGAATGGGCTAATACTTCTCAAACTGTAGGTTTGCAAAGCTCAGAGAGACGTATCTAAAGAGACTGATGACTGTAAAGCAAAAAGTGGCTATTAGTAGTATTACATCTTAGGACTGATCACTTTACTGACCCTGTTATTTTAGTTTTTCATTTTTTTAAATTAATTTTCAGAGCATTTATATCTATACTTAAATTTGGATGGCTAATATTGTAAATTATGCTGGAAAAATGTTTTAATGGCGTCTGATGTCAGGCTGTAAGACATAAGTGACCACTTCAGTGGGGTTTGAGGATTGTCTATGCAATATATTCATTCTTTGTTTTGTAAATATTATGGAACAAGATTTTAAGATAACTATACTCCCCTTATATAGACTTCTGCTTGGATTTCCTACTGCCTTATATTTGCTTAATGTGTCTGCAATAATGGATTAATGAATAATGAGCAGCACAGAGTTGCACAAACAGAGTTGTTCTAGCGTTGAACGGTAATTAATGTCCTTTTTGGATAAAAAGCTGTGTTAATATCATACCTGGATTTTCCATACCCTCTGTCTCACCACTAGTCCCAGAATTACTGCATTGACAGTGAGGGTCTGACTGAAGTAACACTGTCATCTTGTGGACAAAACTGATTTCGCTTTGGTCGTGAAGAAAATTTAGGCTTTGCACGCTTATGAGACTGAAGCTAGCAAAAATGGTCGACCGTTTACAATTAAATCATTTGTTTAATATATGAATTTGGTTTTTCTGCATGAAATAAACACAGTATGTTATTTAAATAAATCAAATTTGTGTTTTTAAATTGTAAGCTACCCTTAACAAGTGACTTAAGTCCGCACATGCGTTTAGAAATGTATTGTGAGCAAGCATGCCTAAGCTTTTGAATAGGAATATGCTATTTCTTCATGTGTTTAGGATTTAGTTTTTGACTGTATTTCTGTCTGAGGGTAATGTGTTGTACAGGAGGAAGAGTTGATTTCTTGCAGCTCCACCGTTGCAGGTTTCATTCTTTGGGTCCTTTTAATTTTTGGTTGTCTTGGTTTGCTCTGGTGCCTTGAGTATTCTAAGTAGCCTAAAGATGTAGTGGATTTTATCCAGAGAGTTTTGGAATGGTGACTCGGAGTAATTTGAGGTTATTTATGGACTATAGATTGAAAAGACTAACCATAGACTTATACAGCCCTGTAACACAATTTAATACTAAAGTGTTTCTCTTTCAGGTGAGCTGCCTCCAGGACTTCTTTGGTGAGGATGATATTTTCATAGCTTGTGGTCCAGAAAAGTTCCGCTACCAGGACGACTTCCTACTGGATGAGAATGGTAAGATACTCAAGCATTTTGTTACATTTGAGATTCTCTCTTATAGTTTAAAGGTTATTGTTAATTTGGGTGGGGTGATACAAATATTTTTATTGTATATTTCTCTTTTCCTTAGAATGCAGGATGACAAAATCCCAATCATATGGCCGGCTCTCATCCTTGCAAGGCAGCAGCTCTCCCCGCAGCGGAGCCTCACACAGGAGCAAATCCCCAGTCTCCAATAGCTCAGGTACAGCACTGTTGGATTTTTAGCATTTAGCTCTCATTTTTCAAAGCAACTTACAAGCAAGCCAAGTAGTTGGAGGTTAAAGTCCTTATGCAAACAGTGGCTGGAGCCTTAACCACTGAGCAACTGATACAAGCCCATTGCACAACTAGAGCAGTTGGGGTGCCGTGCTCAAAGCAAGAAGGTCCTGGGTTCAATCCCATGTGGAGCAGGCTGGGTCCTTTCTGTGTGGAGTTTTGTCCTCCCCGTGTCCTTGTGGGTTTACTCCAGGTACTCCGGTTTCCTCACACAGTCCAGAGACATGTATTTGGTTCATTCATTCCACTAAACTGGCCTGATCTGAGTGTTTTAATATGACTAGTTTCAATTTTGTGCCTGTCGTTAAAATGGTCATCGATGCTGAAGTGACGTTAAATAAACCAAACAAATACAAACTACAGCAGTTGTGTTGTTTGGAGATATCAGAGAATGATGGGTTCACTATTTGAGCCTGGTTCCTCTTTTTTTCCCCTGAAAGTTTAAATTTGAAAAACACTATATCTACATAAATATGACCTAAACCAAATCTAAATTTCCCACAAGTAGTAAAAGTAGGTAACGAGAATTTAATTAATCAAATAAGGCAAAAATATACAGCTCTGGAAAAAATATACAGCTCCGTAGGTGTGAAATGGAAAAGTTTTGTTTTATTCTATAAATCACTGACAAATTCCAACCAAAAATATTTATTTGCAGCAATGATAAGAGTATTAATTCACTGTAAATGACAACTGGTAAAAATAAAAAAGATGCAGTGTTTTCAGACATCAATTAATAATACAAGTAATAATTACAAAGAAATCAAGTTTTAACTGTAAACTTAGAAACAATAAGAGATCAATATTTAAATCACAGCTTTCATGAGTCTTGTCTTTGTGTCTGTACTTGGACTTTGGTAGCCTAGTGGGTAAGGTACTGGACTATGGATCAGAAGGTCCAGGGTTCAAATCCCACCTCTGCCAAGCTGCCACTGTTGGGTCCTTGAGCAAGGCCCTTAACTCACAATAGCTTGGATTGTAAGATTGTATCAATTGTAAGTCGCTCTGGATAAGGGTGTCTGCTAAATGCTGTAAATGTAAACAGTCATGATCTAAAATCATTATATTGCCTAGCCTTACTTGAGTGAAAAAGCACAGAGAGGCTCATAAACCAGGTACCCTGTGTAGTGTGATGTGCGCTCTACTATTGAGCTATTGAGGGGAATAAGTGTCATTCTGAGTGAGCTCTATAAGGCAAAACAGAGTAATGTTTAAAAATTTAAACTTTGAAACTCTTTACTATGTAGAGCTTTGTCTTTTCAGTTTTCTCTCTCCGTTATTGGCAGGAACACACATGTGAACAATACCCTGTCTCATACTGGCTAACCCTCTACAACTGTGTAGCAGTGAACAATGGCATTGTTTGGCCTTATGTATCTTACCTGGCAAGTAATTGCATAGTGCAGGAGGTAGGATTTGTCAGAATATGGCTTTGAAATTAAATTATTGAAATGATACAGTGATAATTTAATATTTTAATATACATAAAAACCTAACCCTCCTCAGCCTTACAGATGTGGATGTGGGAAAAAAAAGAAGTTTTCTTTTTTTTTTTCCTTTTGACATTTACTGCACAAGTGTATAAGCACTCCCTGTATTTTAGTGATATTATACAGATCAGCTGTTTGGGCAAGATACGCTGCTTTTGTGCCTATACATAAATTATTACCAGATGGTCACTTCTAAAGGTTTTATTCTTTGTTTTTTTTTTGTTACCCGAAAAATTATAATCATTTGTTGGTTATAGTGTTTTGTGGCTGTTCCAAGCACATTAGGTGTAAACATGCATTAAACATGTTGTTCCTTTTCTTATTGCCCTGCTTATTTACTAGTAAAGCATCATGACTCATCGATTTCCCTGAAATCAACTGGTGCTGTTTCTCTCTTATTGGTTCTTAATCAGAACGTGAATACAGAGCAATTCTTTTCTTTGGTGCTTCTTGTCCAAGTATGAATTCGGTATGACATCCACCTGGTTACGCAAGCTGATTCCCGATTAATGGCCACATGAACAAAACACAGCCGCAAGCCTCTTTCGCAGAAGTGTCCAGCCAAATCCCGTGAAAAGGTTTGATGGGGCCTGATGGAAAGGTAACTCGAGCTGTTTTTGACCGTGTTTGGAGCTTCTTTATGAGTCAGAGTTACGATAGCTGGGCAAATTTGTTTTTGTTTTTCTTTCCTCCGTTTGAAGAAATAATCAGCTTTACCTTCATTTTGTATGTCTGTGGACCTAAACGTCTCACCCATAATGATCTAATAACTAAGAAACGTCATGTGAATATAGGCTTGTCTCTAACATGAGGTTATTGATTAAGCTAAAATTATGGAATTATATTTTAACTTAAAAGCTAACTTGTATTAGTATCCTTTGTTTCTTGAATTACAAGCACTGGATGTGTTACTAGATTCTGATGCTTCACCTTACTTAGCCCACAGCTCCAGTGATTCGTTGATAAGATCCAGTTACTGCAAACGGCAATTTCTGAGGGCATGGGTTTGAATCACAGGTGGACCATGTAACATGAAGGTCAGAAGTTGCATTTACAGAGGGCTGTGATGGCCTGGTGAGGGCTGTGATGGCCTGATGGCCTGACCAAGCTATACCTGATACCACTTATTTAATCAGTTGGTCTCAGTCTTTAAAAGATGTCAAATGTATCATCTCTTTACGGATTAGGTTTCTCATCCCTGTCTTATACTTACCTCATCATTCATTCATCACATTCATTCACTTTCTTATCTGCTTGATCCTGGAGAGGGTCGCAGAAGAGCCGGTACCTAGCCAGTGGCACAGCCTAAACAGAGCACCAACCCATCGTAGGGCACATACACTCACGTTTAACATCCCAATTAACACGCATGTCTTTGGACTGTGTGGGAGGAAACTGGAGGACCCGTAGTAAACCCACGTGGACACGGGGAGTGCATGCAGATTCCACACAGAAAGGACCCAGAACGCTCCCCTTGGGGATTGACCCATGACCTTCTCTCTGTGAGGCAAAAGTGCTACCCACCATGCCACCGTGCCACCCATAGTTACTTTAGTGCTTGCATTATTCATATTAAAAGAATGAATTTATATAAGTAACTTTAGTTAGTGGTACATTTAACTACTATTTGCCTTTCACAAACAAAGTGAAATGTGTGTATGCATGGTCTAAAGCAGTTTCTCTATTAAACACACCCACATTTACTCAGTAATGGGCTTGTTAATGAGCTGAGTACTGTGTGTTGGGAGCAGGGAAAACACTAATGTGCAGAGTGCTGGGGCTCCAGGAACAGGATTGAGAAACATTGGTCTAAAACATGCTTTCCAAAATGCTTTCCACTAGATTTTGGAACTTTACTGTGAAGTCTGCTTCTGATCTTAGACAATAAGCTCTGGCTCACTTTTGGAATTCCAGTGCATTTTCAGTGTCTAATGGAGTTGGGTTCAAGGTTCTGTGCAAGCCAACCAAGTTCTTAATAAAAGTTGGCAGACCAATTCCCTATGGACTTTAAGAAGAGCAGGGCACAAAGTTGATGAACTGACTTGTTGAAGGTGCAAACCTATAAATGTGTCATACTGAGAGACACTGGATTACAACATATTCTTCTGCTACTGTTTTCCTATGGAGAATCCAGGAATGTATGATTATGAATGTGTTACAAGTGAGTGTTGCTGAAATATCAGAGCTTAGTAATTCAAAGGGGTGTCCAAAAACATTTGTCTATATAATGTAGATTGAGAACCTTGCAATTGTGAAGGGAATTATTGAGTTTAGTGTTTGTTGCTGAAACTGCTTGTGATATTGTTTATCAGGATGCATGGGGCTATAAATCCACGCTATTAATCCATGACTTTTATTCTGAATGTCTGGAGGTCTAAATACACCTTTCTCTGAATCTGTCTCAGTGTATTAGCTATAAATTGGCCTAATAAAAAAACAAAGCTGTGTGTGAGTCATGACCGGATGCAGGTCCAGCAAAAAACACTGTATAATGGAAGGGTCTGATTCTCTGGCTCTCTGGAGTGGAGCACCTGCAGTCGCTGTGGTGTTGAGTGGGAGGCTGAGTACCAGGTTTATGCAACAGAGGCTTTGAACAGCGCTGTGCTTGGAGAGTTGATTCTCAGTGGAGTGTGGACTGCATTGTAATCAGCGTTTTTCAACAAGTTTGCTAGGTGCCACCGTGCTGCAAGGCTGGTGTGCAGATGTCTCTGTACTGTTTGAGCAACAGCAACAATGACAGTAATATTCATAGCAATAATAACATTTTGTCTTTCATTTAACCAAGAACTCAGTGACTTGCAAATTAATTATTTGTTCATTTTCATTTAAGATACTTTAATGAAAACAATCCAAAATTAAAAACAGTGCAGAATTTGGTACAGTGGACACAGAACGTTATAACTGGCAGACAAGTGTAAGGGAGGGACAAAGTCGATCAGAAATTATAACAACAAATACGTGTGTGCCGCAAAGATGTGTTTTATTGCCATTATTATTTATTGTATGTACTAATGACTGTGTTAGCCAGACAATACTGCTTTAATGAGTTTTTTTTACGCACAATGAGTTGCATTTTAGGACTGAGGTGATATTTTTATGAATAGTGACCCGTTACTCTCCAAAGCCATTGAGACTGCGGAGGAGTATGTGTCCTAATAATATCGACTCTATCAAAACTTACCTGGACTGGTAATATACTGGCAAGATATACTAAGGCAGACCAACAACTTTATTTCTTATGGAAATTACACAGTTTTAACATGGATACAACAATATTGTACAATAATGTGACTTTTTTAAATAGTGTGGTGGCCTAGAGACATCCAGTCTCTGGAGGTGGGGTGGGAGGATCAGAAATGGGTAGAAAAATGACTGGTGCTGATGTTAAAATCATTTCCCAGCTTTCAGAGGAGTATACAACCAACCTTGCACTGAGGATATCGGATGACCCAGCCCACCTGCTTTTCACTGAGTTCTCCCCCCTCCCTTCTGGATGCAGGTTTCATATGACCAAAACAAAAACGAAATTACATAATTTGTGCTGAGAAGCATTCAATTATTGAATAGCTGAGATGTTGCCACATGAGCATTTTAGATTATGTATCTTAATTATAGCTGGATTGTGGTGTCCTTTTGTCACTGATGTTTAAGTTTTATAGACGTTTAATGTATTATTATTTATTGATGTTGTGTTTGATGTGGCTTCTTTGTGTGCAAGACAAATTCGATTCGAAGCGAAAAAGGTTTCTTTAAGTTACTCAAAAGCTTCTCAAAAAATGCTAGGAGGTGGAGTGGCAACTCTAAGTAGGATGCCCTGTGAGGGTCTGGCTCCCTGATTGGCTCCAATGATTTTTGGAATACTTTCCAGCCTGGATCATAAATAATCGGTGTATCCAGTACAGAATTTAAGAGTTGTTTTTGTGTTGTTGTTTTTTTTAGTAGAATGTGCATCTATGAACACCATGATCATATATTACTATGGTTTCATTATTTTGTTGCCACTTTGTGCTAGTCATGATAAATATATCATAAAAGGTCTTCAAGAATTGCAATAGGATATATTTGCTCTGTCTGATGACCATTTCTAGACCAATAATAACACACTACAGTATGTATTTGTTCATGCTTAAGATGACGGACTAAAATAGAAAACTCAACTGATGACTCAGTATGGACTGACACCCAGGCAAATACAAAGCCAATTATTTCAGCGTGCTGCTCTGAAATAAAGATTTGCTCTTTCAAGAAATGTCTTTGGACCCAAAAACATTTAAGCTGAGCATGACTCAGACAGACTACCTTCCTGAAATCTGATTCAGGATTAATCCCAATCATCTTAATGACTCTGTAATAAAAAATAAAAACGATGAAGCTCTCTTCTTTAGTTCATAATCTCCTGTTTGGCACCTCCTCCTGCCAGTTATAGTTGACGTCAGGTTCATGCAGGAGAAATGCTGATCATTCAGCAGCTCGCTTCATTCACAGAAACCACACACTTGCACACATACAGGCAGCATCATGAGTGCAGGAGCCATTTCACTCTGTTCTGTCAGATCGGTACACTGTGGAACAGGTAGGAGCAAGAGAATGATTCTTCTTCCATGATGCATGATTCTTAATCCAGAGAGAAAGTGTATGTTATGTTGCATATATCAACAGCTGACGGGATAACAGTACATGTTTTTCTGATGACTCTTGCATGCGGTTCATGTTTATGTAAGCCGGGCATCAGTAATCCTGTACCAGTCGTATGACTGCAGCTCTTTGGAAGTGATGTAAGGGTTTTGCTTTGCATACTTGACTCGTCTACAAGGTGTGTTAGGACAGTATTCTTTTTATTCCCAATTGTAGCTTGACTTCCTTTTCTTATAGTTTACACAACACAGCCCAGATATATAGTATAATCAAGATAATGTAGGTAGAACTGACAATCTATTATAATACAACAAAATATTTAATTACACACTTAATAAATTCTGTATTTATAACTGATTTAAGATTAAATAAACTCAGATGCCTGGGTTGCACAGTGATTTGATACATTAGCCCACTACTGTCAAAACTGTCCAATGTGGCCATGTCTGGGAAGTATGGGTCAGAAGGGGCCAGTCTCCCTGCCCCAGCAACAATGGCCAATGGAGATGCCAGAAAATTCTCTCTTGCTGTAGAAATCTTCTAGATTCCAGAGAAAAGATATGGTCAGTGGCTGTGAGTTGTGGGAGGGCAGGAGGCTGGGGTGAAATGAAGCTTTTGAAACCATTATAACCATTAAAACACAACGGAAATCACTGGGTCATTTCCCCTCATTAATGAACTAATGAGTCCCTTCTTATTTGCTCTGGTGATGGACAGACTAACAGATGAGGTCAGACAGGAATCGCCGTGGACTATGATGTTTGCAGACGACATTGTGATCTGTAGTGAGAACAGGGAACAGGTACAAGAGAACTTGGAGAGGTGGAGGTATAATCTGGAAAGGAGAGGAATGAAAGTCAACTGTAGTAAGACAGAATACCTGTGTGTAAATGAAAGGGAGGCAGGTGGAACAGTCAGGCTACAGGGATCAGTGGAGGTACAGGAGTTCAGGTACTTGGGATCAACTGTCAAGGAAAGGAAATGGGGAGTGTGGAAAGGAGGTAAAGAAGAGAGTACAGGCAGGATGGAGTGGGTGGAGAAGAGTGTCAGGAGTGCTGTGTGACAAAAGGGTCGCAGCAAAAGTGAAAGGAAAGATTTATAAGAGAGTAGTGAGACCAGCCTTGTTGTATGGCTTAGAGACAGTGGCACTGACAAAGAGACAGGAAGCAGAGTTGGAGGTGGCAGAACTTAAGATGTTGTGGTTCTCTTTAGGAGTGTCTAGGGTGGACAGGATTAGGAATGAGATCATCAGAGGGACAGCACAGGTTGGAAAATTGGGAGACAAAATTCGAGAGGGAAGTTTGAGATGGTTTGGACATGTGCAGAGGAGGGATAGTGGATATATTGGTAGGAGGATGTTGGCGATGGAGCTGCCAGGCAAGAGACGGAGAGGAAGACCAAGAGGAGTTATTTGGTTGTGGTAAATGAAGATATGCAGGGAGTTGGGGTGAGAGTAGAGGACGTGGAGGACAGGGTGAGGTGGAAACGTTTAACTCGCTGTGGCGACCCCTGATAAAGGGAGAAGCCGAAAGAAGAAGAAGAAGAAGAAGAATGAACTAATATTTAGTGTCTTTTTCCTCTGTATTAATGCAGTTATTACTCATTGCTGTTGTGTAGCATAAAAATGCTATTGTAATCTAAAGTGGTAGAAAAGTTTTGATATCGCTTGACCTTTTTGAAATTATTTGTATTGTATATTTATAATAGATTGAGATTTAGCTCAGAGAGTATTGAGAGTATCATTGGATTTTATATCTAAGATATAATTTTCAGCTAGACACAAGTGTTTTTTTTGAATACGAAGTTTTATACCAAGTATTGACATAAAAATATTACATCTAATCCCCAGTGTGAAAACCACAGGTGTATAACCACATGCAATTTAATCTGGATTCAGATGTGCTGCTGTCAAATTATATTTATATTCCATTACATTTTAGATAAGCGCTACAGTTGTTGCTACAACTGAAATTAGTTTGCTTTTCCCTCTTTCTATTATAGGCTCTTAATAACACCATGTACCAAAACTGAAATGTTGTGTGATTAGGACGTTTCTTGCAAAAAGGGTCTATATTTCTGAAATGAACAGTATGTAAACGTGCATTTTCTTTACTAAAAGGTTGATTTGACCTCAGTTCTTCTTTTGGTCCTCAGCTAATGGAACAGCAGGAAGTCAGCTTTCTACACCTCGCTCCGGCAAATCACCGAGTCCGTCTCCCACCAGTCCAGCCAGTCTCCAGAGACGACGGGTAACACCTCCTTGTTGACCTTTTATATTACCAGAGACCGTTTAATATTATTTCCATTGTTTTCTCAAGTGACAAAGAAAATTCTTATGAAGACAACTATAAATGTATTCTGTACATCATTTCACAAATGACAAGGGTGACCGTATACCACTTTCGAAACAAAGTACAAACAGAGATCGATCACATGAAGAGAGTATTACTGATGATATGGGGAGCCATTTAAACCAGAGCGGCAATGTTTCTGGATAAATGCAGTGACTTTAGTGTAGTGTGTCTGTGATTATGTTACTGGGTGAATTTAAAGTCCACCAACAGAGGTATACACTCACTGACCACTTTATTAGCTTCACCTCCTTGTTCCTACAATCATTGTCCATTTTATCAGTTCCTCTCCCCATATACAAACACTTTGTAGTTCTACAATTACAGACTGTAGTCCATCTGTTTCTCCACATACTTTGTTTTAACCCCTTTGTCTGTTCTCTAATGGTCAGGACCCCACAGATAAGATGCTAGCTGGGTGGTGGATGCACTGTTGGGTTTGTGTTGTTCTGGTATGAGTGGATCAGACACAGCAGTGCTGCTGGAGTTTTTAAACACCTGTGTCACTGCTGAACTGAAAATAGTGCACCAAACAAAAATGTCCAGCCACCAGCATCGTGTAGGCAGCGTCCTGTGAGCACCGATGTAGGATTAGAGGATGACTAACACAAACTGTATAACAACAGATGAGCTACTGTGTCTGAAATTACATATACAAGGTGGAACGATATGATAGATGTGTCTAATAGAGTGCACAGTGCATCAACACAGTGTTTAAAACTCCAGCAGCACAGCTGTGTCTGATACAATCCTACCAGCACAACACACTTTAAGTGCCGACGAGATATGGAAAAATTAAAGATACTTGATTCTCAGGCCTCACCTCCTCAAAGTCCGACTCATCAGGAATGACATCTTCTGCATAGGGCACAACTCTAAGAGCCCTGTCCAGAAAGACGGTGTTTGTGAGATGCTGGGAAACGCTGACCAATTCCTACCTCCATCACCAGTTAAAATCATCATGATATTTCTTGTCTAAAAGGTTTTATTTATTTTATTATTTTCATGAATTTGTATCTGTTGGAAAAGGTCCTTTGATATGACTCACAGTAGCTTACTTATGCCAAGAATGTTCATGAAGCTAATAAGAGAAGCTGAGAAGGTGCTGGCTTTGAGGCAAGAAATCAATGATGACTGTCCAGCTCGCATAACTTTGGAACTCACTCCACATAAGTAGCTGAACCATCATCAAACACACTTTTTGTTGCTCTGGATGTAAACCAAATACTTCCCTCTTCTAGAACTTAGCATGTTAGTGATGTTGCCTCCCAGGTCCAGAGATCCCAAGTTTGATCCCGACCCTGGACTCTGTGTCTCCCTGTCTGTGTGTTTTTGTGTTCTTCCCACTCTGGTTTCCTAGCATGCATTAGCTTACCTGGTCTCTCTGAACCAGCCCAGTGTGTGTGTATTTGCTGAGTGCAGTTGTAACCTTGGGTGGCAAGATGGCTTGGTGGGTAGCACAGTCGCTTCACAACGAGAAGGTCCTGGGTTCGATTTCAGGTCGAAGAGCCTGGGTTCTTTTTTGTGTGGAGTGTGCATGTCGTTTCCATGTCTGTGTGGGTTTACTCTGGTTTCCTCCCAAAGTCAAAAGACATGCATGTTAGGTTAATTGGTGTCAAGCACATTCACCTCAGATTATTTCATGAGCAGCAGTTTGAAACAATGGCTTGCTGTGTGCTCAGGGGGATGTGTGCTGAAATTGTAAAGGATTAACAAACTTTTAAGCACCACTGTTTATATTGAGCAAACACATTAGTGTCTATGATTCAGACTAATTCAAGTTGTGTGTTTGTGAACAACACTCCGAAAGCAGGCTGAGAATCAATAGCTGTTTTCCAATATATTGAATTTTCCTTATATATTTCATATAAGAACCAGTATTGACCCGATGCCGTTATTTCGTACTGGATTAATCTATCCCTTACAAATAGAAATCTGACACTGAGGTGTTTGTTCTCTGTATTTCTCTGGCAGAGTTCTCAGCACAGCGGCTCGTCTCTGTCTCTGGCCTCCACTAAGGTGTGCAGTTCCATGGATGAAGGTGATGGACCCGCCAGCGAAGGTCAGTTATTTTTCACTGCCAACTCCCATAATTATAAAGCTTAAACCAACTGTTGTATCTGTTGATGTTCCATGGTATGGATTTACACACTCGTGTATCTGCTGTGTACAATCTCAAATTAAGCTGAAATTAAATTGCAAAACAAATTTTAATTCCTCTGGACATCAACTTGTTATTTATATGTAGCAAGTGTCTTCATGACTAACAGTCGTAATATGTCGTTGTAGCTGAGGCAGTGGAGGAAGGTCCTCAAGTTCCTGCCTCAATAGCAGAGAGATACAAGGTGGGGAGGATGATTGGAGACGGGAACTTTGCCGTGGTGAGGGAGTGTGTGGAGAGATCCACCGGCCGAGAGTACGCCCTCAAAATCATCAACAAGGGCAAATGCAGGGGCAAGGTAAAATAATTTTATCTGCCAGTTTCAAAAGAGATTAATACAAACCTGCAAAGTTGCGAATGGCTATTAGTGTTTGAAATTGCTAATTCATAATTTTTCACAGTATTTACTTTATTTCAGTTGGTAACACGATCACTGCTTGTTCTGCACAGGAACACATGATTCAGAATGAGGTGTCCATTCTGAGACGGGTGAAGCACCCCAATATCGTCCTGCTGATTGAAGAAATGGACACTTACAATGAGCTCTACCTGGTCATGGAGCTGGTGAAGGTAAGCATCATGTTCTTAATCCTTGTGTAGTCGTAACATTCTGTGTACTCCCCTTATTCTAAAGGTCATAACTGATCCGCCTTCATGTAATTATGTGAAAAGGCAGTATTTCACTTTTTCTAATGTTGTGGCCACTTTAGGAAAAGTCATCAAATTTCAAGTTGGAAAAAGATCATTTAGAGTTTTTTCTCTGCTGGGAACCTTAATGGTGGGTCATTTTTGACCCTTAAGACTACCCAAGGGTTAATCTTTTAATTTATTATTTGAAAATTCCAGGGAATGAACAGTCGAGTAAAGCTATCCAAGCTTTCAACCTTATGGATGACTATTATGAGATCAAATATCTACATCGTGCACTGGGTAGATTGAGTAGTTTGATTTGTGTATCCACACAGGGCGGTGACTTGTTTGACGCCATCACATCCACCAATAAATACACAGAGCGGGATGCGAGTGGCATGCTGTATAACCTGGCCAGTGCCATCAAGTACTTACATTGTCTGAACGTAGTGCATCGAGACATCAAACCTGAGAACCTGCTGGTGAGTATTTCACTGTTAACAGGTGATAGTGACAGAGCTTTCAAACGTAAAAGCTAGGTGTAATGATACACTGTGGTCACGATTCAATTTGATCCTCAATACTGAGCTCACGATTAGATTTTCTTCTGATAATACATTTGATAAAAATACATTCCTTTTTTATTTCTGGAATGTAGACAGTGCAAAATAATGCAGATTTCATAGTAGAAGTTTTTAAACAAAACCCATTAGTCCCCTGCAATTAAAAGAAATGACTAGAAACCGAATTTTAAAATTGTGAACAAGTGTTCTATTGTAGCTTATCTTAAATAAAAGAGTGAAACCATTCCTTTTTTATTTCTGAAGAATAACAATTAAAAATAATGTGTACTTTTCCTTTATAAAATGTAAACAAAAAGACTCTATAGTTTCCTGCAATTATGATAATGTTCCAGCAAACAATGTGCTGTTGTTTGTAAAGTGCTATCTTAAATTGAAAATCAAAGTAAAGAAATAAGTTCACTGAGCTTAGTTCAGTCTTTAAACATCCTTAGTCTCAAATGCACCAGTTTCCATTGCAGAATGGAAGATATGCATATAGGATAATTACATGATTGCACACTCTGATGTTTAAAAATGCAATAAACATAATATAAGTGATATCTCCACAAAGCACATTATATTTTTGCATCGCAATGCGTTGTGTCACAATGTATGTGTACACTCTTAATAAATCAATCCCTGTCTTTAGTGTTTCTTTCAAAACCACAAGCCTGAACTGCTAAAAGGATCCCTAAATCTAACATGATTGATATGAGACACCAAACCAGAGAACCTGCTGTTGGTTGTTAACAGTTTAAAGGTGTGGTAAGCAATAGTGACAGATACAGTTAGTAGTATAAAACAATGGTTGTGAAATTCTCCATCCAAACCCTTCAGTGGTTCCTCTAAAGTCACACTCCTACAACTGCATAGGCTTGTCCTGATTGGTTGGGTTTTGGTCCAAATCATTTTCTTTCCATTTATAAATCACCAGACCAAAGTTTTTCTTTTATAGCCCAAAGTCTGTATGTGAAGACAACTTGAATTGCTGACTCTACCTTTAAACAGTTATCTAAAACATAAACATATTTCACCTTAACACAAATAAAATGGCTCAGGTAAGTGAGTTGCTCAGGAAGGGCCACATTTCTTTAGGAGATGAGAAAGATGTGCAGGAGATGAAACATCTGTGGCGTTGTTCACCTTCATCTTTTGTTAACCTTTATAAAAGACTGGTTTGGACTATTTATCACTTATAAGCCAAAAAATAGATGTACTGTATATGAGGGTTATACATCTCCAAAAAAAAAGAGGCCGCTTCAAATTTTCTTAAAATCAACTTCTCTGCGTTCATGGCAGCAATTCCATTCCAGTACTTGATGAATTCCAACACAGACACACCTCATTCCACTTAATGAAGTACTGTGATAAATACACTACCTGAAACAAATCTTATTTATTGATGAAAAGTACAAGACATAAAATCTGTGATTGAAAAATTGATTTCTGAACTTAAATTAGAACTGAAAGGAATCTGAACTGAAATTAATATTGCCTTGTTAAAAATGACTTGTTTTCTTTGTATTATTATTTGTATTATTAATCGAGGTGTGAAAACATGGCATCTTTATTTTTGACCCATTGCCAATTACAGCGAAAATGCTCTTATTGCTGCACATAAATATTTTTTATTTGGAATTTGATAGTAATGTATAGACAAAAACAAAAATCTTCTATTTCAATTAAAGTACCTACAAATAGTAAAACCAGAGAGTTCTTCAGAGCTGTAGAGATCTAAATAAGTATAAACATTTTGTGATGACATATTATACCATTCTGAATCATCTAATCTTTATACACCAAGATGGAAGAGAGATGCGAAGGTGGTTCACTATTAGGGTGGTTACTAAATCTAGCTATTAAGTTTCCTCATCCGCTCGCCCACAGATAACATCTGGAAGCTCTGTACATGTTCAGTGCTGCAGTTCTTCATGTACTGTGTGAAATATGTGTGTTTTAAGGTCTATGAGCACCCTGATGGCAGCAAATCCCTAAAGCTGGGAGACTTCGGCTTGGCCACTGTGGTAGACGGCCCTCTGTACACTGTCTGTGGAACTCCGACATATGTAGCACCAGAAATCATCACAGAGACGGGGTGAGTCACACTTGCTGCCAACATTATCTGAGATCAAAGATCTTACAAGCTTTACACAAAGCTTATCTGTTTGGCACGGAAGGAAGCCTCCTGAGAAAGGGTCACACTGAGTCGCCTTTGTGCGTTTGATGGCATGTGGCAATAGCTTTTGAGAGCAGATGTCACCAATGGTCAGTTTTCTGGACTGAATTCCAAGCACTGGCAAAAACCAAACACAGCACACCACTCGAAATACACCATTACCTACTGTGAAGCATGGTGGTGGTAGCATTATACTGTAGGGGTGTTTTTCTTGAGCAAAGTCAGGATTAAAGGGAAAATGAAGGAAGTACATCCAAATTTTTTGGGACAACATGCAGCCCTCTGCTAGACAGCTGAAGAAGAACAGGTGGTTAAGTTTTCATCATGACAGCATCCCTAAAATCACTGCCAAAAAACAACACCTAATGCAGCCTAATGTGAACTGCAACAGGTTAAAAACTGTCAACAGGGCAAATAATGAGCTTAGTCTTCTGTAACTGTAAACTTTTTCTCTCTGATTCTAGCTATGGGCTGAAGGTCGACATCTGGGCAGCTGGAGTCATCACATACATCCTGTTGTGTGGCTTTCCTCCTTTCCGTGGGTACGTACAGCATTTGTGGCTTCACATTACAAGACTTAAGTCACACAAATCTGATTTATTTGTGTACGTGTCAGATATTTAATTTTGTAACTTGTGAGCAAAAGCCAACTTTCCATTCAGACCATCATTAGAAATCAGAAGTAAAAGCTACAAAGCAGCACGGTTTGCCTTAATCATGAACTGCTACTGAGACCCAGAGAAAGCAATGAGAAAGCAGTGAGGGACTGTGCTACTAGTTAATTCATTTCAATAATAGTGTACTTATGTACAGTGGGCACCATTTGTCTGAGCTCACTAGTGAAATTGTTTCCCTCAAATTTACTACAACGATTTCCATTATAAATCATATTTAATCAGCACAGTTTAAGTGAAAAACTTGTAAAACAGAAATGTAATGTAATCATCAATCAAAAATTACAAATGTGCTTGTTGCCCCTCATTGAGATTTTATGACGGCTTGAATTCTTCAAAAAGTAAACAGCATTCTACGTCAAGTTGGTTCCAGCTTTCTCAAATGGTGGTTGACAGATCAGCTTTGTGGAATGGAGCTTTGTCATAGACCAATTTTTGATCATTTAAACCATAAATTTTCATCTGCTTGTCAGCCATGACTTTGGGTTGATATGCTTTTTTGAAGAAAAAGCTTCAACACTCAACATCACCAAATCTATTTTCTATAGATGGAATGAGAGAAGTGTATTGACTGTTGAGGTAATGATTGCAGTCTCTCCTGGTACTGTGCCTGACATGCAACCTCATATCATAAATATATATGTTGCATTGAGATACCAGTGCACCAAATATAAGTTCCAGCTCCTCGGGCCAATGCAGATTTGTGATTTATTGTTGAATATCACTTTCATCCAATCAAGCACACTCAGTGACTGCTTATAGTTAGCCTACTTTAGCCTTGGTTCTTCTGTTTAGGTGTTGGTGCTGGTTCTTGTTTGACTTTTCTGTGTTTAAATCCCATATCATTCAGTCAATTTCTTACAGGTCTATTGTAGACTGCTGTTTCCACCCATTTTGTTTTTTGTGCATTTCTATCCTGCTGCTTTGATGCTTTACTTGGTTTACCCATATGTTTTCCTTTTATTATCTTCCCATTTTGTTTTAACTTGTTGACTGGGAACAACCAACATCTTTTACCACATTCTATGTTGGATTTCCTTCTTGGAGGAGTTTTATAATTCTTTCCATTGTTTCTGTTGTCGACTCTTGTTGCGGCCATGTTTTCTTTCAATGAGCCACATCTTACAGCTCTTAAAAATTTGGAAGCACTGCCTTTCAACTGCAGACTACTTTGTATTTATCGACCTGTGCTGGTATTTTAGAAATACTTTTAGAAATGCAAATTACAAGGAGATCCTGTACGTTTTCCCTCGACATTGAGTGATTCCATATCTCTACTGGGTCTGGAAAGAAATACCATTAATAAAGAATTTAGTTTGTTTAAGGTATGTTTCAGTAAGCCATGTGTTAATCCCATAACTTTTGCCAGGGATACATTTCTGTCTGTTCATGATGTCGATCATGTGAGTGTAATTATAAACGAATACATCACTTATAATCACTAATGTGATCACTACACTCACTACAGCGCTTATGACTTTTGGAATAAAATTAATAAAACTATGCATGTGTGCTCAGGAGCACTGACGATCAGGAGGCATTGTTTGACCAGATACTCACAGGACAGCTGGACTTTCCCCTTCCATACTGGGACAATGTGTCAGACTCTGCAAAGGTATGCAAGCAGAGAAGAATATTCGTTATGTGTGAATAATGTAAAGTAATACAATGAATAACGAGTTCTTGTGATGTTTGGGTTCTTGCCTAAAAATGAGTAAGATACTGTTGAATTCTATATTGCCATTTCCTAATGGGGTAAATACTTTGGGGGTACGAAAACGTATTGAATGAACAGTCAAGACCACTTTGGTATACTGTCATTTCAGGTGAAACATGGATTTGTTGATAACACTGCCTCTGTGCAATATGTGTTTATTCAGCACCTGCAATAGAAGGTAGACTAAACTTAAAAAAACAAAACATCTAATTTACCAGGGATGATCAAACCAATGTATAAGACTGTTTCAGAGTCAATGGAGCAAGTGATGGTCAAGTTTGAAAGTGTTCCTGTCACTCCCTTATGATATAGGATATGGTTTATACTGGATATGAGACAGAACTGACAGCTCATATAAATTCTGTGACCCAGTGATAATGAATCCGAACCTTGAATTGCAAGGCTGTTTCTGACTTGTATCATTTAGGTGCCAAAAATCCAGCAAATTGCTGTTAACGGAGTTCAAGATCAAGTGATTTGGTGCAAGATCTCACACTCTGTTCAAACCTTTTAAGTCTGCTGTCTAGACTACTGTGAATCATGTACTGTCTCTCTCTTTGTACAGGAGCTGATTACTTGTATGCTCCAGGTAGAGGTCGATCAGAGATACACAGCTCTCCAGGTGTTAGATCATCCATGGGTCAATGTGAGCCAGATTTCTGACATTTTGTCCACAAACGACCTTGCAGTTATGATACAAAACCTGAACTTTGTTAAATTCATGTTTCTACTTTCAGGATGATGGCTTGTCAGAGAACGGGCACCAGCTGTCTGTGGCTGGGAAGCTCAAGAAACATTTTAACACTGGGCCCAAAGCCGGCAACACAGCTCCTGGCGTCTCTGTTATAACAGTAAGATATATTACTGTACTGAAATGTCCAAACTCTTTTAATATTTATTACTTTGCCTAATACAGTGGGGGCATAAGTCTGAGACCACTAGTGAAAATGCTTGCTTTTGAACTTTGTGGAGAAGGATTTGTACTGCAGCAGGATCATGACTCAAAACACATCTCAAAGCTTTGCATCAACTACTACTGAAGAAGATCAAGGAGTGCTGACTGTCATGGACTCTGCTCCGCAGTCATCAGACCTAAACCTCATCAAGCATTTATGGGGCTCTTAAAGACATAGAAGGCCACTCATTCACTGTTATGACAAGAGGTTCTTTGAAATATTGGGAAATCATTCTGGATAACATGAATAATCAGATTCTGTGCAAACTTGTAGAGTCCATTCCAGCTCGAGTGCACGCTGTCATTGCAGCAAAAGGGTGAACATACCAAATACTAATATATTCTGAAATGTATGTAACAGAGGTGTGCAATATTGGAAATTGATATCTCTATTTTCTGGGATTTCTGTTGATAGTGGTAATTAGACGTCTATATCTTGGGTCTAAAGAATTCAAAAGTTGTCTTTTTTGTACCTTGGCCGATTTAAGCCTGTTGTGGACAGCTGACTCCCAAAGTTTGAGACAGTCTTCATATTCTGCATGGTGGTTAGTTTACAGATGGAAGGTGAGCTGTCAAGCTGTCTTTAATGGCAACTGAGTTCCAACATAGTTTGCAGATTTCCATCTTTTGAGCAACACCTGTCTTTTCAAAGCCAAACCACTTCCAACAACGTAGAATGTGAGGCTGGTGGTGTCTGCATTTTGTCTTCTGGAGCAGTTTGTTTGCTCAAAACAACAATTATTGTAGATGATACATATCTCACACCCCTAGAATGAAATGTTTTTTTTCAAAGACTCAACTTTTCACTGAAATTGCCATGCTGATTACCTGATTTATAATGAAAATCACTGGAAATTCTAAAATCCTAGAAAAATGCAAAATGTAAGAATTTTCACTAGTGGTCTCAGACTTTTGGCCCTCACTGTAAGTAAAAGAATTGTGTCATTTTAAATCAGTTTATTGGTTGTGGTGCTTTTCTAATAATTTGAATGCCACCTTCTTGGATTTCTTTACTGCCCTATTTAGACAGCATTAGTTTCACAACGTCATGATGAATTATTCAAATGTCTTCATCTCAATCTGTTATGTCATATATGTCTGTAGGTGTACAGGTTTCTCTCAGAACCATGTATTACTAACATATTAATTTGGTAACATTAGTAACGTGGGATTACTCGGGGTACTCCGGTTTCCTCCCACCGTCCAAAGACATGGTGATTGGTTAATTGGAGTTTCTAAAGCATATGAGTGTGTGAGAGTATGGATGGATTGGCACCCTGTCTAGGGTTGTTCCTGGCTTCCACCCTATGTTGCCAGCTAGACACCGGGTTTCTCGGGACCCTGACCAAGGATTAAGCAGATAATAACATAAGTGAACTTAAAGGCAGTGCTGCTCAGTCACAAGAAATGTGAAATCAACATGACATAAAGACATTCCAGAGAAAAAACCTTGTTGTTTAAAATTCCAACATATTATCATTCTGAAATACACTCACTGATCACTTTATTAGGAACACCTACTTGTTTCGACACTTATTGTCCATTTTATCAGTTCCACTTACCATACAGAAGCACTTTGTAGTTCTATAGTTACAGGATGTAGTCCATCTGTTTCTCTACATAATTTGCAGGCCCCCTTTACTCTGTTCTCTAATGGTCAGGACTCCCACAGAACCACGACAGATCAGGTACTATTTGGGTGGAGGGTTATTCTCAGCACTGCACTGACACTGATGTAGTGGTGGTGTGTTAATGTGTGTTGTGCTGGTATGACTGGACCAGACACAGCAGTGCTGCTGGAGTTTTAAAACACTTCAGTACCAATGCTGGACTGAAAATAGTCCACCAACCAAAAATTTCCAGCCACCAGCATCTTATAGGCAGCGTTCTGTGAGCACTGCTGAAGGATTATATATGACTAACACAACCAGTGCAACAATAGATGAGCTACTGTTGTTGAGCTACTGTCACTGAAGTGCTGAGAATGATCTACCACCCAAATAGGACCTAATCTGTGATGGTCCTGACCATTAGAGAACAGAATAAAGGTGACTAACAAAGTATGTAGAAAAACAGATGGACTACATAGTAAGTGCTTCTACATAGTAAGTGGAACTGATAAAATGGACGAATTTAGAAACAAGGAGGTCTCTTGGGGAATATGTTTACTGGCAAGGCTACTACATTGAGCTACATTTTGTTTCTAGACTTTAAGCTAAATCTGGTACCACTATTACCGCAGTCAAATTAGAAAGTTGTAGCTAAGTTCTTATTTTGATGGAAAGGTGTACAATCCTTTTCAGTAGTTTGTATGTAGTACAATATATAAAAGAACAAGACATTTCCTGTCAGTTTGCCCAGTTTGAGGTATTTGCACGATGAGCTGTGTGATGTTTTAATGAATTAAAGCAGCTAAATTCCGCCTTGTTGACAAATTAATTTGCATTATTCATATTAGATAACTGTGTTTTTGTCATAATATGGAGATTTTGCCATGTCAACATAAGTTAGGTGCTGATATCAAATGCTGTTAGATGTAAATTCACTGATTTATGCTATGAGTCGCAGTCCCGCTGAATTATAATTAGTCTATATGTTATGATAAAGGGTGATTATACTATATAAGGAGTGTGAAGTGTTAATTATGGGCTTGTTGCACCAGTATGAGCCTCCACACATTGTTGAGACTCATACTGGTGCGACAAGCCCATAATTCTACCATCAGGTCTTGGCCATCCTTATCCTTACATCAACAAACCTCTTGAGTCTGGCTCTGAACTCCACTGTGATGGGTTCACCATGTCCTCCTACAGCTCTGACCATCAGCTTCATTCTTCTCAATCTCTCTCTCGCTTCAGCATTTTTACTCTTTCTCCTTCCTGTTGTTTGCTGTCTGGCCTCTGGCTGCTCCTGTTTGTGTTTCTGTTTATGTTGACTGTCAGCACTGTTGTCGGGGATAATTAGCCATGTTTGTCCAGCACCCCTAACTTATTATACAGTTTACACACAAACATGCTTGAACTACTGACATAATGCAGGATTTCTCATGCAACTCATTTAAAGTGATTGCACATATTGTGTAAAGTAATTCATATTTCTTCCGTCTTTGTGTTTTCTTTGCATTCACTGGCATGCTCCAAATCATCCAAGAATTCAGTGATCATTTGTGTCTTTTATTATTAATTATTTTTAAGGCTTGGAAAAAGTAGTTTTTGTATTATTTATTTAAAAATAATTTACTAAGCATTGCGGATACAGTGTATATTAGTGATATATTATGTTCTTTTTATTCCCTTTTTTATTTGGTCATACAACTACTCTTATGAACTTAACTCTTAATACTTATGCATCTCAAGGGGATTTTCTTTGCCATTGTCACCTCTATCTGGGGTCTAGAGTTATTTTTCTAAACGTTTTTAGCTTGCAACTATAAGCAAAGCAAAGCATCTCCATTTTCTCCCCACTCATGCTGGTCAGGGTCGCTGGGGAGAGTCTGGGATCTGGAGCCTAACCCAGAATGGGTATAGACAGAGGTACACCCTTGCAGGACTCTGTAAAGGCACCACTTGACCATCACATTGTAAGTCATGCCCGTGATTTGAAGCCAGGTCCTCAGGAACCTGAGCTTATTTTCCATGATATAAATAGAAAAAGAAAATGAAAGTTCTTAGCCTGGTCAGGGTTGTGCCCAGCCCATTGCAGGGCCTTATAGCTGCACCACCTGACCTACACTTTGGCAGAGGTGGGATTTGAACCCTGGACCTTCTGCTCCAGAATCCAGTACCTTAACCGCTAGGCTACCACAGTCCCACTTTGCAAGCCCAGTCTGGAGCTTGAACCCAGGTCTTCAGGAACTGTGTAAATCGAATAGAGTTTGCTGGTTTTATCTTGAGGTTTGTTTCATATTTCTTCAGAATTTCATGGTAATTTTAGCTTATCATGATTTATGTTGTTCTATCATATTCATGAATTTGTAATGTATTTTTGTTGTACATTTTTAACGTGGGATGGACTGAAATGGGATATATATTTATGTATTTTATTTATTTAGTAGCGATTTATTTTTGAGTTTGTGCAAACTGAAATGAAGCTGTTATTCCATGTGCCATACATGATGTTAACCTAACCTAATGTGCCATCACATGATAATAGGCAAAATGTGTAAGGAAATAGTTTATGATCTTTATGACCTCTGTTCTCTATAGGCTAGTGGTTCTCAGTACCGTATGTATAATTTAGGGAATTGCCATTAGGTTGACATGTTCATATATCTGCTGATATTATGTGTTAATAAAACAAACCCATTAGATGGTGTTAGATACCACAGGATCAGGGTAGCACTGTAGGAGAGCTGAAGTGATGAGTGTTGCACCCGTTTCTCTTTGCTCAGCCGGACGAGGGGTTTACCATCAAGCGTTCTGGGTCTTTGGACTACTCCTCGCACCCAGGGATGTATTGGATAAGGTATGCCGACCTGGAGCGCCAACCTACAGTGTATCCACGGCAATGTGCTGGCAGTCATGAACCTTCAGTCCTCATTGCATTTTTGAGCCATGCTCTGCTTGTGCTTTCATGTCATGTTGATTTGCTGTGGTTTGTTAGCTTTCTGGCTGGTGCTGCCATTTCCCTTTGGGATTGTAACATGTACCTGGTACAAGACAGTGGAGGGTGCAGGTTACGTCCTGGTTGGATTGTATGTTGCTGTTTTTGTGCATCATGCTTTTACCAAGTAGAGCTTGAACTTTTGCTTTGTTTGCATCTATCAGAGAAACCAGCTGAAAACATAATGTGGTTCTGAATGTCAGTTAGCTGTAGAGATACAAATAGAAATACTCTATAGCCAAAAGTGTGTGGCCACCCAAAAATTCCATTATACTACTTACAATAGCGAGCACACGACCGGTAAGGTAGTTACTTAGACACACGCATGGAAGACATACACTTAATCTCACATCTCTTTTCGTAGATCTGCAGCATAGATTGGTTGTATACAGACGCAATCTTCGGAGTTAAAAGACAGATTTTTATTTCCCATTGTAATTTGTAATAATTAAGACCTCGGTCTTTGATCAGATGGCCATTAAACAGCGCTTACCTGTATTGCACCAATACTAAAGCACCACTGGAAGACACATCCCACTCCTTCTGAACCAACTATCATCCTATGCTTATCCTTTACTCTTATATACCTGACCTGAGAAATCTATTTCTGTACCTAGACCACCGCTCTTGATAAGGAGAGGCAGGTTTTCAGACGAAGACGCCACCAGGATGTGAAATCTGTCACCGCGCGTGCTCCGCACAGCAGCTTCCTGTCAAAGCCCACAGCTGGCCCCAGCCTCTCCCCCGCTGAGTTCACCTCCGAGTCCGAGGACTTGTCACCCAGCTCGGCAGAGACCGTCCGCTCGCCAACCTCGCCGTTCTAACAACCTGACGTCAAGAGAGTAAGATGTGGACAGATGTTTTGAGAATTATCAGACACTGTAAAAGCTTCTCGAAGCTGCTTTCATTTGCATGTTTGGATCCATTTCATTTTAAAGGATTTTGAAGGAAATGCCGACTTGTAAAGTCTAGTCATTTAAGATGATCGTCTGAAATCATTTCCCCAAAGGTTAGGAAGCACACACAGGAAGTCACCCTAATCTCAGAATGTGTTAGTGACCCCTTGGTTGTTCTGTACGTTGAGTATTTGGATTGTATCTGGATTGGGATTATTCCAATAATAAGCATTTACATTTGACAAATGCCTCCCCTATATTGATTAACAACTGAAACCATTTTATTTAGGTAACATTCAAGAAATGAATGGCCATGCATGCTCAAGGGCCACCTTGATTGTTTTGTGAATTGAACTCTCAACCTTCAAGCCAATAGTTAACCACTGCTCCAGCACAGTCCCTCTTGTGTTCAGCCTCTGTCAGTGCCCCTTAACTAGAGCTGCGCAATTGAAGGTTAAGGGTTTAGCCCAAGTCTCAGCAGTGACAGAATTGCAGAGCCAGGAGTATACCAGGAGTTTGTGTCACTAAACAAGTCAAGCACAATGGAATAAGGTTTCTTCTGTAAAGAGGCATGAATATTCGATAATAATCTGGATTTAGAAGCTTTATATGGTGAGTAAGCTAACGACTGATGTCACTTTTGGTGCTATAGTATAGTCAAACGGTTCAGCTGCAGCATAGAGTATGTAGACCTCATCACAATTCCAGTCGCTAACGTTCTGTCGCCCTCTTGTGGCTCTGAATAGGAATCGCAAGCAAATGCAGTACATACAGTAGGTCTGTATCTCCACTCAACCTCAGATCATCCTAACGCTTTAGACTGGATTCTCAGTTAGGAATAAGGCTATTTGAAGGATGCTTACATAACATACACAAACAGTTCTAAATAACCACTCTGGAGCCATTCTGGATTGTGGTTCAGCTCATAGCAGTCTGACCATTCTCTTTCGACCTCTCTCATCAACAAGGCATTTTGTTTCACAGAAATGCTGCTAACTGGATGTTTTTTTCTTTATTGCACCATTCTGTGTAGACTCTAGACACTGCTGTGAGTGATAATCCCTGTAGAAATATTCCACCACTATTCCAGAGTCACCTAGATCACAGTTTTCACCCATTCTGATGGTCCGTATCTGCATTGACTCATTAAATAATTGCATGAAAGAATAGGTGTGCAGGTGTTCCTAATGAAGTGTTCAGTGAGTGTAAATGCTTGATGTACTGTTTGGGTTAGGTCGACCCAAACGTAGGCACCCTTCAAATAGTGTTATTAGACCTAATCACTATGGGGAACCCGTGGTCTGGTCTTACTCTACCACAGATACAGCCCCCTGGACTGGACTTACAGAACTCTGAAATTTGAAGGATGATGGAATCCCCTGGCAAGGCAGAACACAGGTGGGGACAAGACAGATCTACACTGGGACCTTACTGGTGGGGAGTAGGCAACCTAGACAGAGACATGGACTGGAAATCTTAGGCCACCATTAGATTAGATATAGCATTGTTTGAGTAATGGTATAATGACCATATGTAATAATTTATAAGGGTCTTTATTGGAATACAACTTGAAAATACAGGCCATTTGTATCCAGTATTAAAAAACAGAAAAAAACTTCTATAGGCTACTGTGGCAAGTATTTAGTGTGTACTTACACTTGAACAGCAGCAACATCTGGCAGGTTCATGAGGATGTCAAGTTAATCTTCTACAGTCTGAAGAAGCTTGATCAGGAATGGTCTTTTTGGAAGGGTAGCAGCGAAGAAACCACTTTTTTGGAGAGGGAACAAGGTGAAAAGGCTAAGATATGCTAATGCTCACAAAGATTGGAATGAATATCAATGGAAAAGTCATCCACAATGCTATATATGGTCCGTAGCATCAAATCTAGTGGTGTCCTAAGATTTTTACGCAGTACTGTATGACTGGTGAAACAGGAAGTGGGGGAACACCCTGCAGAACCAAGGAGGCTCAACATTTGGAGCCAATGCTGTACCAAATGAGCCACTCTGTATCGTATCTGGCGAAGTTAGGTTTGTTTCGATCAGCATAGTGAAGCTCCCCTCATGGGCACAAGACAGCGAGGTGCTCTTCGTTGTTACCTGGCACGACCCCCTAGTGGTGACTAGAAGGTATAGGCCCACTTTCACAGTTGTGTTCCTTGCATGTTTCATCCTGTTCTCTGGGGGATTCACCCCCTTCATTTAGGATCTAGCCCATCCCTATGGCCTTGTCCTGGATTTTTCTTGTATGTCTGGGTTCGGCTCACCAGAGGATTCGTTCTTGCTTCAGTATGCAGAATTCCTCCGCTGGGTCAGTAGATGTTTACCCAAATATCTGTTTTCATTTCTGTTCAAGTCTTCATTTTTTATAATATTGCTGTTTACTGGAATGTTCTACTAACATGATTGTAATATCTGGAATGTAACACATGATACTGTGTAGTGAATTGGTTATGATGTTATTAAATGATCTTCAGTGTTTTTTTATTAACAGGTGCTGTTTGAAATACACTCGAAAATGACGTCTGACATCTTTATGTCAAGCTTGCTGCTTGTTAGGCACGCTGTGTGCATTTAGAGCTGAGACAGAGGGATGGTGGTCTAAAAAATACACTCTATGGCCAAAATGATGTGGACAACACATTATGTTCATCATGATCCAAAATCCTAAGCTTTAATAAGATGTTCCATCTTTGCAGCTACACTATATAGCCACAACTCTTAGAACATTCAAAAATGACATACACAGAGATGGCTATTATGAAGTTGGTGCCCCTAATCCCCTAATAATCTGTTGTAACGGCATCTTCTGAGTGGATCTTCCACTAGATTTTGGAAGATGATTGTGAAGCTAAATGTTTGACAGTGAGCTCTGGCTCACAGTTGGCATTCTAGTTCATCTCAGAGATGCCTGCTGAAGTGCTTTGTGTAATCCTTTAGGAGGGCTGGGCAGACCGGTGATGCACTGACTTGTTAGAGGTGTCATATGAGGCTTTCGCATAGTTCTTACAACTGTTGGAGAAAGTGGTCTGCACCACAGGAACTGGGGACGATTGCAGTTCTTAGAAGGTTGTGAACAGGGACTTTAGCTCCTAATTCAAAATAAGGCCTTCCTCCCAAATTAGTTGAACTATTTGGTGTGAAAGCACCTAGTTTGAGTCACTGAGGTGTTTGATACAACCCATTCTACTGCCACTGTTTATGGAGATTACATGCAAGCATGCTTCATACTGTGAACCTGTTAGCAGTATGTCTGGCTTAAAGCACAGCCTCCATGCTGGATAGTCCTTGCATTTTGGAACTTAAGTAAGGTTTGGTACTGATGTGAGGAGATTTGTCCTGGCTCACATTTGTTGCAGTTCGTCCTGAAGGTGTTTGGATGGGGTTGAGATCAGACTATGTGCAGGCCAGTCTTGTCCTTGGACACCAAACAGTGTATTTACGGAGTGCCTTTAGTGCACGTGAGCACTGCTGAAACAGAAAGGACTTTATCCAAGTCATTAAAAAACCATTCAGGCAATACAGGCCATTCTGACATCTCTATCCATCAGTCGGCTATATAGAATAGAAGCATGTGCCATTACTCCAGAGAATACATTTCCACTGATCCAGAGTCGAATGCCTATATGCTTTACATCACTCTAGACAAGGTACTGCACTATGGACCTCCTTTAAATCCAAGGCAAGGACCCTGAGCAAGGCCCTTAACTCACAATTGCTCGGATTGTAAGGCGCTGTGGATGAGAGCATCAGCTAAACGATTAAATGTTAATGTCCTGATGAACTGTTGAAATGAGGTGACATTGCTTCAGCATTTCCAAAGTCCTGGTCGGACTATCGTCCAGAACGTTGAGGGCCCCAGCACTGCCAAACTGCCACTGTGTTGGGTTCTTGAGCTAGGATTTGACCTCGTAAGACTAACAATGGGAGGCTGCTCTAGATATTTCTACTTCACAATAACAGCAGTTAAACTAAGTGGTAGATTTTTTTGCGATAATACTTGTTGGAAGTCAAAACACTCCAGTGTTGTCTGGAGAGATGTTTGTTTTTAATGCATCTTTTAGCAGTGAGTGTGTCTGAAATACCAGAACCTACGTTTTAAAAGAGAGGGGTGTTCACATCCTTTTGGTCATGCAGTATATGATTTTATAACGTATATAACACTGTGCAGAAGTCTAAGGCCATCATAAGATTAGATATACCATGGTTTTAGAAATTGTATAATGATCATATATAATTATTTCTTGGTTTCTTTATTAGAATATAACCAGCAAATACAGGAAATTGCAGTACGCAGTATTAAGCAAACAAATGTACACAAATCAGAAAAAAACCCAGCTAAAACTAGTGTCAAATAAGTGTGAGAGCTCCTTACTGTTAAGTTGACCCTTCTACACTGAAGATACTTGATCAGGAATGGTCTTTTTGGAAGGGCAGCAGCCAAGAAACCACTTTTTCGGAAGGGTAACGGTCAAAAGGCTAAGATATGCTCTCAAAGACTGGAATGAAGATCAGTGGAAAAAATATTATAGAGTGACAAATCCAACTTTGAACTTTTAAGGTCCAATCATCAACAACATACCATTTCTAAAATAATAAATCTAATGGTGGCCAAAAGCTTTTGCACAGTACTGTCATAACTATGTACAACAGCAGCAGACATAGGGATCATGATGCGTTTATTATTTAGAGCTGGTTGCCTATGAACATGCTTTAAAAAGATTTAAAGTGCTTCAGAAACCCTTTGCCTTTTGAAGAATGTTAACATATTGAATGTGAACTACTACTGAATTTTGCTTATATGCTTTTGTGAATCCATTTCTGTGTTATTACAACCATTACCATCATGCTTAGAATTGTTACCGTACCAAGGACAATATAAAACTACCTAAACCTACAGCCTGTAACTTCTGTTCAGAGTCCATCAGTTGTAAGGAAAGGTGACAAGTTATGTGTCTGTTGTTTCTGGTTTTAAATGGACCATCCACTACAGGAAAACCGGGTCCATTGATGAACACAATAAAGACAGAAGAGCATGAACATTGCCTTTAAAGAAATGTTGAACCTCTGAATTGTTTGACGTTCTTGTCGATGGCAAACTAGTGACATTGCTAGCTCACATTCAAACTCAACTGAACAGATGCTTACATTGTACATTTTTTGTAGTTGTAAGAGGGACTTGTTTTTTGAATATTTGGTAACACCCAGCTTTTTCAGGGAGTGGCTTTGCTTCCAAGTAGCATTTGTTTAACAGTGGAGACTCTGCAACAAGCCAAACTGAAATAAACTCCTGTGAAACAAGATCCCTGTTCTTAAGCTTGATTCATATTAATATGTTCAGTTTAAAGCAATTTTACATCCATAAGCGCTTTTTCCTGTAACTGCACTTTGTTTCAAGTATTCATTCATTCACTTTCTTATCCACTTAATCCTGAACAGGGTCACGTTCTTTTTATTCTCTTAAGTTTTGCATCCTATTTAATTTGAATCATCTTTGAACAACCCCAAATCAGAAAATGTTGGGACAGTATGCAAATTGAAAATAAACACAGTATTTCTTACATTGACTTTTATGAACCCAAGATACTTCATGTTTAGTCTGGTCAGCTTCATTTCATTTGTTAATAAACATCCTGCAACACATTCCAAAAAAAGTTGGTACTGCAAAGCATTGACCATTTTGTAATGTTGCCATTCCTTCCAAGACTTTTTGGTGCCGACGATACCAAGCAATGACGTGTTTCAGCTGTTCCCATTCGTCCTGCAATATGTCTTAAGGCGTGAACCAGTATGGGGTCATTGTTGCAAATTCTCAACACGTTCTCTAATGGGGACAGGTCAGGCCTTTTGGAAGGCCAGTTCAGTACCCGTACCCTCTTCTTCCACAGCCATGCCATTGCAATGTGTGCAGCATGTGGTTTTGTGTTGTCTTGATGAAAAATGCATGGAGGTCCCTGGAAAAGATGACGTCTTGAAGGAGGCATACAATATGTTGCTCTAAATGTACTTTTCTGCATTAATGCTGCATCACAGAAGTGTAAGGACTTTTGCCAATGCAGGAATGGATGTTTATTAACAAATGAAATTAAGCTGACCAGACAAAACATGAAACATCTTGGTTTATACGGTCTGCAATTAAATAAAAGTCACAGTAAATGTAAGGCACACTGCATTGTTTTAAATTAGCGTTTTCTGTTGCGTCCCAACTTTTTCTGATTTGGGGATGTATTTCTTGTTTGTAAAGTATGAACCAGTGTACAAAAAGTGCTATTTAAATAAACTGGCCCATTACAACAAGGATATTAGCATGTGGATACATGATATGTTAAAGATTAATCATATATACATTTTTATTTGGGTAGAAATAATGTAGCTATAGTCACCCAAAAGAAAACTAAATACACAGACTCGAGCATCGTTTATAAAACATGTCCATCTTTCTTTTCATTCTTATTAGGAATACACACAAAGACCATCAAAAACCTGACACACTGTACTGACAGACCCTCTACAAAGGTCTTTTTAGTAGACAAACCCTCATGTTAGTACAAATAAGCAATAGCTCAAGAACACAAGCCAACAAAACCTGCTAGGATATGATGTGGGTAAATCAACAAAACACACAAGCAAAGTTTTTTTTTTTTTTACATAAAAATCTAAAAAAATAAGCACATAGTTCCTAATACTAACTTAAGTTGGCTCATTAGCCAGTCATTGTTGTTGGTAATGAGATCTTTGTGAGATCTTATTTGTTGGTTAGCACTGCATTCTAATATCGGCCAAAAAAAAGCTACTGTTAGACAACTCATGGTCAGGATGCCAGACATTCACAGGGCGGGCAGACCGCTCCCCTTGTGACCCTGACCAGGAAAAGCGTAGTTTAAATGTAATAAATAAATAAATGCATGAATAAAGCCAAGGTGCAATAGTCCTGTGATTAACTGGCATCCTAAACAGCCTTGTGTCTGCCTTCATCCTGTGTTAGGGTTAGGGGGTTAAGGATAGGGTTAGGGTGTTAAGGTTAGTGGGTTAGGGTGTTAGGGTTAGGGATAGGGTGTTAAGGTTAGTGGGTTAGGGTTAGGGTGTTAAGGTTAGGGGATTAAGGTTAGGGGTTAGGGTTGGGGGTTGGGGTTAGGGTTAGGGGGTTAAGGATAGGGGTTAGGGTGTTATGGTTAGGGGATTAAGGTTGGGGGTTAGGGTGTTAGGGTTAGGGGGTTAAGGATAGGGGTTAGGGTGTTAAGGATAGGGGATTAAGGTTAGGGGTTAGGGTTGAGGGTTAGGGGTTAAGGATAGGGGTTGGGGTTAGGGGTTAAGGATAGGGTTACGGTGTTAGGGTTAGGGATAGGGTGTTAAGGTTAGGGGATTAAGGTTGGGGGTTGGGGTTAGGGGTTTTAGGGTTTTAGGGGGTAAGGATAGGGGTCCCTTTCTGGGGTTTAGGGTGTTATGGTTAAGGGGATTAAGGTTGGGGGTTAGGGTGTGTTAGGGTTAGGGGTTGTTTAAGGATAGGGGTATAGGAGGTGTTATGGTTAGGGGATTAAGGTGGGGGTTAGGGTGTATAGGGTTAGGGTTAAGGATAGGGTGTGTTAAGGATAGAGGATTAAGGTTAGGGGTTAGGGTTGAGGGTTCGGGTTAAGATAGGGGTTAGGGTTTAAGTATAGGGGTGGGGTTTAAAGTTAGGGGGTTAAGGTTAGGGGGTTAGGGTTACGTGTTAGGGTTAGGGATAGGGTTGTTAAGGTTAGGGGATAAGGTTGGGGGTTGGGGTTAGGGTTAGGGGTTTTGATTTAGGGTTAGGGGTTAGGATAGGGGTTAGGGGTGTATATGTTAGGGAATTAAGGTTGGGGGTTAGTGTGGGGGGTGAGGTTTGAGGGGTTTGTTAAGGATAGGGGTTAGGGTTAGGGGTTTAGGTTAGGGGGGTTAAGGATAGGGGTTAGGGTTAGGAATAGGGTGTTTGTTAAGGGTAGGGGATTAAGGTTAGGGGTTAGTGTTGGGGGTTGGGTTAGGGGTTAGGGGTTTGGGTTAGGGGGTTAAGGATAGGGGTTAGGGTGTTATGGTTAAGGGATTAAGGTTGGGGGTTTTTAAAAGGTGTTGGGGGTTGGGGTTAGGGGTTAGGGTAGGGGGTTAAGGGAAGGGGTTAGGGTTGTGGGTAGGGGAATAAGGTTTGGGGTTTAGTGTTGGGGGTTGAGGTGAGGGTTAGGGGTTAAAGGATAGGGGTTAGGGTTAGGGGAGTTTAGGGTTAGGGGGGTTAAGGATAGGGGTTAGGGTTTATGGTTAGGGGGATTAAGGTTGGGGGTTAGTGTTGGGGGTTGAGGTTTAGGGTTAGGGGGTTAAGGATAGGGGTTAGGGTTAGGGGTTTAGGGTTAGGGGGTTAAGGATAGGGGTTAGGGAGTTATGGTTAGGGGATTAAGGTTGGGGGTTAGTGTTGGGGGTTGGGGTTTAGGGTTAGGGGGTTAGGGTTAAGATTAGGGTTAGGAGTTAGGAGTTAGGATTATGATTAGGGGTTAGGATTAAGTGACCGGGGGTTACAACGTAAAAGAAAAGTCCAAAGAAGATGCAGTACAGCAGCTTACAGAGGTCAAATGACAAAAGCAATTATCTGTGATAAAAATAGCAGATTAAATTATTTGGTATAAGAAACATGTTACAGATACTGAAATACCCTACTTACCTGTATGAATGGGTCTTCTTTTTGGAACAAACCCGTGCTGAAATCACAAATAAAATTGTAGCAAACCATAATGATAACATCGCAAAGTAGTTCAATTACTCGCTCAAAAAGTTAGATCAAATTCATCACACAAATCACAAACAAACCAAGATAAATGCATTTATCATTTTTTATTAGAAACAATTTTTTTTTTTTTTTACAACGTTCCATACCGATAAGTAAACTAAATGAGGAAAAAATAGTGCTGAAAATTACACGACGCTGGAACGTTGAACAAAAGGAAACAATTCACAAAAACAATGGAATTTAAATCAAACAATCACATAATTCCCAATAAATAAGTCATACACAGTGATCATTACAAATGTTTCACAAATGACAGCTATGGTAAAACCTAGGGCTCATCAGTAAGGTGTCTCATATAATGGTGGAGACCAATCAGCATGTACAAGTGACTGAATTCACTGTAGTTTGGCAAAACATTTGGCACATTTACCAGCCATGTGAACATAGCCTACATTTAAAGGAGATGTCACTATCTCCCAGGAGACTTGAGCCACACTGGCTACAGAGAGGACTTACTCTCATTTCAGAGATGCAGTTTTGAGGTTAGATGTTCTCCCCTTCCCTACAGGTCCCTACAGACTGTGGTGTAGCAGCAGTTAAGGTACTACACTATTGACCAGAAGGTTTGAGGGTTCAAGTCTCGTGTCTGCCGAAGCTGCTGCTGTTTGACTTTGAGCAAGCCCCATAACTATCCGTTATTTGGATTGTACCTTGTGTAAGATTGTGGTTGCTCAGTGGAAAAGGTCCTGGATAAAAGACTAGAAGGTCCAGGGTTCTAGGCTTAGTATTCCCAAGCTGCCACTGTTAGACCCTTGAGCATGGCCCTTAACCCACAATTTCTTGTACTGTAGATTGTAAGATTGAATGAAACCTGATTGCTTGTTTCTCTTGTGGGATCTGGCAACCCTGGATCTAAACATTATTATTTGGAATTAAACATCATCATATATAACATGATTATTGGCTGGATGCCACGTAGAAAATGGATTATTTTCGGGGTAGCTTTCTCAGTATCTGATTACCCAAGTGTAGGCAAACTCGTTGATCAGGATTACTGACTAAATCAGATTTTCTGCAGTGAGTCTGTCGCCTAAGAAAAACTGCAAGAGGTGGCCTTTTTGCATTCTGCCTCGCCACTGTTCCTGACACACTTGCCCAACTCTTGTCACAACACCATATTAAATAAGTGTGTATTATTAACTAAGGGTGTAGATTACATCCAGCATCCCTTTTACTGATTAAGATATTGAGTATAACTGAAGAGGAACCTAACCATTTGACAACTTTGAACACATTTGTTTAAAACGTCTTTTGGGAGAAAGAAAATGGCTGAAAACTGTAACATTTCACATTAAACACAAGGCATACTCTTTTTGAAACACGCCAAGAATGAAAACATTAAACTTATGAAACACTAGCTGACTTTAGACTTCATTAGCTCCATTCATTTCAACAAAGATCCACATACAGACTGATGAGCTTCAACAGAGACATTCGATTAATACACTACAACATTATACATATTTACACCACTAACCATTTTCTATTTACCCTGAAAATACTCCTCCAAGAAGCTGATATGCGGTTAGCATACACAAATGTACATATTGGAAATGTATTTCAATCCTGTGCAGACTGCATTTCACAGTCAGTGATGGAAATCAGATGAGGGGTTCACAATTCCCAGGCAACCTATCTTTTCTTAACTGAATTGACATTGTACAGTATTTGCATACACTAGCCCAGGAGAGCAGCGATCTGGTACACTGATGTTACGGACCAGCGCATCACACAGGATTCATGTCAGATTTGCTAGTGCTAATCCCGCTATCCATCATCTGTGTCAATACACAATCAACCTGAGGATCCCACAAGCTCTTTCTGGAAGAGTCTGAGCATGCTCAGTACCGGTTCTGGTGCTCGTAATGCCAGCGGTTAAAATCAATGTTGAATGCTACAATGCTGCCAGATGCCATGCCAGTGATCAGAGTCCTGCAAAACAGAGAGGAGAATGGAGAACTGTCCATTGCTTTTTCTATTTTATGGAATACTGTGCAATAAACAATCCTGTTGAACAGGTCAATAAAACTACAGAGGTACCTCGGTTCTTGACCACTTTGGAAACTTGGTTCTCGACACATTTTGACTAAAAAATTGTCTTGGTTCTCGTCGTTTGCTCGGTACTCGGTGCACTTGCTTAAACTTGTATGAATCGAGCAGTGTGATTCACGATTCGATTCAACTTGATTCACGATTCAGTACACAGTGATCCAGGTTCACAATGGTCCTCAGAGAAGACCTCCACTATTTTTCAGCTGTTTTTCTTTATTTTACCTACAGTACTGTATTCTTAGTGCAAATATATCTCCATGGGTCTTAAGAAGGTTGGTTTATAAGAGCCAGCAGAAAGCAAAACAGGAATTGAATGCCCCGGAGTTCATCAATAGAGCAAGTAAGCACAACACTTTTTCTTTTCACTTTCAATCCATTACTCACTAAATTACATGTGATTTCTCAACACTTTATTATAAAATAAGATTTTCTGTTATTTTGGCCAGCTATAGGTTAATGTAAGTGTTTTAAACATTAATGCACTTATCATTACTTATCATATTATCCTTTCCATATCTCCGCTATTATACAACATAGACTCGTTAAACTCCTCAGTTCATGATACATTTATCTTATGATGGATTTGTTTATGATGGACATATTCCCTTGAGGGAACACCTGCATAATACAACACCATTAACAGACATAATGCCTTATACAGTGTGGAGTTCCTTGGTGTCTGGAACGGATTAATTCAATTTACATTATTCCTCATGGCAAACATTTGCTTGGTACTCATCGTTTTTGTTCAGGACAAGTCAAACCGATGTACCACTGTATATAAGTGTAGCGTTTTTAAAACCATTCCATGCATCAAATCATGTATCCAGTATTATATGAGTTATTGTTTCAATCCAGACAGCTTGTATATAAAGGGAGACTGAGAGCTGATAGCAAACCTCTGATCGTGGGACAGGTCCATGGCTCGGATACCAGCGTCACAGCCTGGGTAGAGATAGAGCTGCTTGAAGTCACAGGCCTGCCAAATTTCCACCACTCCATGATCTCCTCCTGTTACCAACGTCTGGCCGTCACTGCTCAGAAGCATCGCCTGGACATCCACAACCCAACAGCAGCATAGGAATTAAGCTTCTACTTTTCAGTTTTGCTTTGTAGTTCTCTCTTCACAGGTTAAAGGGACAAACAATGCCCTAGCATACCATACCGACCACACCTCTACAAAGGTACAACAATGTGCATTATCGGGCAGGTACAGGTAATTCAGGCTAATCAGCTAGGAAAGTTGGAAGGTCCCATCACAGGTGATTGCATTAGAATACACGTGAAGTCGGGCTTACTTTACAATGTCCTCAAAATGCAGCAATGAACTGTTTATCAAAGTTTTTATATTATTCACAACTCTTTGTGGATTTCAATACTTTAGTGAATCAAATGATCAAAAATCTCACTGCAGCACCCTCTGCTGGTGACAAGGCAGCACAGCCTGAAATGTTACAGTGACCAAGTAACACAATAATAATAATACTACTACAACAGACTATTCTATCCTAAGACTGGTTTCCAGTTTTTCGGGCAAGGGCTAGTTAATTAGCAAAAGACCTTTGGAAACTAGTGCTCTTACACGTGTGGTGTCGTTGATCTCCATCTGGGCGAGCAGCTTGCCGTTGATACTGAAGTTACAGAGCTGGCCTCTCTCATAGCAGATGATACAGTGGCCCTCGCTGGACACAGATATGAGACGAGGGAGTGAGCAGTTATCGGGTCCTTCCAGAGCCCGGAGCAGATCTCCAGTGATGGTGTGCACCAGGCATGGGCCCTCTGCCAAAATACAAGCCACAGTATTGATTAAGGCTCTGTGTAAGGTATTAAATACAGTATATGCAGTACAGACACATAAGGAAGAATGCACTTGTTAATTAAACCTGTCCAATGCAACAGAAGACTGAACATTCATTAAAAAAACCTGGCAGTTAAACTGACCTCCTGTGCATGCACTCACATGGCAACAGAATTTGGACCACAGTAAAATAAACGTCTAGAAAGAATTTGTACTGACGAACAAATCAGCAGCATTATTGGTGGAACCTCTTTGTCTGGTCTAATTTGTGGTGGTGATCTGCAGATAGACCTAAATATGATGGTAAGATAACACTAGAAAGCCCAGGATTCTTTAACTAGACTACGAGGTTGACCATAGCAGTCATTTTGACAAACATGCATTTCTCATGTTAAAATAGGTCATACAAATGTCAGAAAGACAAGAATATGTTTTAGCAAATAATTACGTTTTGATCATTATAGATCAATGAAGTGTGCAGTAGGCCTACTAGTCATTTTCATTGTGTGAGCTTCATGCGGTCAACACAGACCTACTCTGTACAGCTCCCACAAACCGCTTTATGACATTTGTCTCAAATAGCTTAAGTTTTATTTTCCTTGCGATGTCTGATAACTAAGTACTGCTTCCTTTTCTTTGCAATCTGCCGCTGTCAGGCGCCCAGGTGACGGTTGTTCATGTGTTCCATAAGAGGTGTGTTTGCTAATTTTATAAAACTGTATCACTATTTTAGCTCTCATATGAAGCTCTCATACGAATATATTTGTCTTTGAGTTCGATGTGTGTAAGTAAATTAAATGTATTTTATATCTATTTTCTCAGTTTAATATTGCTTGTATTGCTTTCTCTCCTTTACCTTTGGCGCCACTGATGACCAGACCAAGCTCGGCACACACTGACACACAAACCACTTCATAGTCATGACCAGTCAGTACCGCACGGGGTGCTGGGTAATCACCTGTAAAAGACACAACAAAACCTTTGTGAATTTTATTCTCATCTCTTTCTCTCTCTCTGTCAAAAAAGAGGCGCTTGTTCAATAACAACTGACACAATAGCAGCTTCTGCATAAAGGCGGCAGAGCTACTTTTCACATGACTAGTCACTTGATTGATGAGGGTGAAGTGAGAGGTGAGCTGAGGGCATCTAAACCATCCTGCAGGTGCCCTCATTTGTAGCTGAAAATGCACAACAGATCAATAGAGCAGCAGCATGAGGAGAAGCCGCTACTTTAATCCATGAACATCTACAGATCAACAGAGAGGAATCCATGCATATGATTTAGTGCTTTTTGTGAGCTGGGAAACTAAGGAAAACAATAACGACCTTGAATTTGCTGGTGTAATGGAAGGATAGTGAATGCATTATTATAATGTTTTAGTATTAATTTAATAATGATATATAATACAGCAGACTACAATTCAGTTCAATACAGTAAAATGCTCTCAAAGGGACAACAAATGGATATCGATCTGGGAACTGCTTAAACTGATGAGTTTGGCTTTGTGTGCACAAGAGACGATATTATTGAATGTGTGTATGAATGTGTGAGTGCATGTGCTCTATGATGGGTTGGAGAAATTGAATTAGGACTCCAGTCCTCCAGAAAATACACACTGTATAAAGCACAATGATCATTCAGGGCTGCTCAGCTGGCTTCCTCCTGGATGTCCAGCATATGCACAAGTGCATCTCACTATATCTTAACCTTTTCACCCCGTTTCCCTTTCAGAAAAGTGGTTTCGTTGGCTGCTACCTTCTGTAAAGACCATTACTGATCAAGCTTCTTCAGACTGTAGAAGGGAGGCATCCCGATGAAGCTGCCAGATGCTGCTATTAAGTGTAAGGAGAAGTCACTCTTTTAAACTTGTAGGTTTGTTTACAGACTCCGTCAAGGACTGCATTATGAGCTTTAGTGTAATGAAGAGGAATGAACTTCAGAGATCAATGTTGTAACTAGCAGAATAAACTGGGAGTGAGAGATGGTTTCAGCGGATATTGAAATGGTTAAAGATTTAACATTGGTTTAATTAACACTCCGGTCATTAGCGTGAAAGTGCAACGACGTTTAATAGGCAACAAAATCAATAAAGAGCCGGATCAATATGACTGCAGATGTTTCCACAGGGATGTGAGAGACTGATCATGCCTTTAGGGAGTCTGATCCAGCTTGTCTTCAGCACAAAAGATTCAATCAAAGCGTGCCGTAACCCCTGGACGCCCCGCAGGTCCCCGAGAGCGCGCCAACACAATTAGGAGGCATAAATTGGAGCCCGGCTGCTGGAGGCCTCCGCACAGGGGCCTGATGGAGCCGGACGTGATTTTAATCACTGCTCTTTCTCTGTCCGGCAAGTGCAAAATCAATTTCCCCAGAGCGTTGTGGGAGCAGCAGGATCTGCACGTGAACAGACTGCTGAATATTCATGCATGTTCTGCATCTGATGACCTCTGCTGAGGGACGCCTGGAATGAAAGCACTGAGCTCAGGGACGAGCACCACATCTGACACAGACAGTGACGGAAAAGATTACATCAGGACATTTCCATCACGATCAAACAAGATAGGTGTTGTACAACTCTGAGATCTACGGAACTCTGGAATTCTGGTAATACTGGACATAAAGAGGAGTGCTTTTGTTTAAATGCTCAAAAAACACAGCTAACTATTGGACTTATTATTAGTAGTACTTCAGTACATGATTAAATAGATGTTGGACACTAAATTACTTTAAAATCTGGACTTGAATTCTGGAGTTATTATGCAATTATGATTTACATAACCTCTATAATTTGTTAATTATAACTTAATTATAGCACTCTATATAACCTGTTAAAACAGCTAAACTGTATATATATTTGGCAGTTCAATATATTCTGTCACTTTGGAAAGTCAAAAGCCTGAAGAAAAAAAACTATCCTGTTCAAAGGTCTTTGGCCAACATTAGATTAAATATATAATTGTCTTAGCAATGGTATAATGACCATATATAATTTATCAGATTATTTATTAGAGTGCAATCAGAAAATACAGGAACATGGTATGCATAACAGCCTGTACCTCCAGTCTATCAACAATTCTGTTTGAACTAGAACTCAACTGCACGCTCTCCGACACACATTGTGTATAGTAATGGTACTCTTTTCTAATGTAGCGCTTATGTTCACCAGTAGAGGGCACTGTTACTTTCTAAATCGGCGCACATAGGTTGCCTACAACTCAACGGACGCTGGCAATGTTACACACAGTGTGTTCGGTGTTCAGCTTTAAGGTGATCAAATGTAACAAGTCCAAGCAGTAAAACATCAAAATACCAGAACATCTACACGAATGTACTGTACACATATACATATAAGCATATAAGGGGTGGCCAAGCTAACAAACACACCATGCCACGCTGAGAATATCGGGGAAGAATAGCTGCAAAATGCCCCTAAAAGAACAAACCAACAAAGTAACTCCAGAATTGAAATGAGCACCTCTCTGACCTACTCTCAGATTGTGGAACCGGAGCATATCCCCACACCCAAAAAAACCATAGGGGCATCACACATTAGCGCTATAATCATATAGCTAGCATAATAGACAAATAAGAATTATTAGCCAAGTTTGTGGGAGTGCAAAACAAGCGCTAGTGTGCAAATCATGGGAGTTTTGTTTCTCCACTCAGACAACAGGAGGGCAGAGCAATGTCTTGTTAATTGGAGGCACCCGAGCTGAACCACTTAATTAACAGTCTGAATCTGACTGTAGTTAATTAGAGAAACTCACACCTATAGCTGTGATCCTGACACTCGTGAACAGTTACCCCGAGTGTCTCACCATGATTACTTGTTGGTTAAATGAAATCCGTTTTTTCGTAGCACAGCAGTTAAAGTACAAGCTGAACATCACATGTGTAATTCTTTCTTCTTAACCACTTTTAATTAGACTGAACTGTCGTTGGTGATGCTTGTTTTGTGAGCTACTGTGTACTTGCTATCGCCGTCATTACTGCAGGTGTGTTAATAATAATAATTCTAATAAACATTATTCAAAAAAACTATAAATAGTAAGTATTGATGTTTATATTTCTATTTAGCACTACAACTGAAGAACTATATAATACAGTAAATTATACAGGTATGGTCATTGACTGAACTTTACCATGGTTACAGTCTTTTTATGCTGCTTTGATGTGATAAAGGTTTATACATATATATATATATATATATATATATATATATATATATATATATATAAATAAAACATTATGACCACGTGGTCCGCAGTGAAGCCTATGCAGGTGAAACATGTCAGACCTAGGGTTTCCAAGTAGAACATTGCCCAGAGTATCACACTTACAATACCAACATGTTTGTCCATTGCTCCAGTGCCCAGTTTCAGCACCCACTGGCTTAATTTGAGCAGTTAGCATGGGCATTTTGACTAGTCTGCGACTTTGCAGCCCCATACTTAGCAGGAGACACATTAATTCTGTAACCAGCAGAAAACATTTCCATGAATCGTACCACTGTAGCTTTTTGGTTTTTAAACCAGACAGGATAGCCTTTATTGCTGTCATGCATCAATAAGCCTTGGGTGCCCAAGACAATGTCACTGGTTTGTGGTTTATCCCTCCTCAGACCACTGTTGTTATGTATTCACCACTGCTGAAAGAGATCATCCCACTTGCTTACCGTTGTGAAGATGCTTTGACCCAGATGTCTGGGTTTTGTGATGTGTCCCTTCTCAAAGTCACTCAGGGCTTTACGTCTGCCCATTTCTCCCACAACCAGCGCATCGACTGTTCCCTCCCATCTAATATATCCCAGACCTGAGACAATGCTGAGACAATATTTTTCCCCACATATTTTGAATGTTGTAGTTCTTTTTTATTCACTTTATAGTACATATATACTCTTATATAGTACAGTATAGTATATATATACCATCCAAAGTTTCCTGTGACTGGCTGTAGAATTTAATTTGTTGCTAGGTAATGGATGAACACAGCTGAGGAGTTCAGCTTCCTAGCATTACAGCGATACAGAACCATGCAAGCAATACAAAAGGCTCAACTATTTGATTAATGTGTTTTTAGCACTTGGAAATAAGTCATTATGTTAAAAAAATGGGTTTGTAGAGGCACCCAAGTCTTAAATCCAAAGTCTGATTCCAAGTCCAAGTCACTGACAGTAAAGTCAAAATCTTTTTTTATTTTGTTGAGTCAAGCCGAGTCGAAATCATCAAATTCAGGACTCAAGTCGCACTTGAGTCTAAGTTGTGAATCGAGTATACACCAGTACATCAGTGCATGTACTCGTATTCTAAAGAGAATTTCGAACCAGGGTTTAGCCAGGGTTTTAATTAGGACCGCATTGTGCTGAATCGTCCAAATGAGCAAAAGTATGTATATAGTACATTCATTGTTGTAGGGCTGTGTTATACTCACTGTTATTAGGATTGTCTCCTATAATGTGGTGTCGGCCGCTCCAGTACCACAGCAGCAGGGTTGCGTCTCTGGATCCAGACACGATGTAGCAATCACCCCCAATATAGGACTCGGAACGAGCCAAACAAGTCACAACATCCCAGTGACCAAAGACTATCTGGGTCAGCTTACCTGTACACACAAAAATACACACACATTACTTGTTAGGCATTTATAATGACTGGAAAAATAATTGACTTTTCCTGGTCAGGACTGCAGTGGAGCCTAACCCAGAATTCCCTGGGCGCAAGCAGAGTTACACCCTGGACAGGGCACGAGTTTATGATAGGGTTCTGTAAACACATCAGCGAACCAACGATTCATATCTAGGTTCACAAGTACAGCTGTTTCCAGCAGCTGGCTCTTACCATCGAGCCACCAGAGCTGGTAGCATTTATAATGTCTTACAAAACCTGCCTCCTTAGTTGATGCACGGCTAAAATCCTCCTTTTCTGATAAACTACTGCCAGCATTTATCAAGAGTGAATTTCTGAAGGGTTTAAGGGTCCAGCATTATCAGCATTGCAGAGACAGGATTAAACACAAAACATTGTGATTAAAGCCAAGAGCCTTAACCACTGACCCACTCACGCCAAGGTTTGAATCATAAACCACTTCCTCTCACTTGGAGACTCACGCTCTCTAAGATCCACTGCAGTGACTCTAAACTGATCTAGCTCATCTAAACATGGTTTATTCATTGGAAACTCTTTCTCAAAACAAGCTATGCTGAACATCTATCTTTCACTGTACAGACAAGGACTCCTCAGATCTTTCTCAGGGAGTTTTTCCTTGTCACTATCGGCTCTGGCTTCTTATTTAAGGTCTAGACTCTTCTTGTTGTAAAGCTGCACTGCAATGTCTGTCAGTGAAAGTGGTATACAAACAAAACAGACTGGAATCATACCAGTTTCAGAGGAGTAGACACGGAAGCTCTTGTCCCAGAAGCCACAGACCAGAACGTAGCGATTGTCTGCTGTCACGACGAAACACTGCGAGTTGATCTGAATGCTCTGGTCGACGAGATCTGTGATCTGCCTTTTGTTCGTCCCCGCATTGTTGGCTGAGAGAGACAAGAACAAGGTTGGGATATCATATTATTCTGTCTGTGAATGCACAGTGTGTCTGAACACATTTTCTGATATTATATTTTGGCTGTGTCTCATACAGAAGGAACCAAAAAAAAAATTGAGGCCACTAGTGAAATTGTTTTATTTTGCATTTTCTTTCTTTATTTTATTATTTACAATGTTTTTCATCAATACTTGTGTTGTCTAAAGGATAAAAATGACCCACCACTATGTTTATCAGCAGAGAAAACCCCCTAAATGATCTTTTTCCAGCTTTAATGACTTAATGACTGCTCCTAAAGTAAACACAACATTAGAAACAGTGAAACATTGTCTTTTTACATATTTACTTGAAATCTGTGCAACATCAGGGACTGTCTTAGGGTCTCTCTCTCTAACACACACACACACACACACACACACACACACACACACACACACACACACACACACACACACACACACACACAGAGAGTTTTGTACTACTGAATTTTCTTGTGCATGTGCAGCATCTTCCCTCCATGACCTCACACAAGTTCACAGACAAAATAAACAAAAATTCAGACAAAATGAACATTTCTTGAAAGCATTGTTTACTAATGGGAAATGCAGTCGGAGGCTACAAAGGTGCTGCTGGTGACAGTATCCCTAGTTCTCTCTCTGCTGAGTAATGGCTCAAAAATGAGAGAAGAGTAGTATTTTTGTAGTTGAATTATTCATTATATAGTATATAAATAAAATACAATAAAATGTATTCAGAACTTCTTTCTGCACAATTCTTGATAGTTTCTATCTCTGGCTAAAAATTATGTTTACAACTATGCTACATCTTTATCTAATAATAATATTAATAATACAGTAACACTACTACTACTACAAACCTCTACTACAATAAAGAAATAATATGGCTGGTGTACTGTAATGAAAACTAGTGGTGTCCAGTGATTAACTGCAGTCTTTTTGCACTGAGAAAGAAGGAAAACCCAGATATTCACAACATTTGTAATGAATGGCAGGATGTTTCTTTATGCAAAGCAGATTTGGGGTTTAAAATCCAATTAAGCTGCTTTATTTTGCAGTTCAGTGAAAGGGGTGTCATTTTTGACCCTTAGGACAAGAGGAGTATACAGAATGTTAAGACTACACCCGGCTTAAAATAATATTATCAGCATAAGATTCAACAAAATGCATTAAGCATAAACAAAATTCAGAATTGATTAATATTTGGTATGTTCCCCCTTTTGCTGTATTGGCAGCTTGCACTCAAGCTATCATGGACAACACAATCACACAAGATCCATGTTATCATGATATTCCAATGAGCATCTTGATGTTACTGAATGCTTATCTTCTGTTTTCATGTCCCCATAATTGCTCAGTGATGTTTAGGTTGGGGGAACATACCAAATACTAATAAATTCTGAAATGTATGCATTATTATCGAATATTCACCTTTTCACTCAATTGTTATGCTGCTTAATGATTCACAATGCAAAAACACTGCATTCAAATAAAAGAAGCAAAAAAGAAGCATTTTTCACTAGTGCTCTCCGAATTTTGGCCCTCACAGAATAACAATATCAGGGAGTAAATCTAAGGAACGGTTTAAGGACTTGTGAGAGAATTTTATAAACCTAATTAACAGTGGCTACTAAAATGTCCATGCATGCCAAAGTGTATATACATGGACACAATTATAGTCTTATAAGGTCCTTGAACAAAAACTGTTAACAGTTGTATCCACCAGTAGAGGCTCCTTATTGTGCAATGTCAGACGGTTGCACAAAGTGAATGCCAGTCAGTAGAACCAAAAGTGTGTACAGAACATGTGAAGGGCCGGTACTAGTTGAAGTAATGGACACACCTCAATGAAAGTTGCCAATATGAGCCTGACCAGAAACTACCAGACTTCGAGTTCATTAAAAACTGAAATTATTTGGAACAGCAGGCGAAACACCAACAAATTAGCTAATTTGCACAACCAGTTAGTGGAAGAAAGACTAAAATCTCAAGAAGCTGGTCCTTGGCTTACATTGCCTAGGAAGGTTGTCCATTGATTTCAGTAGATAACTACACTGGTATGAAAAAGTTTGGGCACCCCTGATAATTTTCATGATTTTTCTTTATAAATCATTGGTTGTCCAGCTCAGCAATTTCAGGTAAATATATCATATAGCAGATGAACACCGTGATATTTGAGAAGTGAAATTAAGTTTATAGGTTTTTACAGAAAGTGGTGGCGTAATTTTCAAACAAAATTAGGCAGGTCATACCTTTAGTCACTAATATTTGAACACAAAATTTGTTTTGTTTTGTAAGCTCAATTGACCCTTGATCTGCATACACACTTTAATCAACTATGAGAAATGTTAAGTGGCAATTGGAAGTTTTTCTCTCCTCTTTTGCATCTTCTCTGACGAGTGGCAACAACATGTGAGGTCCTCAAAACCACTCTCAAATGGCCTGAAAACAAGGTTGTTCAACATCATGGTTCAGGGAAAGGGAAAAGCTCTCTCAGAGATTTCAGCTGTCAGTTTCCACTGTGAGGAACATAGTGACGCAATGGAAGACCACAGACACAGTTCTAGTTAAGGAACTCCCGAAGTGGCAGACCAAGAAGAATCTCAGATAGGCAGAGGCGAAGGATGGTGAGAACAGTCATAGTCAAGCCACAGACCACCTTCAAAGACCTACAACCTCATCTTGCTGCAGATGGTGTCACTAATCATCGTTCAACTATACAGCACACTTTGCACAAGGAGAGGCTGTATGGGAGAGTAATGCAGAAGAAGCCTTTTCTGCAGACACGCCACAGTCACTTGAGGTGTGCTACAGCACATTTGGACAATCCAGCTTCATTTTGGAATAAAGTGCTGTGTACTGATGAAACTAAAATTGAGTTATTTGGACATAACAAGGAGCGGCACACATCCCAAGACAAACATTTGCTACCCACAGTAAAATTTGGTAGCGGTTCCATCAGGCTGCGGGACTGTGTGGCCAGTGCAGGTACTAGGAATCTTGTTAAAGTTGAGGATCGCATATTCCAGTTAATATCTCCAGATTCTTGAGAACAATGTTCAAGAATCAGTGACAAAGTTGCACCGAGGCCAACGACCCAAAACCCTGCTCAAAATCTACTAAGGCATTCATGCAGAGGAACCAGTACAACATTCTGGAATGGCCATCTCAGTCCCTAGACAAATGTGAGCTGTCCATGCTCGGAAACCATCAAACCTGACTGAACTGGAGATGTTTCTAAAGAAGAATGGTCCAAAGCACCTTCAACCAGAATCCAGACTGGAAGCTGTAGGAAGCGTTTAGCGGCTGTTATTTCTACAAAAGGAGGATCTAGATATGATGTCATTTTTTTCTGTTGGAGTGGCTCCCAAATTTATGCACCTGCCTAATTTTGGTTTTGAATATTCCTGCCACTTTCTGTAAATCCTATAAACTTCAGTTCACTTCTCAAATATCACTGTGTTCATCTGCTATATGATATATTTAACTCAAGTTGCTGATCTGAACAACCAATGATTTATAAACTAAAATCATGAAAATTATCAGGGGTGCCCAAACTTTTTCATACCACTGTATAACCTAAACTTCAAGGATAACCCAGTAAAATCAACCTGTAATGCCATTCATATATCCACTATACTCTCTGCTTGTTCAATCAGTATTCTGGACCATGGACAGGCCAGCAAAGGATTGTGAACCCAGATGGCTGGACCACTCTGGAGTAACCTTAGATGGCTGGACCACTCTGGAGTATTGGACAGTTTATACTCACCGATCAGAGAGTCCATTTCAATAGGCAGATGATGGGCTTGCTCTAAGGAATATCCTGGAGCTCCTCGCAGACCTGTGACACACACACAGAGTTTTGTCTCCCATTTTTACACTTGTGCTGGAAATTACACACTCCACACACACTTAAGGCCAACAGGGGGCTTTCAGGAATCCACTGGTGCAATTTAACCAGGGTTTATTGATTTCCCTCTGTAAAGTGTGAGGCAGGATGGAGCTGTTACACCTCTGATGAGGCTAGAGGCAGCCATTTTGGAGCAGAATAGAAAACAGAATTTCTATTTCTGTTGATTTTTATTGACACTGTACAAAAAATCTAGAACTAGCAGAAAGGTAAGATCTGTTGGCCTCATTTGTGTTGAAATGTCATGCAGCTCACCATTAGCACCATGAGACCTGGACTGCCACCTTTGGTGGTGTCATCACACTGTTCTGCTGTGACAGCCCAGGCGGTGTGGGGAGTTAACCTTCATTTTCTATTTTAATTTTATAACAAAAACTGACATTTAGGAATAATGATGACTAAGGATCTACAAAGAAGAAGCCTTATACATGTTAAGCCTGTTATTAAAAACTCAGAAAAATTTAAACCAATGGATTTTAAGAGATTTTTAGCACAAAAGCTGATGGAACCTTTTGTTTATCATATGCAATGATGGCTCTACATCTTGATAGAAAAGTAAACAAAGAATTAACCAAATGCTTCAAACCACTTCTATTAAAAAAAAAAAAAGACAGACTTTACTTTGTGGATTTTTCTGCACTGAATTATCTGAATTAGACTGCCCTTTAGGAATCCTTGCTTCATCTGCTCTGGAAGCTGTGACTGGCTAATATGGCCTGTAATCAAGGCGAGTGACCCATGACCTGCACGTGAGGCAGTTTCTCGAGACCTTGGTAATGCTGGGCACACATGGCCAAGTGGGAACATGTGGGGTGGAAGTCGGTGTGTGCATATGTGTGGTATTAACAGCATTAAACAAGCTGAATTAAGGCAGGATGAAGGAAGTAATGTGTCTAACTGTGTGTATTTTGTTTCCGCTCATGCGTTAAGGAGTTTACCAGTGTAAACGTTGTACCAATTAACACTGACATGAAACTGCATATATAACTCCACAGCAACACTATAATATAACAGTGGTGTATTAAACACATGTTTAGTTTCTGAATTTTGCTTCTTTAGGTTTGCAATGTAACTACAAGCCTAAAGTTCTGACCTGCTGTCCCAAAGGGCCATTCGGTGGAAACTTTATGAATCAGTTACCTTTCTGATCAGCAACAAACAAGCCTAAATCACAATGTGAAATGCCAAACATTAAATGGAGCAGTGGAAGTATGTTCTCTGGAGTAATTAATCATGCTTCACCATCTGGAGGTCTAATGGAGGCGAGGAGAACTCTACCTACCCAAATGCCTCGTGACAACGTCAAAGTCTGGTGGAGGTGCAATGGAGCTGTTTTCAGTGGTAATGCTGCATTCTTTACTTCCAGTCAAAGGAAATTATTGTTATACAAAATACTAGTGCTGTAGTAGCCCCGGTCTCGAGACCATAAACGAGCGGCCCCGGTCTTGACTCGATCTTGACCTTATGTGGACTCGATGTTGTCTCAATTTTGATAGATTCCTGTTCTTTAAATAAAACAGGGATCTATCAAAATCTGCTCTTCACAACATGTTTGTGGAAGTGTATCATGACACGAACAAAGGAGATTTCTGAGAACCTCAGAAAAAGAGCTGTTGATGCTCATCAGGCTGGAAAAATGTTACAAAACCATAAAGAGTTTGGACTCCACCAATCCACAGTCAGACAGAATGTGTACAAATGGTGGAAATTCACGACCATTGTTACCCTCCCCAGGAGTGGTCGACCAACAAAGGTCACTCCAAGAGCAAGGAGTGTAATAGTTGCCGAGGTCACAAAGGACCCCAGGGTAACTTCTAAGCAACTGAAGGCCTCTCTCACATTGGCTAATGTTAATGTTCATGAGTCCACCATCAGAAGAACACTGAACAACAATGGTGTGCATGGCAGGGCTGCAAGGAGAAAGCCACTGCTCTCCAAAAAGAACATTGCTGCTCGTCTGCAGTTTGCTAAAGATCACGTGGACGAAGGCTATTGGAAGAATGTTTTGTGGACGGATGAGACCAAAATAGAACTTTTTGGTTTAAAAGAAAAGCGTTATGTTTGGATAAAGGAAAACACTGCATTCCAGCATAAGAACCTTATCCCATCTGTGAAACATGGTGGTGGTAGTATCATGGTTTGGGCCTGTTTTGCTGCATCTGGGCCAGGACAGCTTGCCATCATTGATGGAACAATGACTTCTGAATGATATCAGAGAACTCTAAAGGAAAATTTCAGGACATCTGTCCTGCAACCTCAAGAGAAGGTGGGTCATGCAGCAAGACAGCGGCCCTAAGCACACAAGCTGTTCTACCAAAGAATGGTTAAAGAAGTTCATGAATAAAGTTCATGTTTTGGAATGGCCATGTCAAAGTCCTGACCTTAATCCAATGGAAATGTTGTTTAAGCACCTGAAGCGAGCAGCTAATGTGAGGAAACCCACCAACATCCCAGAAGTTGAATTACAAATTAATTTAATATTTTCCCATTTTGTTTTGTTTTTTTATTCTTGTGCGATGAAAAAAATCTTAATCTAGTCTTGTTCTTGACTCGGCTCTAGCGATCTTGACTACAACACTAACCAGAGCTACAAACAAGGCATGCAAGCCGAACTGTAAATTATCCTTTAGTCATGTATGTGATGATTTAGACTTGTTGTTTCATTCATTTATTCAATTTCACATCTGCATAACCCAGTTCTGGAACATTTTAGAAACACCAACTGACCCAACACGTATTTGGATTGTGGGAGGAAATTAAGTACCTGGACAAATCCCACACAGACAAAGAGGAAACATTCAAACTCCACACAGGTGGAGTCCGGAGTGGAATGGAGCTGTGAGGCAACTGTTCCACCTGCTAACCTTTGGAACCATCCTTTTACCTTTGAGTTCCGTTAGAGTAGCTATAAAATAAATGAGGAGACACCAAACATGTCTTGGCTGATTGCCTAATGCGTGATTGCCTAAAATTAGTATCATTTTAATTTACTAAGAAATAAGAGATATCCTATAACAATGACCATTTCCAGTATTTGTGTGTGTATACAGGTTTAAGTGAAAGGTCAGAACTTGTGTTAGAAACTCCACATACAATTTCAGGACATTTTTCAACTTTTCTAAACATTTTTATTCCAAAACCTAATAGAGAGAAAAAAAATCCTTGTGGTTACTGAGGTTAAGGCTAGGGTTTGGTGTGGAATTCATTAGCTACACTTATCATTATGTCTATGTAAAGTCCTGACACCGATAGTGAGACACACCTGTGTGTGTGTGTTTACATATTACATCCAAAACACAAACAAATAAGCAATAATAAAAACCGACCTATCTTGTAAATGAACTTGCCCAATGCCCAATAAGCGATCTTGTCTTACCCACGGTGTTGTGCCAGCGATTGACCGCAAACAATCTGCTGCAGGTCACCGTGACAACAGCAGGCATTGCCAGGTGTGGCAAAGTGTTGGCTGCCACGTGGGTGACTGGAGAGTTGGAGGGAAACTTCAGCACCATGATGACGTCCTGCTGCATCTGCTCCTTAAACATGAGCGGACTCTGTGGAAGGAAACACTGATGAAGAGAGGGATAGAAGAAGGAGGTATGGAAGAGGCAGAAAAAGAGGGATGGAGGGATGGAAAGAGGAAATTAGTGTGGAGGAAAGGGAACGAGGGTAGAACGGGGAAAGAAAGGGTAGAACAGGGAATGACTGACTCTCTGACACTCACAGATCACTTTATAAGGTCCTGGTTTCTATACTCATTGTACATTTGATCAGTTCCACTTGCCAGATAGAGGCACTTTCTAGTCCATCTGTTTCACTACATACGTTACTCTCCTTTACTCTGTTCTTGAATGATCAGGACCCCCACAGACCAGGTACTATTTGGGTCATGGATCATTCTCAGCACTGCAGTGATACTGATGTGTTGGTGGTGTTGGTGTGAGTGGATCAGACACAGCAGTGCTGCTGGAGATTGTAAACACCTCAGTGTCACTGGACTTAAAATAGTCATCAACCAACCAATCCGTTATCAGTTCCACTTACCATATAGAAGCACTTTGTAGTTCTACAATTACATACTGTAGTCCATCTGTTTCTCTACATAATTTGTTCGTCCCCTCTAATGGTCAGGACCCCCACAGGACCAGCACAGATCAGGTTTTTGAACACTGTGCAACACTAGATGTAAAGTCAGAGACAGTAGCTCATCTGTTGTTGCACAGTTTGTGTTAGTCAGCCTCTAATCCTTCAGCAGTGCTCAAAGGACGCTAGATACAGGATGCTGGTGGCTGGATATTATTGGTTGGTGGAATATTTTAAGTCTAGCAGTGACACTGAGATTCTTGCAATATCCAGCAGCACTGCTGTGTCTGATCCACTCATACCAGCACAATGCACACTAACACACCACAACCACATCAGTGTCAGTGCAGTGCTGAGAATGATCCACCACCCAAAAAGTACCTGATCTGTGCTGGTCCTGTGGGGGTCCTGACCATTAGAGAACAGAGTAAAGGGGACTAACAAAGTATGTAGCCAAACAGATGGACTACAGTCTGTAAATGCAGAACTACAAAGTGCTTTTATGTACGGTAAGAAGAACTGACAAAACGGACAATGAGTGTTGAAACAAGGAGGTGTTCCTAATAAAGTGATCAGTGAGAGAATGTGAGGTAAGAGCTGAACCACTGCATTAAAAGTATAATTTTGTATGTTTCTGGGGCTTTTTTTGGCCACAGTTTACCTTTAATGTAGTTTCCACTCTCCTTGTTGAAAATTGTATTATGGTTGTTATAAAAATAGGTCGGTATGAATTATAATCCACAAAAGTAGCTCTGCAAGCACATGAACCAGTTTTTCATTATTCTCTGGGCTCACATAGGTTCCCATCTGTTAGAAAAGCGAGCACATCCAGTTAAGAGGTCTCACTGGGGTTTGGCAGAGGTGTGTATGTCTGTAGGGAGAACATACTCACTGATTTTCAAGATATAGAAACAAGATGCTAAATACAGCTGTGTTTATGGGATCATACCTGCAGTTCCCATTGACCATAATCACATGAATTTGTCTCCATGCAGATGAATATATATCTGCAGAGAACTACAGTACTGTGCAAAAGTCTTAGGCATTCTATATTTTCCAGTTTATATTCTGCTTATTCTTTATTTAAGTTTTAGTGGTAACTGCAGTTTGTAGTTCTACAATTACAGACTGTAGTCCATCTGTTTCTCTACTTACTTTGCTTGTACCCTTTACTCTGTTCTCTAATGGTCAGGACCCTCGCATATCAGGTACTATTTGGGTGCTGGATCATTCTCAGCACTGCAGCGACGCCGATGTGGTGTTGGTGTGTTAGTGTGTGTTGTGCTGGTATGAGCGGATCAGACACAGCAGTGCTGCTGAAGTTTCACCAGCCAAAAATGTCCAGCCACCAGCATCCTGTATGCAGCATCCTTGAGCACGTACAGTAGATTAAAGCAGATTCATTTCATGGAATTAAATGAGATGGAAGTCTGTTGAGCTTTGTGAAAATGAAATCAGGTAATGGCTATGTAATAGCTATGAAATACCCCAAAATGTCCAAATCTTCTAATACAAATGAAACAAATGTGTTTTGAATCCTTGTACAGTAAGAAGGTGTATTAGAGAAGCTAAAGGACCATGATTGGAGATTTGAGGAAAATGATAGATGGAGTCACCAAGTCTTTTAATCTTCAATTATAATAGACCTCCATTGCAACAAACGATTGTAAGACATGTCAGAAGAAAGCCTTTTCTGTCATCAAACTACAATTCTAATCACCAAGACTTTGCTAAAATGCTACCATAACCTGATCTGAAACTAGTCCCTGTAGCAGGATTAAACAGAAATAGCATATTTTGCAGAAAGCACTCTAACGCTTTCAGTCAGAGCCAGTTTCTTTCGATTTTTCGCATGGAGTCATGGACTTTCGAAAAAAGTCAGTCATTCTGCAGACAAGGTAATGATAGCTCATGATATGTTTTGACTAGTCACTTAACTGTATAACCTACCAAAAGTACATATTAGACCACTAAAGCCAAGATGGTCTTTAAACTAGCAAAGGTATCGGTTACATTAGCGTAAACAAAGTTAATGCAAACAAAAGTTATTTAGTATTCATTAGTTCTTAATTTCTCCAACATGGCAGAGTAATGCCTACTTTAGAGTCAAATCACTTAACCTATTTACTGTTTGACAGGCTTATATTTTATGCACAGTTGTGCCCATATGATGATTAGCAAGCAGAGGTGTTCAGCTGTACCCCAGTATGACAAGTAGTATAGAAACCCTCCTGAGCCTTACTGTATAAGACATAAGATGTTCAGGTTTAGATGAACTGGAATGGTTTTATAGTCGCTACTTGTGGTATTCCTTTTCGTTCATCATGTTTCAGAACTCAAGCCTGGTGAGTGTAACGGTGAGCAGTGGAGTGTCTTACCAGCAGAGAGAGCTGTTCTCTCAGTAGACACAATGAGTGAGCAATGAAGGAGTCGTGTACATTCAAAAGTATGTCAGGATTGTGTGTGTGTGTGTGTGTCCTGTATTCCTCTTTAGCAGTGACTAGCTCAGCTAAGTTTCTGGCCAGTCTCCCGTGGTTAGATTAACATCATCATGCACTGCTCACTGAATGCGCTGCACATTACTCAGGATGAAGATGTGCTCATTAAAGTCATGCACGTATGGATATGAGAAACAGGCTCTGCGTTCGCCGGGGAGCTGCATGAAGGTCAGACGTGACTGCCCTCGTCTAGAATAATAGCTCTGGCAGTGTGAGGCGGAGCCATGGTGCATACACACACACGTATAGCCAGAGCTTGGGAAGAAGTAACGCACACACACATATACACATGGCGCTCTCACCAGGTGCATGGCGGAGCTGCGAGGAGGATGGGGCTCGATGAGCAACTGAGATGGCGTCTGTCCAATGCTCTGGATTTGTGCCTCCATGGCCTGCAGTAGAAAGAGCAAGTAAGAGAGAAACAAAAAGAGAGACAGGTTTGAGTTTTTTTTTATAAATTCAGCAAATCCCAGTCTCTGACTTTTTAATGAGGATAATATTTAGGATGTTGATTTTATTGTTAATAATAAACAGAATGTACACACAGTTAAAAAATAACAAGGCTGTAACATGGTTCTACTGCATGTGTGTGTTCCAGGGCCGGTTCAAGCACAAGCTTGTAGCAAGGTTCAACAGTAATGATTGCCCGAATGCCCAGTTGGGCAAGTTTATATTGAGGTGCACGGTGTGAGGTCAAATTCACTGAGTCAATTCACTTTAATATTTTAAGATTACTGCATTACTGCATTTATTAATACACAACCAAAAAATGCCACACACAAGAAATACAGTGAAACAAAGACATATGCATAGAACAAAGCCTGAAGACGTCACCCAAGGTCCAAGACAAACCATCACACACAGCATAGGACCACGCCTCCATGTATACAGGTGAGTCTGCATGGCAGGATTCATGCTACTATGCAGGGTGTGATGACACAAGACACATAACTATCCAGCCATGCGCCGGTTAACGTCCATCTGATCAACCGCCGCTCACTATATAATAGGAAATAAAATCTGTCTTATATACATCTAATTCACATCTGAATGACAGAAAACTAATAGGAGCAAACCGTTGCAACAACCAAGAATCGCGGTCTTAAAAATCAGGAAAAAACATGATATCGTTCAACTTACTTCAAATAACTGTATTGTACAGCAAAGTACAGTCCTAAATGTTTTAGTGTGTTTTAATCAGTAATACTGGTTAAAATCAAACACTATGTGCAAAGTATCTAATCGCCTATGTGCCTATGAAACCCTATGTATTTCACTGACAGGTAAACTTTTCCATTCAAGTCAAGTCAGATTTATTTATATAGCGCTTTTTACAATGGAGCATTGTCTCAAAGCAACTTTACAGTTTTAGATCATCTCCTAATAACTACGTCCAATCCCAAAATGAGCAAGCCTAGGGCGACAGTGGAAAGGAAAAACTCCCTGAGTGTTATAGGAAGAAACCTTGGGAGGACCAAGACTCAAAAACGGACCCAACCTCCTTGGGTGGTGTAGATGATAAATCTAAGAACGAAACTAAAGTCATGGAGTCATATATATATATATAAATAAATAAATAAATACAGGCGGTTCCCGGGTTATGCCGCACTTGACTTATGCCAAACCGATCTTACGACGCTGTTCCTAATAAATATAAAACGTGGCAATCCGGGAAGAGAAACTACCACAGACTGTAAGTAATTCTTCACTTTTTTCATTTCTATAAATTGTTTAATGTTAAGAATCGAGTTACGATGAAAATCGACTTACACCACGCTGTTGGAACGGATCTGTGTCGTAAGCAATGCCATGAATGTGTTGTTTTTAATCAATTTTAAATAAATAAAGTATACTTTTATATTTATTAAATGCATTTAATGCAAAATGTTTGTGTAATGTTTATGACGGCCATAAATCATGGAAAAAAGTTCACAGTCAAATTTGGCCAGTTCCCTTAAAATCCTTACTAAGGTATTTTAAAATCATTGTTTTACACTTATTAAGCTTTCAAAGTCATCCTCACAGATGTCCTTTTTATACCATTTATTTCTATGGCTGGTCGGATCTAACCGGAACACCACAGATGTTACAAAGTTGAACAAACTGTCTAAAAGTCTAAATCAGCTATAATTATTTCTCATTTTCAGCATTTAAGATTTATCATGCATATGCATTGTCTGGGCATAGTCAGAGAGCCTCATGTCAGTCAGGTGACAGAAACCATGTGCAACATTGGCCAAACTTCATCAGAACATAACGGGAGGGTTAAATATGGTATCATACTCAGATGAATCAATAACTGCAATCAAAGATTAGGTTTCCCACTAAGCTATTTGGCTTTATTTTCACTTTTATTGCTGCATGTTTTATTTTTTGTGTTAACTATAATACACCTGGTTCTCAGCCCCCCTGTGGTGATCTCTCCTTCCTGTTCCCCCTTCAAAGGCTGCAGAGTCATCCAAGTGTTAGTATGGAAGAGACAAGCCTTTTCCTATTAACACGCTTGAGTTGATGGTGCCCGTTTCCAGAAGCAAAGCCCTCTGCGCCAACAGACGCTAACCTGGCCTGACACACACACACACACACACACACACACACACACACACACACACACACACGCACTGCGCTATGGCCTGCCCTCTGATGTTATTGTGCCAGACACAAAGGAAGGACAGCGCAAAGACACACACAACATGCACACGAGCACGCACACACACACATCTTTGTCTCGCTATCCTTGTGAGGACTTTCCACTGTCATAACGATGACTGTAGCTAATAAATACTACACCTACAACCACCCCTAACCCTAACCTTAACTTCAGTAATCAAAGGCAAGTCTTTTTTTTCCCCCCAAAAATTGCAGTTTTTATACAAAATCAATTAAAGAAGTGAGGATCAGCAAAAAAGTCCTCATAAGTCACAATTGCCAGGTTTCCCTTTCATTGTGAGGACATTTGGTGTTGAAGTATAGGAAGACAAGGCACACAAATACTAGCAGCACACACCACAGAAGACCAGCCCTCTGGAAAACTTAGCAACAGCAACCCCTGTAGATATATTAGCATCAGTAGTTTACACTGTGGACATACTAGCAACAACAGCTAGTAATATGAGAATGCTAGCAACACCAACTAGCACTGTGAAAGCACCGGAAACAGCGACTGTAGCACTGTAAGTACAGCGTCAACACAAGCACCTGAAGCAACATAAAAGTGATAAATGAACCACAAATATGGAGGATTGAGGGACGTGGACACTGAGTGCTTAGCTTGACACAGCACACTGAGATGAGCTGTTCAGCAAGACTGAGAGAAACGCTTCACGTGGTGAAATCTGATGGATGGGACTCTTCCATCAGCCAACGGGGGGGCTTGTAGGTGTCTGTCAACACTAGCAAACATGGTGGCACATGTGTACAACGACACAGCCACACGTTCCAATATCCAGGGCTCTTGAACACACTATCAATAACTGACTTACTGTGTCAGGCATCTGTCAGAGTTACATAGGAAGACAATATGTCAAACATGGCGGGTGAACAGCAATGGTGGGCTGTTTAAGGGAATGCTGTAACATAGCCCACATTTTGTATCTGTATCAGACACGCTGTAAATCCCAAAATAGCCAAATATACTCATTGACAAAAAAATAACTCCAAGGAGGAGTTGTGGAATCGAATTAAACCTATGTATGAATGTAATGACGATATATGTCAGTGATTACAATATTAGAACGAAACGTTTATTGGGAAAAACTGTACAATTGAAGGAGGCTCTAGTACCATGTTGGGCCGCCTCTAGCCTGTATAACAGATGATATAAAACTGGTAGGCAGGTTCAGTATGGTATCCTGTGGCACATTTGCCCACAGATGTTGCAGCTGGGCCTGTAGATCCTGAACACTCACAAGTTGCCGGTGTTCCGGCTGATCCCATAAATGTTTGTTTGGCATTAATTCTGGTGACCGTGCAGGCCAAGGAAGTGTTGCAATGTGGTGGAGACATTCCTGGGAAACCCTTGCTGTATGTGGGCAAGCATTGTCCTGCTGAAAAATGGTAATTAGATGCCCTGCTATGACAGGCAACATATGTCCTGCGCATATCACTGAAATGTTAGTGTCCCTCTGATCACTACTGACTGATTGTCCTATGCGATGGCTCCCCAGATCATCACAACAGCAGTTGGGGCAGTGTGTCACTCCACAGCAAAGGCAGGACTGAAGCACTCACTACAAGGCCTCCATACACTAAGTACTGTCGGATACCAAACAGAACCTGGAGTTGTCACTAAAGATGATGCAGTCTGTAGCAGTCCAAGTTTCTCATTCATGACATCACTGCAAACAAAGGCAGCAATCTGGCGTTTCTATCTGGGTGCGTTATTTTTTTGTCAGAGTGCATTTCAGTTAATGCTCACAACAAATATCAGAATACAAAACTGCGTAATTTAAGTGGCTTTTGCATTGTTGTTGGTCCCAGACAGGGTGATTTCATTAAAAAAAGAGATCTTTCATGCAAAAGAGATGCCCAATGAGAGGCAATTTCGTGAGCAGAAACAGAGGAAACACATAAATCAAAATGAACAGGCTATGGTCCACTTTATACAACAGTGGTGGACACTTGAGGCAGATGGGCTATGACAGCAGGAGACTACATCAGGATCCATTCCGGTCAGCCAAGAACAGGAGTCGGAAGCTACTAGCTCACCGAAAGAGCTAAAGACACTTAGATTGATGAAGCTCAATTTTTACAGATTGTAGTGTAATAATAAATCCGCGACCCCGACCTTTGTCAGTAGCTCAAGCTGATGCAGATGGTTTAGTTTTTCTGGCACACACTGGACTCTAATACCAACTGAGCATCATTTGGATTCCATAGTCTATCTGAGTATTGTTTGCTGACCATGTGCATCCTTTATATCCTCAATTTACCATCTTCTAAAAAGCTACTTCCAGCATGATACCACAAACCAAGAGTCATCTCAAACTGGTTCCATGAGTTTAGATAGGTATTCTCCCCATTCACCATCAAATCCAAGACAGTAGACCAGAGAGACTCTGGAAATGAACCTGCAGCTAACAAATCTACACCGATCACATGATGCAATCCCAAAAATACCTGTAATATTTCAAGAACATTTTTTAATCATCGTACAATGCCATCGGGCACTTTCGGCACCAATGGCTATTCTCGACAAGCACTAGGTTATCAGAACTACTCATACACACTCACACAGTTCCAATTTAGCATGTTTTTGTACTGTGGGAGCAAACCGGAGCACCTGGAGGAAACCCATGTGGACAATAGAGCGGTGAAACAACCGCACTAAATGCCGACCAACAAAATTAGCTAGAAGAACTGGAGTTGGAATGGCTGCATTTGAGTTCAAAGTTTTCCTCAGTGGAACATTGGGATATCAAGCTTTGTTCCAAAACACATACTACCGTACTAAATAGTATGCTAGATAACCAATGGAAGGACAATCAAAAGTATATACTTTATGGTGATGTTTGGCCATGTGATCTAGTGTATTAAACCTTTAAAGGCACACAACTTTTGTTATGGTAATGTTTAATTTCAGTGAGCTGTTAAAGTTCATTTTACTGATAGGCTACTGTGCTTTTAACAATAGACATTGGCTCAAAGCAGCTCATGAGCTGCCAGAGGCAACAGTTTCAGGGAACACTAACATATAAAGAAGAAATCTTAAGAGGAACCACAGAAAAGCATCCTTCTCTGTGTGAGACCAGACATCAAGTTCCTAAAAGTCTTTGTCTAGCCAAACAGAAATATGGGGAACATACTGAATCAGGCATCCAAATCAAAAGAGCAAAGTAGTACATGCATGTCAATGATCTGGTTTTAATTACTCTGTTTTGCCATCGCTACTTGCTGAAGGAAGATGAAAACTGATATTATTACCAATAGCAGGTAATAAAAACTTGGTCCTGTGATTACAACTCATATGATTCTTCTTCATGCTTCATCATAGGCTGACCTCTGTGCCACTGGACTTTCTTTCAGTCTTCCCCAGAGTCAGCTCCAACACATTTGGCAACCATTAAACGTCAGTCACCGCTGCTTTACACCGCCGTCCATCAAGTAACAACCGACTCGCATTATAGCTATTTTAGGTTAGGCTCAGGAACAGGGGTCATGACGTCTGCTCAAATAAAGTAATCTGATCCAAAGATCTGAGAAATAGGCAGCCATGTGGAATACATCACCGCGTCTCTGCCAGACAGTCGCGAGGACGGAGTGAAAAACAGAGACGGGAATTCCTGCAAAGAGTCACATTCAAATAGCTAGCAATCGTGACCCAGAATTTGAGAGAAATGGAAAACAGCTACGGGATTTTTGGGAAAGGGCGAGCGATGATGAAATATCCACGTGTGAATAACTGCAGCTACAATGAGATCAATGTCGGGGGAAATTGTGCCAAATATGCCAATTACACTGAGAGAAAGCAGATGTTTTCTGGCTTCAGTGTTGCAATTTAACACGATGGGAAAACTCTTCGGCTGACTCCATAGCATCACCTCAGGAGGACGAGATCCAAAGCTAGAGCAGCTCCAGAGGTTATCTCCAGGACACATCTCTTTGACCACTGTATTTTGCCATCTGACATGCCAACACCATAAACGTTAAACCTCAGGAGGAATCAACCAGGTTTCATCAGCGGTCTGGAAATTCTCACTGACAAGTAATTATTTTAATCCTTGTTCTGCTGCTTCTTGCTGGGGTGATATGAGGGGCCTTTTGCTTCAGGACCGTAGACTTCCAAAGCTACAAATTAGCACGTCCAAAACACCCACCCTAATCTGCAAGATGTGAATACTTGTATCTTTCTAAAGATAAAGATCGAATGTTGTGGTTTTTTCAATGAGTGTGGTATGCTAGCTTCCAGGGTGTGTTTATATTTAGTATAATATCTTCTTGCCAGTTATTGTGAATGCCACATGGCCTTAAGCAGCTAACAGGGGGTTAACAGATGTTCTTTTCTCTTTGATTCTCCAAACATACCTTTAGTGACTGAAGCCAAATAGTCAGACCTGGGCAATTGACTTTGGAATGTCTCTATCTTATCTAAGTTATTTTTTCTTACATACAGTAATGTGCAAAAGTCTTTGGCCGCCAACAGATTTGCTGTTTTAGCAATGGTGTAATGACCATATTTATCATATAGTCAAAGACTGGACCCAAACATTTGAAACTACAGCTCAGATCCTCATGTGTTCCAATGTACTTATGCAGATTAATAATTGGTGATGGCTACTGCCACATACATGCTAACTGATCAGGATAACCGATGTACTAACTGATATAATGTACTATGTACAGGTCTAATAGTTGTAGGCATGCGAGAGATGTTTGGGCTGCCCTGTTGAATTTACATGTAATGTTCATTCTCTAAATGCAGAACACAATTTGGCATACACTACTGTGCAAGTCTTAGGCCACCATTCTATTTGTAGTTTTAGCAATGATATAATGACCAAATATAACATATTGGCGATGACTGGACCCAAAAATTTCAAACTTGGATTTGTCACAATATTTTCTACTGATCTTCATTCCAGTCTTTGTGAGCTTTAGCATATCTTAGGCTTTCCACCCTGTTCCCCTTTAGAAAAAGTGGTTTCTTGGCTCCACCCTTCCAAAAAGACCATTCCTGATCAAGCTTCTTCTGACTGTAGAAAGGTCAACTTGGCATTTTGTAACCGTAAGGGGAAGAAACACTAAATACTTGCCACTGTAGCCTACAGAAGCTGGGTTTTTTTTCATTTTTTAAATATTGCATAAGCATTTCTTGCATTTTCTGGTAGTATTTTAATAAAGAGACTGCCAAATAATTATATCTGGTCATTATACCCTTGCTAAAACAATGGTATCTAATCTAATGGTGGCCCAAGACTTTTGCACAGTACTGTAATATCAGACACTGGCTTTTGGGATCAGAGGTAAGGTTTTCTTCTGATACTCTAACAAACATTGCTTACTCCCTTTTCCTGAAGCACCTTGGTAGTGACAAATTTACCAACCTACCAGTCTACTTGTATTTCTATTACAATGTCTCTGTCTTTTCCAGTTTTCTGTCTTGCCTGGAGTGACTTCCTTACTTCCATTTTGTTATGAATCCTGTTCAGTTGTTTTATAATTTTTAATTTTTAATTTTTTAAATTAAAGTCAAAACTACTAGCCCACCACCGCATGGACACAGGTTTAAGTCCCATTGGAGCCTTGAGGCTTGTGTCATATGCAAACATGATTGGCTGTGTCTGAGGGAGGAGAGGCAATGAAAGTGATTTTGTTTCCGGGATATGAATTCAACCATACCATCTGTAAGATATTTGCTGACCGGTTCTATGCTAGTCTGTATAGTCATTGTGAGTCGATTATGTTTGTAGTTAGAATTTTGAAAAAGGTAGATGGATGGAGGTTTGATATCGAGTTTGACGACCTAAAACAAGAGAGCTTAGTGCTATCTGACGGTCACCTGTGTTTAATTATTTCAGCCGCCACACTGGTGATTCCAAATGCATTTTCAAGGGTGCTTGTGCAAACCCAATGTTGAAACCAGACAGTTCTAATCATAAGTGTAGAAGAACATTAGTAAACTGATACACAAGATATCCACTGTAAATGAAGGAGAATGCATAAGGTGAAGGATAAGCTGATACTTTGACATGTGCAAAAAGGTTTGGCACCATTCCAGATAATTCATCAGCTCTTTTTGGGAATGGTTCAGAACTTTATTGACTTGTTAAGCCCTAATCCAAGTCCGGTGTAAACAATCCAGAGTTTAATAATACTTAGTGTCTAAACAGCTGAAAATAAATGTAATCTGTGAACTATTTCAAGAAACAATGTAATGGAATGCAAATAGTTTTAGTTGCCACAAGAAACATTTGGAAGTTGTGATTTCTACCAAAGGGAAGTCTACTAAATACTCACTGACATGATGTTTCAAACATTTGTACATACCAAGTATTATGTTTCTTTTTTGTCCATGTTTTTACTTCAGCAAATAAACATTAAAATAGCAGCTATACAGCACTGTGCAAAAGTCTTAGATTCACCATTAGATTAGCTACAGCATTGTTTTAGTAAAGATGTACTGATGATATATAATAATTTCTCTACATTCTTTATTAGAATGCAACCAGGAAAATTTGTATACAGTGTTCAAAACTGAAAAATAATGACCTCCCCTTACACTTGAACTTGGGATGCCAAGTTGACCTTTCTACAGTCTGAAGAAGCTTGATCAGGAATGGTCTTTTTGGAAGAGTAGCAGCCAAGAAACCACTTTTTCTAAAGGGAACAGGGTTATACAGATAACGAGGTCAAACCGGTGTCATTAATACAGGTAACGAGTGGAGGACAGAAGAGCTTCTTAAAGAAGAAGTTACAGGTCTGTGAGAGCCAGAAATCTTGCTTGTTTGTGGGTGACCAAATACTTATTTTCCACCATGATTTAGAATTAAATTCTTTAAAAACCTTACAATGTGATTTTCTGGATTTGTTTTCTCATAGTTGAAGTGTACCTATGATGAAAATTACAGACCTCTCTCATCTTTCTATGTAGGAGAACTTCCACAATCAATGGCTGACTAAATACCTTTTTCCCCACAGTATATGGTCATTATACCATTGCTAAAACAACAAATCTAATAGTGTCCTAAGACTTTCAAACAGTACTTGTTCTACATTTAGAGAATCAACACAACATGTAATTTTAGCAAGGGGCCCAAACATTTCATATATTTACAACTAATAAACCTGTACATAGTATATTGTATATCAGTTAATACATCAGTTAGCCTTATCAGTTAATATGCATCTATTAGTAGCAGTCACCAACTAGTAATCTGACTCCAGACATCAGAATAAGAGCTGAAACCAAATCAGTGTCCAGGACCAAGACCATCCATAAACCTCTATTTATCATGCCCTGAAGATACAAACTAAGCAGACATTTGTGCATAATGCACCTCTAAGACATTCAGTACTAATGTAGAGCCAATTTAATGGTTAAGTTGTGGTATAATGATCATAAAGCCCACCCTAAATGGATTTCTTACAGTCATTCAGGGACTACACAATGACACGATGATCACCGCAGAGAGATAATTATAGACTACAAATAAAAGGCTTACTTCAGACGTTGTATTACAGGCAAGCTCTTTCAGTCAGTGGATCACTTGCCCTAACACATCCATTAAAAAGGTCATGTACATGCTGACATCCTAACAATATTACGGTCATAAATCAGACAATTTCTGTAAAGTTCTGATTTTAAAACCAGTCATCAAACGCTATCACTCTACATACACTCACTGGTCACTTTATTAGCTATGCCATGCTAGTACTGGACGCCATTTGGTCTTCAGAACTGCCTTAATAATGATAATAATAATATTAGAGATGCACCGATGCCACTTTTTTCTTTCCAATACCGATACCTGATGTTCAAGTATATGTCGATACCAAGTACCAATACGAACTACTCAGTACTCGATAGGTGCATATAAACCTTGATATTTATAGAGTTCCACTTTTTATAGATTGCCGTGCCTTTATTTAGGTAAAAGCAGTGTTCTTTATCCCAAATAAGATATAATAAGCTTGAAATAATAGTATTTACTGGCTGAGTTTGAAAAGTTGTAGAGCCATGAAAAAAATATGTTGTCATAATGCAGTAACAAGCACAAGTAGGGAAGCATAATCTTACTAGGCTTTTTAATTGTTGGTCATGTTTACATTTCAGCCACCCCTCAAAATCTCCCGTTCTTCCACGTCCCAAAGGTTCTCAGTTGGATTGAGATTTGGTGACTGGGGAGGCTGTTTGAGTACAGTGAGTACATGACTCATTGTCATGTTCAAGAAACCAGTCTTCATTTGGGCTTTGTGACGTAACACATTATCCTGCTAGACGTAGCCTTCAGAAGATGGGTTTTGTCCATTGGTGAGCCAGTGAGAATTGTAGCCTTAGCTGACAGGAGTGGCACCTATTTACTGTCCTATTTAAAAGCATGCACTTAAAGCATAGAATATGTGCTAAGCAGTAACCTGTGGAACCAATCATCCAGCTACACCCATGCTCAAAGGACAGCAGGGGAACAGAACTAAATTGAATTGAGACACAGAGAGGTAATGCTCTGTCGAATATGCGGATAACAGACCACGCTTTTATGAATAGACATAGCAAGTTTATAAAGTTGTTTATAAATCAGCTTTCCCAATGTTAAGGTCACCTAACAAAAGGGTATAAGGTCATACAAACTAGGGGTTTCACGATACACAGTTATATGAGCTGTGAATTGAATACATTAAGATTTTATAAAAATTAAAAAAAACACTTTACTGAGCTGTTCTACAATTGGCACTGCTGAAAAGCAGTTCAGGCATGCTGTAGTTGTCCACATGAGACATCTAGTGGCAGATAGGTAAGGAAAAAGCATATAATCTCACCACAGAGATTTTAAGCATTGGACAGCATCAGACACAAAAACTTAATAAACTTGATGCTGTTTTTGTTAATGGGAGGAAATAGAAACTCACATATAATAAATAACTTTTCATAATTTATCTCTATAGTGCAAAGCTAGAGAGAATATGGAGACAAATCCTTCAGAAGAGAGTGTGGACCCTAAGGTGCCTGGACAATTCCCTTCAAAAAAGAAATCAATGGCAGAGCTCTTTGTTGAATTTTTGTAACCCCAGCAAAGCAAGCCTGGAAGTTGTATTGGCCTCCTTGATCTCTACAATAAAAGGGAATCAAAATCAAATTTCTTTCTTCATTTTGTATCGAAAATATATCGTATCATGGAGCAAAAACAGCAATATGTATTGTATTGTATTTCTGTATCTTTGCACCCCTAATACACACTATGACCAGTTGTCTTTAACCATGGTAGAGCACGACTGTGTCCCCTCTCCCCTCCCCTGCTGGCCTGCACTCACACTGTAGTTTAATGTTCTGAGCCCGAGCATGCTTACAACACAATACTACTTTTGGTGATGGATTAAAGACATGCTTCACAAGCAATCACACTAGTCCAATTAACCGCACTTTGGGGTTAATTGTTAGAGATTGCTTGGGATTGACTGGGGGAGCAACAGAAGGACTGTTTTAAGAGAAACGTAGATGAAAAAGTGGAGCTCCCCAAGACATGCAGGGAACAGACCATGGAGTGCTTTAAAAGTAATGAGTAGTTTTTATATTTAATATAATATTGAATATGTCACGTTACTGGCATCCAATGCAACTGACGAAGATTATGGTGCTATGCACTTTTTTTTGTAGTTGTCGCACTCTTAGCTAAGAGGCCAATGAAAACAGAATTACAATGACCAATACAGGAGAATATGAACCCATTAACCAATGTCTTGGCATCTCTAGAAGTGATTAATGGCTGGAGACGGACATTGTTATGAAGATTAACAAATGTATCTTGACAAAGGTCAAGCAGTCAAGCAGTACTCCAAGATTTCTGGCAGCTAGTGAAGGTCTCATTGACACATCAACAGTGTCAATAGTGTAGCTGGACTTTCTTAGTGTTTAAGTCCTAACAACAGTAAGTCAGTTTTTACTATATTTGAATTTAGAATTGTTATTCATCCAGAGTTTTAATTCATAGACGCATACTAAAATATACTAAAACCAGTGAGCATATACCTGAAAAAGACATTTGAACTGCAGAATAGGACCGTTTGTGATCGACATGAGTAACGTGAGTGTCAGATACAAAGATTTCATTAAGGCCCGTGGAACACTGCAAATGCAGAGTGAGTACGAATGAAGCAATCCAATGCAGACAAAAAGTGTCAAACACTGTTGACATGTATGTAAAGGTCACTGAGTAAGATTCATGGCAGAGCAAAAGGGTGAGTCAGGAGTGAGAAGTTCATTAAGGAAAATTGGCAAACATGTTGGGGAGGACATGTATTAAAAACAGTAGTACAAGGGTAGAGGCTTGTGACCTTCAAAGCCATTTATTCAAAAGAATAAACTTCAGGTCAACCAAGTGCTTTAAAACCAAGTACATTGCTGAACATGGCGGACCTCTCACTTTCGTACAGTGTTAAGGTTAGTACTACTGTACTTGCGCATAGCCAGAGGGAGTCAGATTGTTAAGATGTTGAAAGTTTCTGGGTTGTTGTCAGGTTTCAGTAAGCAGAACAATGTGAACAATGTCCAGGTTCTTAATCAGTGAGCATTCAGTAGTTATGGACCAACACTTCTGGAGAGCTAAGTCAGTGTGGAGCATCCATTCTTGACTCCAAATGAGCAGGAAATTGTGAAAAGGGAAAAAATCCCTGAAACAGATATGGGAAAACATATAGAGGAACCAAACTTGAATGGAGATCCCATCGTCCCCTGGAAAGGCCCTTTTGCTACGATATTATTGTGACATTGTGGTGATCAGGGTTGCGACTGCATCAGCGCCTATCTCCAGAAAACAAAGAGCACAGGCATAAGCATGCTCTGGGAGGATGCAGACCCATTGCAGTCCTGGATAGGTGTCTCTGCTGCAGCACCAGTGGATGATCTCCCAATCAGCTTCACCTCCCTCATGCACAGCCAATCATTTCTGGCCAGAAGGCACAAACGGGAATCTAACTCAAGTTACTGAGGTAATGAGCTAGATTTTTTCCTATAAGATATGTAAATGCATCAGAGACACTGCTGAAAAACTAAATCATTTGTAGTTCATGGAGACAAATACTGTAATGTACTGTTATGACTTCCACTGATAGACAGTATTATGAACAACACAGTAGATCAGATATGAAACAGAGACTCAGCCAGTGAATGTGAACCAGTTTATATAGTTATAGGTTAGAGAGAATATACAGGTAGTGGGGGAACAAACAAAGGTATACTACATACAATAGGACAGGCACATGACCTTATGAACGCCATTTATAGCTTGTTACAAATAAGTAGAGGAAAGTCATAAACACAGACACGAGTAACTTGCAGAAAAAAGTCTCTAAACCCATCACCCAAGTTCTCTAGTCCAACCATGACCTAACGAGCAAGGGAGAACACAGTTGATAAGTTAGACACAGTGGTGCTTGAAAGTTTGTAAACTCTTTAGAATTTTCCATATTTCTGCATAAATATGACTTAAATCATCATCAAATTTTCACACAAGTCCTAAAAGTAGATAAAGAGAACCCACTTAAACAAAGGAGACAAAAATATTATACTTGGTTATTTATTTATTGAGGAAAATGATCCAATATTACATATTAGTGAGTGGCAAAAGTATGTGAACCTCTAGGATTAGCAGTTCATTTGAAGGTGAAATTAGTCAGGTGTTTTCAATCAATGGGATGACAATCAGGTGTGAGGGGGCACCCTGTTTTATTTAAAGAACAGGGATCTATCAAAGTCTGCTCTTCACAACACGTTTGTGGAAGTGTATCATGGTACAAACAAAGGAGATTTCTGAGGACCTCAGCAAAAGAGTTGTTGATGCTCATGGGCTGGAAAAGGTTACAAAACCATCTCTAAAGAGTTTGGATCCACCAATCCACAGTCAGACTGTCTACAAATGGAAGAAATTTAAGACCATTGTTACCCTCCCCAGGAGTGATCGACCAACAAAGATCACTCCAAGAGCAAGGTGTGTAAAAGTTGGCGAGGTCACAGGACCCCAGGGTAACTTCTAAGCAACTGAAGGCCTCTCTCACATTGGCTAATGTTAATGTTCATGAGTCCACCATCAGAAGAACACTGAACAACAATGGTGAGGAACAAAAATTCCTCCAAGTCGGTGTGCAGGACTGATCAATAGTTACAGGAAACCATTAGTTGCAGTTATTGCTGCACAGTATCACACCAGATACTGAAAGCAAAGGCTCACATACTTTTGCCACTCACTAATATGTAATATTGGATCATTCTCCTCAATAAATAAATGACCAAGTATAATATTTGACTCATTTGTTTAACTGGGTTCTCTTTATCTACTTTAAGGACTTGTGTGAAAATCTGATGATGTTTTAGGTCATATTTATGCAGAAATATAGAAAATTCTAAAAGGTTCACAAACTTTCAAGCTCCGCTGTATGTCAACACACACACATAAATGATGGACTTCCTGCTCTTAAACTCCCGCCTCTGCTTGTAGATCACTAGCGTTAACTGGCTGTTTATAGCCTCAACGTCTAGAGTTAAAATGCAGATTTTTATTTTTGATTATAATTTATTATAACTGTTAAGACCTTGGTCATTAAAGTGAACGGACATTGATTGGTTGTTCATTAAACAGCGCTTACCAGTACTTATATCGGCTAGCAGCATTTGACTGTTCGTGTAATGATAATCCAACAGTAAATAAACAGTATTTTATATAAATCAATAATACTTTTTGATTATTTCTATTTTGTACTAGCCTGTCTGGTATAAAGCCTAATTTGGATTCCAAAAATAGAAGCAAAGACTTAATGGGAAGATGCAGGGAAGAGGGAATTCTTGAGAAACAAGTTGAGTGACAGAACTGTAATTCCACTAATGATGGACAGAGATCTCAGTGTTGTTAAAAATATGTCTTTGGACTGTAGGAGGAAACCAGAGCACCCGGAGTAAACCCACACGGACACAAGGAGAACATGCAAACTGTACACAGGTGAACTCTGAGGTCGGGATCAAACTGGGGACACTGGAGCTGTGTGCCGCCTTGCTACATGAGCTAAAGCTGTGGCATTCTGTGTGCCGCTTTGTGAACTGCAGTGCTGTATAGGTTCAGAACTTCCATATTTCTCTCCGTAATTCAATACACATGGTCATGTACATATGGAACCTTTCTTCAGATGCTTTTACAAGTGCTGGTTCAGGTTAGCTGAGTGACTTAAGTAGTGAACATATCCATGTGTGGTGTGAGCTGGTGTGTTATTTGAGCATTTGTTTGCTCTTTTATCATCAGTCTGGTTTGCTGTTATGATCTTTTCTACAGCCATTTATTGAAATGTTTGATTTTACACGACGGCGCGGGTTTAAACCGATCCCGCTGCCATTTCGAGTAGACGTTGGCCTGAGGGATTGGAACACATTCAATATCCTGACATTTTAATGTCATTATTGCTGTGCTTAATGCTGATGCCAGGGCTGCACCTGTCAGAAGAGAAAGAATCAATAACCTGGAGGTAAAGCTCAGCCTGACTATATGAGATAGCTGCATCCTGCTCGTGGGTCTCAGAGGACCAAGACACAGCATAACAGACTCAATGTCAGATAATGGAGCTACTCTGAATTTACACCCTTCAATATACACTATGAGCGATGATATAAGTATGAGTCAGGTGTTAAAATGAATGAGCAATCACTGCATGTTCATAAAGACTAAGCTACAACTAACTACATTGTTTTATATAGTTGAGTTAGAATTGTTTTGGGAGGGCCACCAAAGAAAACATCTTTAAACGCTGTAGAGTATTAAAGCAAATCAGAGACGTTTGCTGGTGCTAAGAAACAGGAATAGTTCACACAATTATTTAGAATTCACTTTCTGTTTATTTCTGTTTTAAACCATTACAATACAATGGTCAATAAAAGCTTAAATAAAATCTTACCATGCTTTGAATTGCAGACCGTATGAGCCATTCCTGCATTTGAGATCTGCACCACATTCCTGTGGTAGCCTAGCGGGTAAGGTACTGGACTATGGACCAGAAGGTCCAGGGTTCAAATCCCACCTCTGCCAAGCTGCCACTGTTGGGTCCTTGAGCAAGGCCCTTAACCCACAATTGCTTGGATTGTAAGACTGTATCGCTCTGGATTGTAATTATAAGTCGCTCTGGATAAGGGCGTCTGCTAAACGCTGTAAATGTAAACATTCAAAAAAAATTTGGGACAGGGGCAATTTAGGACTAGTAATGACGTAAAAAAACAAAAAAAAACGTAAATAATGATGTGATTTCAAACAGGTGTTTGTAATCATGATTTGGCACAAAAGCAGTATCCACAAAAAGGAGCAAAGATGGGCAGATGATCTCCAGTTCAACAAATGTGTAAGAAAAGTATTCAAATGTTTAAGAACAATGATCCTCACAGAAAGACTGGAAGGGATTTGCATATTTCTCCCTCTACAGTGCATAATATCATTAAACGATTCAAGGAACCTGGAGGACTCTCAGTGCGTAAAATGCAAGGGTACAAGCCTAAACTGAAGAGGGGTGATCTCCTCCCTCAGACGGCACTGCATCATGAATCGTCATTCATCAATAGCTGATAGAACCACATGGGCAAGGGATGGCTTTATCAAACCTTTATCAAGCTCTACAATACCGAGTTTCATTAGCAAATGGCACTTAAAACTTTACTAAGCAAAAAATCATTCTTATGTTAATCATGTCCAGAAGTGGCATCGACTTCTCTGGTCTCTGAAGCATCTGGCTTGGACCATCACACAGTGGAAATGTGTATTGTGGTCAGATAAATTAGCATTCCAGATCTTTTTTTGGAAGAAATGGAAGCCGTGTGACCAAAAACAACAAGTTCCATCCAGACTGTTATCAGCCACAAGTCCAAAATCCAGGTATGGGGCTTTAACACAGAAGTGTAAAGGCACTCTTCAGTTCTGTGATGGCAGCATTAATGCAGAAAAGTACACTGAGATTTTAGTGAACCATAAGCTGCCTTCAAGACTACATCTTTTCCAGGGATGTGCAATTTTTCTAACAAGAACAATCCAAAACAAGCCAAATCAGAAAAAGTTAGGACTGAAATATGTAAATCCCTTCTGATCTTTCTTTGAGGAACATTGTTTTAAACCTATAGCCATTAGCATATGTGTACACTACATTTTGTGTTACTGACGATTAAAGTATCAATGCCATGTTATTTCTGTTTTCCTATGAGTTATCGATTTAGTTTCTTGTTTATTAAATTATTTGTATTCATTTGTTTTGGTTTTAAGAATTTAGGTTGCCGTAGTAACGCTGTTTTTATATGACTGCTTATATATTCTTTATTTGCACTGAAACAAATCATTGAGTAAGCTGTTCCAAATGACTGCTAATAAAAAAATAAGTTATTCCTCTTTGGCTGACAAACTTAACTTTTCACCGCCATTGCACTCATTGCAGGCAGCGCTGAGAAGAGAGGTGAAACAAAGGTAATTGCCATTGTGTGCAAAGTAGCACAGATAGATAAAGACTAAAGTGTCCTCCATATTGTTTGATAATTAGCCCCCCTGGATGGTGAGCGATTTGCATAGTGGTCACTTGACAAATAAAGGCAGTCCTGGAACTGACAGTATATAAATGACTTGTTTTGCAGACAGCAGATGGTGGGTATCGCAGGGAGCGAGGGAGCAAGAGAGCAAGAGAGAGAGAGAGTGTGAGAGAGATTGGTGGGTGGTGGGGGAAACACTCTGCTTACCAGCTGCTCTTGCTGTCTTTGAGTCACATTCATACAATTACGCTATACAAAAACTTCTACCAGTCGATGGTCATGCATATTGATCACACTGATCCATAGGCTGATCCAACAGCGCTGATCATCCCAATCAACTTGAAGAGCATGAGATTAAATTAGACAGAGAAATTCAATTAAGATGAAGAAATAAATTAATGTGGAAACGCTACTGCATCTTACAGTACTGTGCAAAAACACTGGTAGTGTTCCAGTCGTGGTTTGAGTGGTTTCTCTCTGTATACGTATGGTTTGCACACAGTTTTCTTGTATAAATGCCCTTTATATTTACATTACAGTAGCATATTATGTGACTATGGTAATGTCTGGTCAACCATTTCGATTGGTGACCTGTTTCACTATGCGCTTGTAAAACGATGCATACCTGTAGTTTAACTGTTCAGTGACTTGAATTATAAAACAATAGAAACAAAGGTTTTCTTTTACTTTCTGCGTTTTCCTACCATGATAAAACCATATGTAACTTTTAAAAAGATTAGTTGTGTGGTCTGGGATATATGCGACAGTAAGTGAACAGATGCTTTTCATAGTCGATATGTTGGATAAAGGATATATGGTCAGGATTAAAGACCTGAGCCACTTTAACAAGGGACAAATCAGAAGAATCTCCTACACAACAACGCTTGCGGGGTGCTACCTACCAACAATGGTCCAAGGAGGGACAAACCACAAACCGGCAACAGGTTGCCCAGGAATAATTGCACGAGAGCAAAGAAAAGCCGATCTGTTCTGGCGTACATGGACAGAAGGGTCACTATGGTACATGTTCCTCTCTTTCTCCTTTGGACGACTGGGATGCCATGCCACCAGGACTTTCCCGCCGAGGACACACAATCCTAAAGTTACTCTCTATCGGACTAAATGAAGCTGATATGCATATTTTTACGTTACTCTATTCAAAATTTCTCTTCATTACTGGCTTATACGCTATAGCTTTTATATTCTCTGTTATTATACTCTTCATAATTTCATTTTCTCTAAAATGATTTGATAACTTACTAATTTCTTACATTTATAATCTTAGCCATCAAAGGAGGTTGGGTCCCTTTTTGAGTCTTGGTCCTCTCAAGGTTTCGTTCTTATACTATAATGTTTTTCCTTGCCACTGTCGCCCTGTCACCCTTATAATTTAGAAGATAACTTACAATTGCAAAGCTGCTTTGAGACAATGCTCCATTGTAAAAAGTGCTATGGAAATAAATCTGACTGACTGACTCTTTGTCCCCTGAAGGATAAGAAGATCTGACATTTTGCTGGTACCCAAAATATTAATTGCTTGCTTATTTAATTTGGAAAGAACAGAGACAAAAGATTTGCTTTTCGTTACTGAGGTTAGGGAATTAATAAACTACAGGAGTCATTATATCAATGGAAAGTCCCCATGAACATACGATTATCAAGACTGAGGTCTGCATGCAAAGTGTATGGGTCAGCAGGTCACCTGACTCCCCCATAGCACACATTTACATGGGGAGACAGAGATGACATATAGCGTATAGCGTATAAGCCAATAATGAAGAGAAATTTTGTACGTAAAAACATGCATGTCTGCAATATTTAGTCCGATACACAGAGTCACTTTAGGATCTTGCATCCTTGGTGGAAAAGTCCCTGTGGCATGGCATACCCATTCGAGTGGAAGAGGGAGAGAGCCACTGTCCTCACTGATATTACGAATATATAGTATCTTTCCTAACCTAATAAAAGACAACTATTTAAAAATGAAAAGCAATTTAGCCTCCTCAGAGGATCTTTGTAAGTTGCCACAACTTGTACACATTCTAAGTGTCCTGTGTGAGTGGAAAAAACCTAGGGTCAGTACAACAGGGATGTCACGGTACTGATATACCTCACGCAGCAGGGAGTCGGAGCTAAGGTTGTCGAGGTTGACGCAGCCTTCGTAGGTCAGGTGGTGAAAGACGTTGAGGGCACGCACAGCTTCCGGACCACGTTGCTTGTAGCCGAAAATGAGGTCAATCCACTGGTGCAGCTGACACGACACAAACTCGCTTTCCAGAGCCTGTAGGAGAAAGAGGACCACTTATAAAGGAAAGGGAAATGGATAGTACACGTACATTCATGTACAGAACCACAAACAAATCAGTGCATGGTCATGCAAGTGTGCTATTTGCTCAGTTTATAATTTCCGATACTGTAATGTAGAAAGGGTATGACCTTAAACATAATCAGATTTTCACACAAGTTATAAAAGTAGATAAAGAGAACCCAGTTATACAAATAAGACAAAAATATTATACTTGGTCATTTATTTATTGTGGAAAATGATCCAATATTACATATTAGTGACTGGCAAAAGTATGTGAACCTCTAGGATTAGCAGTTAATTTGAAGGTGAAATTAGAGTCAGGTGTTTTCAATCAATGGGATGTTTTATTTAAAGAACAGGGATCTATCAAAGTCTGCTCTTCACAAGACACGTTTGTGGAAGTGTATCATGGCACGAACAAAGGAGATTTCTGAGGACCTGAGAAAGAGTTGTTGATGCTCATCAGGCTGGAAAAGGTTACAAAACCATCTCTAAAGAGTTTGGACTCCACCAATCCACAGTCAGACCGATTGTGTACAAATGGAGGAAATTCAAGCCCACTGTTACCCTCCCCAGGAGTGGTCGCCAAACAAAGATCACTCCAAGAGTAAGGCGTGTAATAGTTGGTGAGGTCACAAAGGACCCCAGGGTAACTTCTAAGCAACTGAAGGCCTCTCTCACATTGGCTAATGTTAATGTTCATGAGTCCACCATCAGAAGAACACTGAACAACAATGTGGTCATGCAGGGTTGCAGGAAAGAGCCCCTGCTCTCCAAAAAAGCACATTGCTGCTTCGTCTGCAGTTTGCGTAAAGACACGGTGGACAAGCCAGAAGGCTATTGGGAAGAATGTTTTGTTGGACTGATGAGAACCCAGAAATGAACTTTTTTGGTTTTAAAAAAAGCGTTTATGTTTTTGGAGAAAGGAAAACCTGCTTCCAGCCAATAAGAACCTTATCCCGCTGTGAAACATGGTGGTGGTATATCATGGTTTTGGGCTTGTTTTTGCTGTATTGGGCCAGGACCGTGGCTTCCATCATTGAGGAACAATGAATTCTGAATGATATCAGAGAATTCTAACAAAGGAAAATGTCAGGACATCTGTCCATTGAACTGGATCTTCAAGAGCAGGGGTCATGCAGCAAGACACCGACCCTAAGCACACAAGCCGTTCTACCAAAGAATGGTTAAAGAAGAATAAAGTTCATGTTTTGGAATGGCCAAGTCAAAGTCCTGACCTTAATCCAATGGAAATGTTGTGGAAGGACCTGAAGTGAGCAGCTAATGTGAGGAAACCCACCAACATCCCAGAGCTGAAGCTGTTCTGTACGGAGGAATGGGATAAAATTCCTCCAAGCCGGTGTGCAGGACTGATGAACAGCTACAGGAAACGTTTAGGTGCAGTTATTGCTGCACAGGGGGGTCACACTAGATACTGAAAGCAAAGGGTCACATACTTTTGCCACTCACTAATATGTAATACAGGATAATTTTCCTCAATAAATAAATGACCAAGTATAATATTTTTGTCTCATTTGTTTAAATGGGTTCTCTTTATCTACTTTTAGGACTTGTGTGAAAATCTGATGATGTTTTAGGTCATATTTATGCAGAAATATAGAAAATTCTAAAGGGTTCACAAACTTTCAAGCACCACTGTACATATCACTTGACAGTGGTTCTTCAATTACAAGCACACATTAACGATCACAAAATATTGTTATGTGGAACCAAAATATAAACACTCACGAAGGAATATAAACATAAATAAACATAGCTCACTGGCTGCACACAACCAAGAGGGAATGAGTCCATTTGAAGAAACACTAATTCCAAAACAGACAATGCAGTATCACCTTTTAACCACTTTAAACCTTTAAGTAGGTAAATCCAGCGTGGTGCCACAGTGGTAAAATGACCGCCGCTCGGCACGTCTAGGTATAAGCCAGATGCTCACAGCTGCAACTTCCGGAGTTAAAAGACAGATTTTTATTTCCAATTCTTATTTGTTATAATTGTTAAGACCTCGGACGTTAACGTGATCGGATGGTCTTTAAATGGCAAGAATCTGTAGCTACAAAACTACCAGTTTTCTTGGCACTGACCCTGCCCAAGCTGGGAATGATTTAATTTCAATCTTCTGTCCCAACTCAGATTTCTTTGTTATATATAGGTCTTCCTATGCCCAAACTGAGATTTATTCTGCCTAAGGTCAGACTTTTGCTGCTCATGCTGGGAATTTTGTGCAGACTGGGACTTGTTTTGCATGGAGCAAGACCACTTTTGCCCAAGAGAGGACTTCTTATGCCAAAGCAAGCATTTCCAATGCCAAAGCAAGGACTTTGTCTGCCGGAGTTTAGACTTACATTTACATAGAGAAAATGCTCTTACACAACCTTACAATGTACAATCCAAACAATTGTGGATTAAGGGCTATGCCAAACAGTGGCATTGGGCTTGAACCCTCAATTTCATAGGCAATAGTCCAGTAACAAGATCAATTCTTGATCTTCTGACTAAGCTGATACTGCCTGTCAGGACAACTTCTATGCTAAATGTCACTCAGCCTACCAGAGACAGGGTTTGAACCTGGAGCTATGTTGCACCCACACTTGCTGCACTACCTACAGATCTACTAATGTTCTTGGCCGTGACCCCAGCACATTAACTAGAGACATAAAAAGGCCCGTGCATTTTAATCAATGAAGCGAATACAAATACAGATTTATGGCTTTATTTGTGTAAATACTAATATTGTACATCTATCATATCTACTAATATGTAACTATAATGAGCAACCACCCTATGAAGCCATATTTCTGAATTATCGTTTTTTAATGATGCCTCTGATAACAGACTGTTTTTGTATAATGGTCTTCTAAGACATTCAGTACTAATGGACACCGGTTTAATGGCTACCTTGTAGAATAATGATCATAAAGCACTGCCATGCTCCAAATGGATTTCTTACAGCCATCCAGGGACTACACAACCATACAATGTTCACTACAGAGAGATAATAAAAGATACACGCTGGAGGTTATACTGCAGTCATACTGCCTCTGTATACGGGCACATGCACTCACACACATGCAGCCATTGCCCTGATGCTGGAATTCTCCCCCTCTTTCTTGCAGTAGGACTAACAACTATTACCAGCAGAGCTGGCTGTGCTCCAGAGGGGAGTGTGCAAGCCACGGGGCATGTCACTCCAATCGAAAGTGACACATGCAAAGATGGGAACGCTAAGCGAAAGAGAGAGAGGAAGGGAAGGAGGGCAAGACAGAGGGTGAGGGGTAGAATAAAGACGAGGGGAAACGAGATATGAAGACAGAAAAGCAAAAAGGATGAGACTAAAGCAAAACAAGGGGGCACATTTATCATCGTTGTGTAGCTATAACAAGTTATTCCTGATTCTGATTGGTCAGAAGGTGTTGATTGCTGTACATAGTAAGCATACATTTCTTATCCATCTTAGAATTTCCATCATAACAACCAATTCTCGGGGATGTGGGGTGTTCCGCTTCAAATTCTCTGGGACTTCTGCTTAAAATTTGACACGGTCTAGCCAAGCATTCTGCCCAAGCAGAGCATTTAGGCAACAAGTTGTCTGTTTTAACCGAGGTTTAACAATTATATAAAATATAATAGGAAATAAAAATCTGTCTATTAACTCTGGACATTGTGGCCGTAAACAACCAATCAATGCGTTCACCTCAGCAGTCAATCAACGCTACGGATCCACCAGCAGAGGCACGAGTTAGTTTAAGAGCAGAAGTCCGTCTTTCATAAGTGTTTGTGTGTAACTACCTTACCGGTTGTGTGCTTGTTTTAACTTGATCGATGTGTTTTTGTGTAAATTACTCGTATCTGTGTGTATGACTTTCTCCGTATCTGTAACAAGCTGTAAATGGTGTTCGTAAGTGTATGTGCCTGTCCTATTGTAAGTAGTACCTCCTTTGTTTGTCCCTCAACTACCTGCATATTCTCTCTAACCTAGAACTATATAAACTGGTTCCCATTCACTTGTTGAGTCTCTGTTTCATCCGATTTTGTGTATTGTTCGTAACACTATCTATTGATACAAGTATCAGTCCTTTCAATCCCTCATCAATCACTCATGTTTCTGACACTTTTACATTTGCAGGCAGTTTTTCTTGTGGAAATATCCTTTATATTTATATTACAGTAGCATAAGAAGACTATGTGACTGTGGTCATGTCCAGTCAAGGTCCATTTCGGGCAACAATCTGTTTCACAGAAAGTAATGCAGCTGTTACACAGTGCATATCTGTATATGTATCTGTGTGTGTGTGTGTGTGTGTGTTTTTACAGGATGGCCTAGCAGCGCTGAAAGAAAGGTCACCCCAACAAGACACATACACTGCATGAGACACTCCACAGTGAGCACTGTCTGGTCAGATGATAAGGTCAAATGCGTTCCCACAGTACACACACACACACACACACACACACACACACACACACACACACACACACACACACCCACACACCATCCTCAAGCAGTACAGACCAATACAGTGCTCAGTCCATCAGCTGACTGCACTCTGTTTGGCAGGGGCATAACTTGGACATTAATAAACAATGTCATACAGTCTTATACAAACGTTTCAGCAACCCTGGCCAAATTATATAATTTTTGTTGACATTCTAAAGAAAATAATCCTTATGGGTTTACATATATATGTAAAAGTTTATTTTAATTCAACTTAACCGTAGAATTGGTACGAACAGCAATATTAACAGTAGTAGTACTCGGGTCCGAAGTTTGAGAGAAGAAGAGAAACAGAATGATCACCATCATTTGCGTGCAAAAGTTACATTACCTTAGTTTGACTAAGACTATAATATAAATAATAATTTTAGGCTACCGGTATATATTGTTTAATGTTATATTTTACAAAATATATGATATTATAATATTATTTATTAATATATATATATATCATACATAATGAACAATAATGAACGTAAATTGAATTACAAACTGATTAAAATTTTTGATTAATATATTGTATTAATGGAAAAAAAAAATCTTAATCTGGTCTCGGTCTCATCTCTGTCTCAGCCACTCCTCGACTTGGACTTGACTACTAAAAGTCTTGGCCTTGAGTCGGAATCGATGCGTCTTGGTATTGGTCTTGACTCAGCTCTAGCGGTCTTGACTGCAACACTTAATCAGCTGTTGACTAGTCCACAACATCCCTACTTCCAACTAGGTTTCCTAATACATGTTATTGTGGAGTCCATGCCAGCTCAAGTACATGCTATGGGGGAACATACCAAATTCTGTTTTGTAAGGATCCAATTTTTCACTTCTGCTCTGGTCACATGCTGATGATATGATTTGTAATGAAAAACACGGTGTGACATCTGAGAAACATGCCAATCAGAAGCATTTTGTCTAGTGCTCTCAGACCCCCACTGTATCTCAAATACCCCTTGTCATTTGTAAACAATATAATCCATTCTCTTTGGGTGAGTAAGCTCTTACAAACCAGCCCAGACCTGTCTGCTGGATCCAAATCATGATTGATGATGGTTGCATTAGTGTAACGTTATAGGGGACAGTGGCTGAATCTGTCCTTCATTGACCTCGCTGAGATCTGAGCTTGACTGCATTAGTATCGAGCAGTTCAGTCCATTAGGATCCTCAGGAGGAAGCCACGGCATACCAGTGATATGGGAAGAGAGAGGGGGCATAGCAGGCTGGAAAATGGGAACGACCCGGGTTTCATTTAGGGGTAAAGTTGATTAGATACAGTAGTGAAACATAGGATTGCTACACAAGGGTTTGTGTCACCGAAGAACAAAATATTGTTTTTATTAAAACAGCTGTTCTACTGTGACGGAATAAAAGTTGAAATCACTCATTAAAATGATTCCATTCATGGATTGATGTACCATAATCCAGCCCTGGGTGATGGGGAGCTATAAGTTTTGGCAGACCACTGACCCAGCTAGCCTAAGTAGATGGGTTCAGTAAATGTTTGACTGAGATAATGGAGGGTCTAAGGTATGGCTTGAAGTCTGTGTAATCACCAAGTGTCAGCATTAGTACCAAATATAGAGAATTATGCAAATACTCAGGAATCCCTGGGCACTTAAATTAAAACTACGAAGAAATAAATACATCTACAGGGAACAAATAAACATGACACACACTCACCGATCACTTTATTAAGTACACCTCCTTGTCTCTACACTCGTTCATTGATCAGTTCCAATTACCATATAGAAGCAGCATTCTATCTAATGGTCAGAACCCCCACAGGACCACCACAGATCAGGTACTATTTAGATGGTAGATCATGTGCTGGTATGAGGGGATCAGATACAGCAGTGCTGCTGGAGTTTTGAAACATCTCAGTGTCACTGCTGGACTGAAAGACTGATCCAGCCACATCAGCAAAATGCACACTAACACAACACCACCACGTCAGTGTCACTGCAGTGCTGAGAATGATGCACCAGCCAAATAGTACCTGATCTGTGGCGGTCCTGGAGGGTCCTGACCATTAGAGAACAGAATAAAGAGCACTAACAAATGGGCATTGAGTGTAGCATCAAGGAGGTGTACCTAATAAAATAATCGGTGAGTGTATTGACCCATTAACAATTCAACAAAGTACTAAGACCTTACAAAAACCACTGGATCCTTTGAAAAATGTCCAAGGTTCTCCTTTTACAAAGATGAAGTTTGAAGTCAAAGTGAAGTTTGATTTCAATTTGATTGGAAAATATCACTCTCTCCCAGAACAAACATGGGTAATCCAATATGGGCAGCAGTACAGGACAGGACAGGTCAGGACGGACAGGACAGTATAGTACAGTACAGGATAGAACCGGACAGGACAGGACAGTATAGCACAGTACAAGATGGGACCGGACAGAACTGGACAGGACAGTACAGAACTGGACAGGATAGAACAGAGGAGGACAGGACAGTATAGTACAGGAAATAACAGGACATCACAGAACAGGATAGGACAAGACAAGATGGAACAGGGCAGGACAGTACAGTACATTACAGGACAGGACAGAACAGGACAGAATAGTACATTACAGGACAGAACAGGATAGGATGGCACAGGACAACACCGGAGAGAACAGGACAGGATAGAACAGGATAGAAGAGGACAGTATAGTAGAGAATAGAACAGGACAGGATAGAACAAGGACAGGACAGGACAACACAGGATAGAATAGAATAGAACAGGACAGGACAGGACAGGACAGGACAGCACAGTGCAGTACAGGACAGTTAATTAACCTTGTTTGTGTTAGTTAGAAGTAGAGGGTTCCACAAGTTTCAGGTGCCTCATGACTCCCTAATAATATTATAAATATTGGACATGATGGTTATAATTGTAGATTTTAGATTCTGCTATGAAATATGGTTTGATGGTAAAATTACATGCACGTCAAACATATATCATGGGTTGGATAAAATCGCCCTATAGTTTTCTAAGTTTTGTATCTGAAAAAATGTCATGTCTCCTCACAATTATTCGTGTTTCATCAGGTGTTACAATCAGCCCTAATTAGAGGAGACACCGGTGTTTCACTCGACTGAATATTTGTTCAGCGTAAAGCAGATCTCACCATTCTGTTGATCCTGACGAAGTCCTCAGGCGTCTTGGCCCAGGCGGGAAGCTCCACATCACACACGGGGGTGCCGTCGTCTCTGTCTCCCAAACCATAGCCGTTGTTGTTCACAAACATCTCAGGCAAGTAGAAGAACTCTGGGATCAGCTCCTTAGGTAAATAAAACAGTAGAGAGTCAGCAGAGTTTTGTATAGTTTCATTAAACTGCTTTGTAAAGTTTTTAAAATACAGTGGAAGCTTGGAATTCAAACGCCTCTTCACTTGAACAATCCAGACATTGTATGGTCTATTTGATTTTTTTTGCCCCCAAATTCAGACTTGGAACATGGGCTCCCTAAATAGAAGACTAAATGGTGCAATCTTCCAGCCAGGATGCAATCCACGATGTAATTTTTATTTGATGCCAAATATCAAGACTATGTAACCATCAATATATCCATCCATCCATTATTTTGCTTAATGAAAGCAGCCAATCGACTAACATTTGGCTCCTTTTAAATAGGTGTATGACCCAATCTGGTGGCCAAGCCTTCAGTAAGCAGGGAGCCACAGTGGGGCAAAAAAAAGCATTTAGTCAGCCCCTGATTGTGCAAGTTCTCCTACTTAGAAAGATGAGAGAGGTCTGTAATTTTCATCATAGGTACACTTCAACTATGAGAGACAAAATGAGAAAAAAAATTCAGGAAATCACATTGTAGGATTTTTAAAAAATTTAAT